>JACEVL010002921.1:247500-260000 GCA_020284085.1 Aporrectodea caliginosa
GCAATGCTAAGGCCCAACGAGTCAGTTTCGCGCTCTTGGGGCTTGCATCCGTAAGATAAGACAAAGGATTATGATCCGAATAAATGATTATCCTTGATAAGAATATCCACGACCGGAATCGTTTAAGTGCCCAAATTACTGCAAAAGCTTCTCTCTCAATTGTAGACCAATGCATCTGTGTGTCCGTGAGTTTAAGACTAGCAAAAGCAATTGGTTTTTCGTGACCTTCTTCGGTCCACTGAAACAAGCAACACCCGACCGCGGTGGCACTTGCATCTACACTTAAACCAAATTCCTTAGTGAAATCAATGGTATGTAATTGTGTAGCTTTACTGAGATCATCCTTTAACTTATCTAGTGCCTCTTGATGCTTTTGCTCCCAAGGCACTTTCGTAGGCACGTTATCTCGTGTCAAGTCAGTTATTACTCGTGCTTTCTCAGCGAGAGCAGGTATAAAATTTCTAAAGTAACTGAAAAAACCCATAATCCTTCTAACGTCCTTTTTTGTCGTCGGAGGTTGGATATCATTGATCGTAGCGATCTTGCCTGGATCAGGTTCGATACAACCTGACCCTACTATATGGCCAACAAACTTTATTTTGTTCTGTGCAAAATTACATTTCCTTAAATTCAAAGTAAGTCCTGTCTCCTCAACAGTTTGCAAGAATTTCTCTAGATGTTCCAAATGGTCATTCCAATTCATTGAAACCACTGCCATGTCATCAACGAATGGTTCGGTAAAACTTCGGACTGGATGTAAAACTTGGGTCATAGCACGAATAAAAGTATTGCTAGCGGATTTGAGTCCAAACGGCATTCTTGTGAACTCAAAAAGTCCTGCATCACATACGAATGCTGTAAGCCATTGATGTTCCTTCCGAACCGGGATTTGCCAATATCCTGATTTTGCATCGAAAACACTAATGAACTTTGCCCGTCCCACCTTCTGTAAGACGTCAGCAATGTCTGGAGTCGGATAACAATCACCTAGAGAATACTTGTTAACATGGCGATAATCGATTGCTAAACGAACGCCATTTTGACCCTTGGGTCCCTTTAAAACACAAACTACCGGACTGGCCATTTCACTTTTCGATGGTCGAATTATGCCTAAGGACAACATTTCTTCTATCTGGCGTTGCACTTCAGGTTTAAGTAGCTCCGGGACCTTATATGCCTTTAAACGCTTAGGAGTGAAATCAGGAGTTATTTTGATTTCATGTTCTAATACTGGACAGTACCCAGGTTTATCCACGAATACTGCCGAATGTCGATCCAAAACCTCAAAGAGTTGCTTTTGTTCCTCTTCTGACAGATGCGCCATGATCAAAGGATCAATACGCTTACTCGGGCTCACTTGTTCACGTTCTTCCTGATCTACAACCTCTACTACACCAAATTCCTCATCTTGATCAACAATTATTGAACAGCTATTAATCATTGCTTGTTCGAGTCGTTCATGGTACCGCTTGATCTTATTAGCGTGTAAATGTCTTTGTTTTCCCTCTATTTCTACTATATAGGAATACGGGGATTTAACTCTGACCACGGTTGCAGGTCCTTGCCATCGACTATAAAATTTAGAATTACCAAAATCTGGTGCTAATACTGCTACTTTATCTCCAACTTCGTATTTTCTGTCAGTACTGCGCAAGTTATAATAATCTGCATACCGTTTCAATTCTATATCACTATAGTAATCCGCATAAGCTTTCGCAAATTCGAGGTTTTCTTTCAGTGATTGGAGGTACTCTTCAGGTGATTTACCTAAGTTAAGAGGTAATTTCCGTTCGCCCGCCCATGATTCCTTCAACACACTAAGTGGACCACGAGGAAGAGTTCCATAAACCATAGTGAAAGGCGAGATATGAGTCGTGCCTGAGGGTTTTTCTCTAAGGCTCCAGAGAACGAAGGGTAGCAATTGGTGCCATCCACGAGGATCAGATTGAGCGAGTTTAAAGATCATGGTTTTCAAGCTCTGGTTGCATCTTTCAACCAATCCGGCTGCCTCGGGATGTCCAGGGGTATTGAATCTGGGACTACAACCCATTCGCTGCAAGAATTCCTTCGTCAAACGGCTAGTAAAGTTGGTGCCACAATCCGAACTAATGATTCTTGGAATAGAAAAAGTTGTGAAAACTTGCAACAGAGCTTCACAGACTCCCTTTGCGTTCAACGATCTAAGGGGATAAGCCATCGGCCAACGAGAAAATTTGTCCACCAGAACTAAAGCATAATTGTACTTAGGTTTCGATTTATTAGATTCTCCAGTCACTACCATAGGGCCAATACAATCCATATTTAGATGGTTAAAACAAAGTTCATCTGCCCTCGGAATAGGAGTAATCGGGACTCGATCTGCAACTTTAACTGGAGTTCTAAGTTGACAAATTTGACAAGATGCACAATACTCGCGAATTCTCTCATCCATTCTCGGAAACCAAAAGTTTAATTTGATCCGGGCTCTCGTTGCCTTAAAAGCCATATGCCCAGCACATGGGGCATCGTGTGCTACTCGCAAGACAACCCCAATTCTATCTTCCGGTAGACACAATTGATTTACCTTATGTCCCATAATCTCCCCTTTATGGTACAAGAGATTATTGTCTGTAAAGAAATTATTTTTATTCTGGTTCGCTTGTTGCCAGCAAGGTTTAAGATTGTGACAATTTTGTTGCTCTCGCAACAAAGTATCATTATCCGCTTTTTCCTCACCAGATTTAAACTCTGTCGACTCAACATCGAGGAAATTATCTGAATCATCAACTGGTTGCTCCTGGGAAGATTCATTCACTTCCTCATCCTTAACGTCTGACTGCAGGGATTCGTTGTTGTTATCCTTCTCAATTTTATCTTCCTTTACCTCTTCATTTACCTGTACTGATCGATCTACACCAACCGCCATCACTACATATTCCGAACTCTCCATTAATAGGTCTACAATATGGGGTGTTAGAATAACCCGTTCATTTAGTTCAGGGACTACAGCAAACATGACGCACAAAGATGGCGCAATATTCGTCGTTCCTTCCGATGGATTAGCTAATTTCAATTGTAGGTATACCACATCTGCCTTACATCCTTCTCCCTGAAAACCAATTATGTTAATCCGTTTAATCACAGGCAAGTTTAGTGACTCAATTAACTTCTTATCAATACAACAAATTTCTGCTCCTGAATCAGATAACGCTGGTTGAGAAGGGAGATCTTCAATCTGTACATGGATATACGACCTCTCGTGTAGTCCATCAATACTATTATCGTATACTCTTACAGCAATTTCCGATTTTACTGGTTCGAGGTTGTCCAATAAATTCCCTTGCCTTACCTGTTCAGATACCTCATGTGCCACGTTGACCTTCTCCACCGATGAGTCGATCACCTCCTTAGTTGGGTTCCCAACCATACAAGCACCCACCTTTTTATAACTTCGATTGGTCGGGCACTCCTTTGCCCTATGACCCTTCTGATGACACAAGAAACAGAGACCCTTCACCTTGGCCTCCTCCTGAGACATCTTCGCACCTATCTTGGCTTCACCCCTTACTTCCGGTTTGAAAGACTTGGGTTGAGCTGTCTGGTTATTGACTTGGACTTGTGGTTGACTTCTCGTCCAATTGTTATACTTCGGTGTCGGATGACTACGGTACACCAAGTCACTCCCACCATCATGCGACGCTACATAAATGTCAGCTGCATTAGCTATATCTTCACAGTTCAACCACTCCTCTTTTTCTTGGGCCAAGATATAATCCAAGCAAGCCTTCGACAAGGACTCCTTGAGCCGATCCGCCACCAGTAAACTTACAAGTTTATCAAACTCGTCAGTTATCTTTCTGCTTTTCAGATAATACATAAGAGCAACACGCAATTTGGATGAATAGATCGTAAAAGATTCGTCCGATGCTTTATGCATCGTCCAAAATCGGGCTCTAAGGGTTGAAGGGCTTATCTTAAATTCCCTTAGCAAAAACTCCTTCAAGAATTTGTAATCATTGAGCTGTTCCTTAGTTAGGCGCATAGTTAATGCCTTAGCTCTTTCACTCAAATTAGCCAACAATAATTTTGCTCTAACATCTTCATCCACCTCATACACATTAAACAAACCATCCAAGTGATCAAAGAAACCTGGAATTTCTATAGGGTCGGAGGGGAATTTCCAAAGAACATTCTTAAGTGCATCACTATAACGCTTAGTGCGGCTTGCTAAAGAATTTCTAATAGTTTGTTCTTCCATCTTTTCCTTCTTCTCCCTTTCTTCCTTCTCTTTCCGTTCCTTCTTTTCTCTTTCATCCTTCTCCTTCTGTTCCTTCCTTTCTCTTTCTTCCTTCTCCTTCTGTTCTTTCTTTTCTTCCTCTCTCCTCCTTTCCTCCCTTTCTTCCTTCTCCTTCTGTTCCTTCCTTTCTCTTTCTTCCTTCTCCTTCTGTTCTTTCTTTTCTTCCTCTCTCCTCCTTTCCTCCCTTTCTTCCTTCTCCTTCTGTTCCTTCCTTTCTCTTTCTTCCTTCTCCTTCTGTTCCTTCCTTTCTCTTTCTTCCTTCTCCTTCTGTTCTTTCTTTTCTTCCTCTCTCCTCCTTTCCTCCCTTTCTTCCTTCTCCTTCTGTTCATATTTACGGATTTCGAACTCCAGACGGCGCTTCTGCAGTTCGTAAGCGGTCTCTTCTGGAGATGCTGGACTAGCCTTGAATTCTTCTTCCTTCTTTCCTATCTCCAAGGCCCATTCTTCCATCAATGTATTCCTATCCCAAGTCATAACCTCATCTTCGTCCCTTCCTGCCTTTATAAGATACACCCTAAGGCGCTCAGACGACCTTTTATGAATGTTCGCCTGCATCTCTGCTGTCAACGCTTCCATTTTTACAAACAGTCAATCAACAGTAGACAACCAGGAAACAGACACCACGCAGGAGACACGCCACACAAAAGGAAAATTCCACACAAAACAAAGTGTGACTACGCAGTAATTCCACACCACGCTAACTACGCAGTAGCCAAAGAAGTGCACTCGCCAAGTACGCAAAAGCTACACAAGCTCGCGCAAGCCTGGCCTCGATCCTTACGATGGATCAAACTACAAAGAAACAATCAGCAGAAAATAGGAAAGAAAGACAATAGCCGCCCCAAACTCGGCTGCAACTCCACTTTCTTCTCTCCTTCCCAGCCCGACAACACCCAGGATCTTACCCGTATGTTGACTGCTGTCTTCTGCCGTCTCAGCCGAACGACGCGCTTCGTCCGTCAGCTGTCGTCTGCCGATCACCCGTCCTTCACGGTAGAAAGGCGTCTCGATCCGTTCACTGTCTGAACAGACCGTCTCTCGATCCGCCCGTTGCCTGAGCAGACCGTCTCTTCGGGTTGACTCCTTCCTCCTCCGGTTCGCTTCTTCTTCTTCACCGGATCCAACACCGATGATCCCACTTCTGACACCAGAAATGTCGCGGTCGAGCCTCTCGAACACGACGACGAACAAACGAAGGAAACTTAAAAGATCTTTATTAACAGAAAGAATCAAATAAGTTAAATTTAAGTCAGCCCGTCAAATATCACAATCGCAGACAGCACACAGGTTGGCTGGTCTCGATTGAACTTCAATCAAATATCGTTACAAGAGCACTTTATCAACGTGCATAAATCTTCGTCAACTGGCTTCTTTGTACAGACGCTGCACCTTATATATAGGGTTCTGATGGATTCTAGAAAGTTCTATGACGTCATCGTACTTTTCCCTGGAAAGTCCTGTAGAACGCGTAGATTATTGATACATGCATTGGTCCGCTGTTGACAGACCGTGGCGGAATTTTCCCTTAGCTGTAAACAATGTTGTTGACGCACAGCGGGTATTTTCCCCAGCCGCACGTGTCAGCGTAGACCACGACACACCGGTACAACGTCTTCGCACAACACCTTGGTCTGTATACTTGACTGTACGAGGATGGATAGTCCTGCTCCATACACGGTCGGATCTCGGACCTACGGACCTGTGTACTCCGCCTGCAGCCGGGTAATTTTCCTCTGGGTGGAGGACGAGGATCGGTGGAGGTCTTAGGAGTGGCCGTTAGTCACTACAGTGACGCTCCGGTCACCGGCGATGTATACCTGTTGTTCGTGGACCTGACGGATTGAGAGATGGCCTAACCCGCATCATCAATCACCAACGGGGAACGACTGGGCGGTGGTGGCTTTGTACCATGTACTAAGGAGGCTACTAGCATCGGTCGTATGCATTTATGTATGTGTGTGTATGTATGTATTTTATTGTATGTATGTATATATGTTCCATACTATTGTAATTGTAATTACGATCATTTATATAGAGTCGTTGGTAGCAAGCTACTTCTAGGACGCTTCACAAAACAGTCTACTGTCAGCGTAAATGTTAGTGCTCGTGGTTACGTAATAGATGCATTTTTAACTGTGTTTTTTTAATCGGTAAACTTTTGGTTTCCTGAATGAGTGAATACTATATACAGAACTATACAATATAGTTAGAATGTTGTACTCATATTGACAGTTGATATTAATGTTAAATGTAAAATTAAGTAGCTACTGTTATGCCAAATGTGCATTTAAAAATCAAATGTATTGCGGTAGAAATGTTTAGTAAATTAAGACATTATGTACACCAGAGTGTGGATATGCAATTGGTTTAAACACACGCACAACGCACATGTACTTTGCATTTTCCACATACACATATATATATTGTACATTGAATTAAGCACACAATAATGTACATTATTAAGCATAGACTTCATACAGTGCAGATAAATATGTACCAAAAGCAACGCGCAGAAGTGTCTGGGCAAACGAAAGATGAGTGTATACCGCCAAGGGCAGAGCAAATATCAAACGGATTCCAAGAAATCATCTCTCGTCGCGACATCTGACGACAAACTCAGCAAAAAGATAAATTTTCCATTTCGGGCTTGAGATGGCGCAACACAAAGGACGCTTCCATCCTTCCACGAAAACTCCAATCCATGGAGAGTCCAAAGCGTTTCCATGCACGCTTCCAGACGCTCGCACACAATGCCTCTTATGATGATATATCAATTTTATTATTCGTCGGCTGGTCTCACATTAAACAAAGTGTTTTATATTATTACTATTATTATTGTTAAAAACAACGACGACGATGATGACGACGACAAGAACGACAAGAATAAGAAGAAGGAACAGACAAGGAAAAGAACAAGGACAAGGACAAGAACAAGGACAAGGAAAAGGACAACAGTAATAATTAATAAGACAATAAATAATAATTAATCCCTTCCTGTCATATTCGAACTCCGGCGTGGACGGAGGGTTGGAGGTAGGGAAGGAGAGATGGGGGGACGGAGGAGGGGAGGGTGCGGAGACGAAAGGAGGGACGGAGTGAGTGAATGAGGGACGGAGTGAGTAAGGACGGATGGACGGAGGAAGGGATTGAAGAATGGAGGGAGGGAGGAAGGGATTGAAGAATGGAGGGAGGGAGGAAGGTGCTCGAAATTCGCTGAACAAAATGCTTAGATACATACACACATAAAAAATACATAAACCCATATATACATACAATACATATATACATACATACATACCTACATGCACATACCCATACGTAGTATCTATCCCTCCATCAAAACATACATCGATCCATACATACGTAGGTCTAATAATGGTCTATAAAGGATGGCAGGCCACATTAATTTCGTTTTGACGTTTACAACTGTTTCTCAGACAGCAGACAATGCAACACAGGAAGTGAATCCCACAGAAGACATTGGGTTCTATCAAAAGGAAAGAAGGAGTCTCTCTCTCTCTCTCTCTCTCTCTCTCTCTCTCTCTCTCTCTCTCTCTCTCTCTCTCTCTCTCTCTCTCTCTGTTTGTCTGTCTGTGTTTTTATCGACGTCATTATGTATCGCATGACACGGATTATGCACGCGAAGAAAACATAGAAAACGATCTCCAGAGAGATTTGGAAGACTACATGCTGACGATGATAAGACAGACAGAGAGAGACACAGACAGACAGACACACAGACAGACAGACACACAGACAGACAGACACACAGACAGACAGACACAGAATCCCACAGACGACATTGGGTTCTATCAAAAGGAAAGAAGGACTCCTCTCTCTCTCTCTCTCTCTCTCTCTCTCTCTCTCTCTCTCTCTCTGTTTGTCTGTCTGTGTTTTTATCTGCGTCATTGTGTATCACATGACACGGATTATGCACGCGACGAAAACATAGAAAGCGATCTCCCAGAGAGATCTGGAAGACTATATGCTGACGATGATAAGACAGACAGAGACACAGACAGAAAGGGAGACAGAAAGAGACAGACAGACAGACAGGCAGGCAAGCAGACAGAGACAGAAATACAGGCAGGCAAAGACAGAAAGACAGGTAGACACAGGCAGACACACACATATATACATACATACAGACACACAGAGGCGCTTTTACAGAAAACGGGGCCCCAGGCGCAAACATTTTTGGGACCCTTCTGAACTTGTAGACTGAGACTCTGGTGGTGTTTAGCCTATCATGTGCAAAAAGCCGTTGTTGTGCGTGTTATTGACACTGCAGTTATGATTAGTTATAGAAAATAAAACAATCAAAATTTACAAATTTTATTTTTCATAATTGAAAAAAATATTTTCTTTCGTTTGGGGGCCCTTCCAGATTTGGGGGCCCTAGGCGCGCGCCTAGTGCGCCTACTGGTAAACGCGCCTCTGCAGACACACACACACAGATACGCAGACAGACAGATACACAGACAGACAGAAGGATGGACTGGCACACAGATAGACGGACAGAGAGACAGACAGACAGACAAACAGATAGATAGGCAATAATTAGGCATACACAGTTCAACAGGGACACTGAGTAAGGAATAAGGCAGACGGCAAAAGCGATTGAAAGAGAGACACCGAAACGCACGAGAAGAGATACAGAGACGGCGACAGAGACAGAGACAGAGACAGAGATGGAGACAGGGACAGACAGACACAGACACAGACACAGACAGACACAGACACAGACAGACACAGACACAGACACAGACACAGACACAGACACAGACGGCGACAGAGACAGAGACATTGACCTGTGACCTTGGACCAAGGTCAGACGATCGATTTTTCCAACACTTTCCGCGTCAGTCACCGTTCTCGATCTCTCTTCCACCTGTCACTCCATCCATCCATTCATCCATGAATTCATTAATCCACCCGCAAACGCAGGCTTACATACCTCGACCTTTCCGTCTATAATCCGTTCTCCGTCCGTCCATCCATCTATTCATCCATTTCTTCAGCACTTTCCCTTCTTTCCGTCTTCAACCAGACCCAACATTCCTCCTACCTCTCCTCTACGTTCTCCTCTTGCTCCTGCTCTTGCTCCTGCTCCTGCTCCTCCATCCCTCCTCCTCCTTTGCTTTCTCTTCCTCCTCATCCTCTTCTTCCTCAGCCTCTACCTCCTCCTCCTCTTCCTCCTCCTCCTCTTCCTCCTCTATCTTCTTCTCCTCTTCCTCCTCCTTCTTCTCTTCCTCCTTCTCCTTCTCTTCCTCCTCCTCCTTCTCTTTCTCCTTCTCTTCCTCCTCCTCTTCTTCCTCCTCTTCTTCCTCCTCTCCCTCCTCCTTCTCTTCCTCCTCCTCCTCCTCTTCCTCCTCCTCCTCCTCCTCCTCCTTTTCTTTTTCCTCGTCCTCCTTTCCTTTTCCTCCTCTCCTCTCGCCCTCCTAGTCTTCATTCGATAATTAATTCATTAAAATTAAAGACGGCTTAGGATTAAGGAAATCGAGTCCAATTTCTTTGACGGATATTCGTAAAATCCAGCCGAGGATAAGCGGATTAATACAGATGCCAGAATAATCCAGATGCCGCAATAATCCAGATGCCAGAAGTCCTGCTTTGCTCGCTCGTCGAGTGCCGCCAAGCGGTGTCGAGAAGAACTACATGTCGAGAAGAAGGGGATGAGCGGCTGACTAGTTCTGTTATTAGCTGTCTGCACAGATGTCCTTATCTATTCATCGTCTTCTATTTCGTTGCCTCTTTCTTTATCTGTCTCTTATTATGTGTTTGTCAGTCTCTGTCTGTTCGTCTCTTTCACCCTGTTATACTCTGGGTCTGTATCTGTCTCTGTCTCTCTGTCTCTGTCTCTGTCAGTCTATCTCTCCCTCACTCTCTCTCGTAATCCTCTCTCACTCTCTCCCTCACTCACTCTATCTCTTCCTCACTCTCTCTCTCTCTATGTGTGTCTCTCTGTGTCTCTCTCTGCCAGGTCTGCCTACCTGGGTCTGTGTCTGTGTTTGTGTCTGTCTCTCTCTTCTCGCGCTCTTCTCTCTCCTCTCTGTCTGTCTCTGTCTGTCTGACTGTTTGTCTGTCTGTCTCTGTCTCTATCTGTCCCTCTGTTAACTCGTTTGCTCTCTGTCTCTTCTTTTCTGTACCTGTAGATCTCTTTCTCTCTTTCGGTCTGTTTATAAAAGCCAATAACATTTCCAATCAGTTTTATACGCATTTCACGATTCTTCCACGAAGAGGCACAGTAAAAGCTTTTCATACAACTAGAAATAACAGTTACGCAATGTCCCAGAATCATCTAAATACTCACGTGACTTTTTTGAATCTGCGCCATCTGTCGTGGCAGGCAGGAGACGTCCGAAGACGCCGTCTACCGGAGAATCGCCAACGTTCTGAGTATTTACTCCTGAAACACAGTAATACGCTGTTTGACATGTTTACGCATGTAACCGAATGTAAGATACGCAATATGAGAATTGTAGAAAAATGACTGGGGGGGGGGGTCAGACTTTCATCCATGTGGAGTTTGAGTGTGCAATAAAGACTTTACTATGGGGTCCCAAGAAAGACTGGGGAGGTTGAACCCCTCCCCACAACCTCCCGGCAATTCTCACCCTGAAGATACGACTTGTAATTAGAAACAATTTATTTTGTTCATTGAATCTCAGCTCTTCTGGTTGATTCGCTAGAGGCGCTCTTAAATGCACTATATCGTTCATTCGCTAGAGGCACTCCGAGTGTACTATTATGAATAAACGACACGATGACCAATGCTGAGGTGACAGCGCTAAATGGAGTGCCACAAGTATCGGTGCTTGGCCCATTGCTGTTCTTACTTTTTTTTATTAATGACATATATAGACGATTAGATTTTATCGACAATTTCTAAGTTTCAGTTGATATAAAACTATGTGGAGCAGTGTGCGATGAAAACGATGCGGACATACTGCGGGAAGATCTAAGAAGAATGTTCAGATGGTCACAGGACTGGCAAATGGATTTTAATTTGGAGAAGTGCTCAGTGATGCATACGGGGAAGAGAAACAACGAGTTTTCGTATGAAATAGAAGGGAATGGTATTGAAAATGATTGAGTGAGGAAGAAAAGGGCTTGAGAGTGATTATGCACAAGAGTGCAAATTCTTCAAGACAATATGGTGAAGCATCAAAAAGGCTAACTCAACTTTAGGGATAATAAGAAGGACATTAGTTACCAGATTGAGGTAATACAAATCACTAGTTAGGCCACAGCAGTTGGAATACTGCATCCAGGTATGAAATCCATACCTGAAACAGGACATGGAAAAGCTTGAGAAAGTGCAAAGAATAGATACAAACACGATACGGGCTACAATAATTTGAGCTATGAAGATCCACCCACCCACCCACCCACCCACCCACCCACCCACCCACCCACCCACCCACCCACCCACCCACCCACCCACCCATCCATCCATCCATCCATCCATCCATCCATCCATCCATCCATCCATCCATCCATCCATCCATCCATCCATCCATCCATCCATCCATCCATCCATCCATCCATCCATCCATCCATCCATCCATCCATCCATCCATCCATCCATCCATCCATCCATCCATCCATTCACCAAGGCAGACTATCAAGACTACGCTGGATAGATGATATAAATGAGGACATAACATCACTTGGACTTACACTGGACTAACACTTAAAAAAGTTAAAATTTGAAGACGTGCAAACTTATTTTTCTGTGAGAATTACCGTTAATGATATCGTGGGTGATAATGAAAGTTTTCAATGTACCCACCCACCCACCCACCCACCCACCCACCCACCCACCCATCCATCCATCCATCCATCCATCCATCCATCCATCCATCCATCCATCCATCCATCCATCCATCCATCCATCCATTCATCCATCCATTCATCCATCCTTTCCATCCATCCATCCATCCATCCATCCATCCATCCATCCATCCATCCATCCATCCATCCATCCATCCATCCATCCATCCATCCATCCATCCATCCATCCATCCATCCATCCATCCATCCATCCATCCATCCATCCATCCATCCATCCATCCATCCATCCATCCATCCATCCATCCATCCATCCATCCATCCATCCATTCATCCATCCTTCCATCCATCCATCCATCCATCCATCCATCCATCCATCCATCCATCCATCCATCCATCCATCCATCCATCCATCCATCCATCCATCCAT
>JACEVL010002921.1:265000-305000 GCA_020284085.1 Aporrectodea caliginosa
AGTAGTAAAAGCAAGAAATGCATTACTGCATAAAAAAATAATATTCTTTATTAATTCAAATCGACAAGTACGCAGTAAGATTACACGATATAGTAGTAACAGATGATAATAAGTATAACAGAAATCGAATTTAACTGTATAACAGCCTGCAAGGCGCCCATCTGTCCTACTGCTCATTTTACAGACGCCCGCAGGGTGTTGAAGACTGAGTCCAATCTTATGGGGCTGAGGGTATCGAACCCGCGTCCTTCTGATCTTCTTGCAATCGTGTAACCATTCAACCATCTCCCCGCCCAGCAAAGAATGTCTTAGTAATGAAGGACAAGGCACGCCGTCAAAAGAGCGCCGGACAAAAGAGCGCCGACAAAAGAGCGCCGACAAAAGAACGACCGACATAAGAGCGAAGTGATCTATTAACGGGGGCTATCAAGGGCCAATCGAAACAATTAGCATGTTAGTTCAACGGGTTTAAGTGCGAAATTGTGTCAATCGGGCTCTGATATGACTAGGCCTTTGATATACGTTTTAGTCAAATAAACGCCCTTTGTTGTTCAGGCTCAGCCCTCTTATCGGAAATGTTTGAGCGCTGCATAACTGCAAACTTTTCTTATAAAAGGACGTGAAGACTTCCAGTGACCAAAGACAGTTGTCATGGAGAAGGTCGATTCCCAAAAATGCATGGTGATGTTGCTGGTTTTTAGTTGACTCGTGTTAACCAACACGAACGTTTGAGAACGTTTTTAGACTTTTCGTAGCATTAGCAGCATTAGTAATAAATTCAGACATTTATTTAGTATTAAATTCTCTTTTCTTCATAGCATTTTATGAATAAATTTGAGTACAATGTGTGGTCTGTGTGGTCGTCAACATTGCTCTTATGTCGGTCGCTCTTTTGTCGGTCGCTCTTTTGTCGGCGCTCTTTTGTCGGTCGCTCTTTTGACGTGCCACCGAAGGGGCAAGAATGCATTTGCTACAAATTTACTTTTTGTAATGTTAATCATTTAAAATCCTGGATATATCTACTAAGGTCTAATGCAACTTATTTTTCTCAATATCTCATTTTCACACTTGCATAGGCCCCTGAAAGGTTCGTTTACAAAGGCCCTAGGCACACCACAGTGCCTACTGTGCCTAATGGATAATACGGCCCTGATAAAAAGTATGCTCCGATAAAAACATCATTTTTCAAACAGATATTCCACCTCCTGCATTTTGAGCTCGTTTGTCAAAGTTAGAAGAATTATAGAAGATATATAGCAAATCTTTCCAAGGACACCATACCATTTGTCGGAGGGTGGGCAGACGGTGGAGGACCAGGGGAGGGAGAGGTCGCAGCGACCTTTTCAACCTCAAAACTGTCCGCAGAAAGACGACTCCATTAGTGCTAATACGCCGAATAAAATACACGATGCATATGGGCGATAATTACTGAGAGGATTGCTTAAATATGCATGGCTGTGATGGTGGTGTGTGCTAGTCATTAATTGCCTTCAGTACCGAGAAGGCAAGGACTGGCTGCTGGCTGCGTAGAGAGAGAGAGAGAGAGAGAGAGAGAGAGAGAGAGAGAGAGAGAGAGAGAGAGAGAGAGAGAGAGAGAGAGAGAGAAGAGAGAGAGAGAGAGAGAGAGAGAGAGAGAGAGAGCCTCGTGGGGAGGAGGGGTGGGTTAGGTCGAAACGTGTTTGGGGCTCGTTAACACGCGATGGGGAGCTAACATCTAAGCACGTTTGAAGGTTGTTTGCTGGAGGGCGCCACTGTTAGCACGGTTCAAGGGCGTTCACGTGGTCGCTAAGATCGCTAAATCCAGGAAATTTACAGCGTATGTATGTATGTATGTATGTATGTATGTATGTATGTATGTATGTATGTATGTATGCATGTATGTATGTATGTATGTATGCATGTATGTATGTATGTATGTATGTATGTATGTATGTATGCATGTATGTATGTATGCATGTATGTATGTATGTATGTATGTATGTATGTATGTATGTATGTATGTGTGCATGCGTGTATGTATTTATGTATTTATGCATGTATGTATGTATGGAATATATTTATGTATGTGTGTTTGTTTATTTGTGGTTACTCACATGGTGCATGACAGAAGCTGACTGTAGTGCCTCTTAAAGATGCTATAGTCATGACTTTCGTACTCATGAGAATTATTGTCTGTTAATAATAGATAATGTTTCATTGCATTTAATAATAATAATAAATAATAATAATATCTTTTCTTTAATTAAGCGCCTGACAAACGCACTGCGCTGTACATTTACATGTTATGCAATTGAAACAATCTTAACTACTAACAGAAGTACAGAACAGACAGCCAGGCAGCCTGCAATACACGGCGCTAATAGCAGCCTACAAAGCATATCCGCCCTACGGGATCGAACTCGGTACCTCTCGCTTTGTCCATCTTCGGGCTGCAGTAACTCCAACGCATCGAAAGAAATCATATAGGAAAACAATTGCCAGCCAGCCAGCCGAAAGTGTCTCAATGTAAGCCACTGTGGATGGGTTTTGCTACCGTATCAGTCACGTCCACTAGCAACCTGGCCACATTAGAGTGTACAGTCACAGAGAGTATTAAATACTATGCATTTATGAGGAGACACTATCTAATGATCAAGCATCAATCGATGACGCTGAGCAATTGTGAGCTCAAGGTCCCTACGCAGTAACCCTCTCAAGGGAGTAGTCTCGAATCCGTACTCTCGGAATTACAAAACGAGCGCTCTAACCATTCGGCCACCGTGTTCCACAAGTCCTACCAACCTCAACACGATATGAAATATGACTCTTATATAACTCATCGCCAAATAAGTTTCGTGAGACAGGCCAGACCATTACGGTGACCAATCACATAAAACCGCAATGCCAGGTCGCTGGGTCAATTTCGAAGCCGTGTCTGTATCTGGTGGGGGGGGGGGGAGGGCGGAAGGCTGGGAGACAATGTAGTTCTAAGGTGGACAGCGGTTTTGATGGCGATAGCGGTCTTTGAATGGCCGAGGACCGTGTACGGGATCCGTTTCCTATATGGCTAAAGCACGCGTCGTATCTCCGTGAAAGCAGCTAACAATAACAAGGACAGATTTTATTCCTCTATCGACGGATTAGGGAGGGTATAAGGAAGTGGCTGGATGGATGGACGACCTGGATGCCGGTCTCTCTGGGGTCCCTTGGAGAGGTCTTTCCAGTCCAAAATTCATAGTTGGAAACTCGGAAATAGTTTTGTAAGGAGCAGGCTGTAGCGATGTCCCGTTTCTACCCATGACGTTCTTATCTAAATATATCAATAGGCGTGCTATTAGACAATGCTGGATGTTCTTAGGTGCTAGCTATAGAGAGTTAATTAATGTGTAGGGATTTATTTAATTGGCCAGCATCTAAGATCAGCACAATGGGGAATAAAATAAGAGTAGGTTCCGGGTATTACCGTGGTTTGAGAGTGTGTGCAGTGAAAATTTAATGGGGGACGTTGATTGGAGGAATTAAGATAACGTTTACTACATTAAATACTCATATTATTTAAAGACCGAGAGCTACCTGCTTCTGATTTATTGAAATAAATAGATTGACCTCAATAACTATGCAATGGAGGCGAACACTGAATATGAAGTAACTATGTATGTATTAGGGGTCTGCGGGTATACCCGTACCCGCGGGTTTACCCGTACCCGACCCGTACCCGCGGGTCGGGTACGGGTCGGGTAGACATTTGACGGGTCGGGTAGACATTTGACGGGTCGGGTAGACATTTGACGGGTCGGGTCGGGTACGGGTAGGAGCATTACGGGTACGGGTATACCCGGTTTTACCCGTTACGAACTGAAGTTTTGGGGTTACATGTAATTGTGTCTTGCACCTTCAGAGACTTACTATAACTGGCGGTATTCTGTTCAAGTATCCTTGTGTTGACCTATGTCCGTGCGCCTTAGTGAGTTTGACATTCATTTACAGATGCCAAATTTACAGTTACAAAATAGCTTGTTTCCCCTAGCACAATCTGATTGTAGAGTTTTTACATATGTCTCATCCGAGTTTCAGTCCCGACAGCCTGTGTCGGAGGTTGCTGCCGCCGAGCGTTGCAGTCCAGCAGCCATGTTTTCTTTTAAAACAGGTTGATGCAGTCTAGGCATAGTTGAAACACGAAGTCTGTAACCCCTTTCCCTCTCACAAATGCTTAAACTATTCAAATAGTGGTATTTTGTTAAAAACTGCCGTGTTATGGCTGGCTGCATAAAAGTTATTATATTTTTAAATCGCCCGAGGTTCTAAGAAACTATCTGAAGAGTTTTGTCGTTCTGGAGTTAAAGGTTATCTTCACAAGTCAAATGTGCAAACGTGCAATGAAAAGCAACAGCATTGAACCGTTGTGTGCACATTGAAAGACGCTGAAAGAGGCGTGCTCTGCTGTCTCCTGCGGGTAGTCCCCAAAACAAGTTATTATTATCATTATCATTATCATTATCATTATCATTATCATTATCATTATTATCATCATCATCATCATCATCATCATCATCATCATCATCATCATCATCATCATCATCATCATCATCATCATCATCATCATCATCATCATCATCATCATCATCATCATCATCATCATCATCATCATCATCATCATCATCATCATCATCATCATCATCATCATCATCATCATCATCATCATCATCATCATCATCATCATCATCATCATCATCATCATCATCATCATCATCATCATCATCATCATCATCATCATCATCATCATCATCATCATCATCATCATCATCATCATCATCATCATCATCATCATCATAATCGTCGTCGTCGTCGTCGTCGTCGTCATCGTCATCATCATCATCATCATCATCATCATCATCATCATCATCATTATTATTATTATCATTATTCTTATTATCATTATTATTGCTGTGATCATCACTGTGATCATCAGACCATTATTATTACTACCACATGCTTTGTAAGACCATTGGACTGGTAGGGACTGGGATCATAGGAAATCCTATTAATTACGTGGCGGGTACGGGTATACCCGCGGGTACGGGTCGGGTTGGGTAGTAATTTCGAGTACGGGTCGGGTACGGGTACGGGTAACGGTCCTGTGTTACGGGTACGGGTCGGGTAGCAAAAATGCTCTACCCGCAGACCTCTAGTATGTATGTAAGCAACTAAGCATGCATGTATGCATGTATATAGCTTAATTAAGCTAGCTATCTACCATAGCCTAAAAACTTGGGAGATCGTTACAAATGCTGTGGTCAGAGAACAACCATGCCATCTTCAGCTGTTGACGGGAATCCGTTGGTTGGTTCCACGTGTGTGTGTGGGCCCACCATTGGTGACTCTTTCAGCATACACTTCATTGTTTTTCTTAATGATGCAATATATTTGTTCGTAATGACTCTGTAACATCATATAGGCAGCGCAGAGAGTGCCTCTGAGTAGATATATATTGAAGGGACACTATATATATCATTTACATTACATTACTTTCTACAACAGTCTAAAGCCTGTCCTTTCCCCGGGTTGGGTCGGGAGCGCCTCTGAGTATAAATCTTGAAGGAGCGCTATAAAAATTGTCTAAATGAATGAATGAACTTACATGTATGTATATATATATATATATCGTCGTAATTATATTAAGCCAACGACTTCAGGGTGTAAATTGGCAATGAACTCAAGTTCCAAGACCCGACCATGCCGGGCGCCTTCAGTCCTGTGAATTTATTTAAGTAGCCTATGTTCGGGGGCTTTGAGCGACCTCAGGATAACATTTTAAAATTCTGCGAAACAATTTATAAACAACATATGAATAGAATAATGGGAAAAACTTGAGTATGGTTGTTTTCTGCTATGTATCATTTTCTGGACACCCTTAAGCCAACGTGCTCACCTGTTCGTGATTGGCACCTGCATATCGAACTCGATGAACGTGATCTCAACGATTTCCCCTGGATGTCCGATGAACGTGTATAGGATGCAGTTGATTCCCGATCCGTAGACCTGAGGGTAATTGGGAGACGTAAACGTTCCGTAGTTACGACCTGGACCACGCTTCAACACGACGCATTCGCACGCTACACAATGAAAAGGAGCACAATAAACGAATGAACAAATACATGGATCAATGAATGGAGGAAGAAATGAACGAGAGAATTGGGGAGGGAAAGAAAGATGGAAGGAAGGAAGGTATTGAGGAAATAAGAGAGGAGAGACAGATGAGAGGAACAAAGAAAGACAGAGACCAACCAAACAATAAACAAAACAACCGACAAACAAACAAACAAGCAAACCAGCCAGCCAATCAACAAACAAACAAACAATCCAGCCAACCAACCAACAACCAACCAACCAACCAACAAACAAACAAGCAAACCAAACAAACAACCAAACAAAGAAAAAAACAAGCATACCAACAAACAGGCAAACAATCAAACCAACCACCCAACCTTTCATTTCTTTTCATCTAACATATCACCTGGTTTTATGAGCAAATCATTCCAAACAATATGAAGTACTTTCTTTCCGTTCACCACTTACATCGTTATTGCATTTTTTCGTATACCGCATAATTATTCAGTTACAACTTTTCCCCACTCTTTTTTCCCGCTTCTGGAGACATCCTAATGACGTTATCTGTCGGACATGATGCCTTCTGCCTCTGTATCAGATTGACAATGTTTGGCAGCTGCTGAAGCTGAGCCTTCGGGCCCGTAAACAGAACAGATAAGCCGGAATCGCCTGTAATTGAACTCCTGTGACCGCTGACGACAATCACCATTGTCTTCTGAGGCCGCCTCCATCCACCACTCGCTCCTATCTCCATGAGTCCAACTCGATCCATCCATCTATCCATCTGTCCATTCAGACTTCCGGTTCTCCATCCGCCTGTCCAGCTGTCCATCCATCCGTTCAACATTCATAGATCGATCGATCGATCTATATAGACATTGATACACGCAACCAACTCCATCAATCCATCCGTCCATCTCCAGGCCGTCAATCCACACATCAGTTCTTCCACTCAGACATCCATCCGTCCGTCCATCTCTTAATCCAACCATACACGCATCCATGTATAACGTTTCAGTTATAAGTATATGATCAGCGAAAGGGAATCAGTTGGCCATGTTGAATAGGGGTCCATATTCCTCAGCGCTACCTCTATTCCTCGGTGGGAAAAATCCAGGCGGAGATGGCGGGGGAGGGAAAATGTCCGGGAAATGTCCATGGGAAGTCTCCTAGACCCAATGGCGTAACGAAGGGGGGCAAAGGGGGCAGCCGCACCCGGGCGCAGCACCAGAGGGGCGCAGAATTAGCTTTCAGTGGTACACAGTACTATGACAAGAACGATTAAAAGTCAACAAGAAAATTAAAAGGGGGCGCAGTTATCAACCCTTGCCCCTGGGCGCTGAAACCCTTCGTTACGCGACACCCCTAGACCCATTCTTCGGTTGCTGGATCTACATTTTGGAATTCTCTCCCTGTATCTCTCCGTTCTTTTCAATAGCTCTATCCCTGTGTCTGTCCGACGTTGTCCGTTCTGCTCAATATCTCCCCTTCCTACTTATGCTCCTGTTCCTCCTCCTCCTGCTCATCTTTCCTCTCTTCTTAAGCTTCCTTGCCACCTCTTTCTGAATGAAGTAATGCCGAGGCATCATACTCATTTTCCTCTACATGTACCTCCTTTACCCCTCGTCCACTTCCACATCCTCCTCCTTGTCCTCCTCGTCCTCGTCTTCTTCCTCTTCCTCGTCTTCCTCGTCTTCTTCCTCCTCCTACTCCTGCGCATCTTCTTCCTCCTCTTCCTCCTGCCTTTCCTCCTTCTCCTCCTCCACCTCCTCCTCCTTCACCTCTACCTCCTCCTTTTCCTCCTCCTCCTCCTCTTCCTCCTCCTCCTTTTCCCTCCTCCTCCTCCCCTCCTCTTCCTCCCCTCCTCCTCCTCCTCCTCCACCTCCTCCTCTTCCTCAACCTCCTCCTCCTCCTCCTCCTCCTCCTCCCTTCCTCCTCTCTCCTCTCTCCTCCTCTTCCTCTTCCTCCTCCTCCTTTACCTCCTCCTCGACGACCTCCTCCACCATCTCCTCCACCTCTTACTCTTCCTCTTCCTCTTCCTCTTCCTCCTCCTCCTCCTCCTCCTCCTCCTCCTCCTCCTCCATCTCCTCCTCCGTCTCTGGTGTCTGACCTTTCGCTCGTGTCGGTCGTTTGTCCTGCTTCTGCTTCCAGTTCTTTGATAGTCATTCGGGCGCAGTTTGTCCGTCTGTCGAAGCGCCAAAAATCAGGACAGGAACGACAACTGCCCCTCCCCCGTGTCTCACTCGATTCCTCTCCCTCTCTGTCTCTCCCTGTCTGTCTCCCTCAGGCTCTCTGCCTGTCTCTCTGTCTCTATCCACGTTCATGAATTGAAAGCCCGTATGTCACCTGACCTATTCGACTTTGCGTGATGCTTGCCAGTCATTTGCATAGTCAGTCAGTCAGTCAGTCAGTCAGTCAGTCAGTCAGTCAGTCAGTCAGTCAGTCAGTCAGTCAGTCAGTCAGTCAGTCAGTTTATCTATCAATCAGTCAGTCAGTCATTCCGTCAGGCAGCCAACCGGTCAGTCAGTCAATCAGTTAGTCAACCTGTCAGTCAGTAAGTGAGTCAGTCAGTAAATCAGTCAGTCAGTGAGCCAGTCAATCAGCCAGCCAACCAATAAGTCAGTCAGTCAGTTAGCCTACCAACCAGCAAGCCAGTCAACCAGTCAGTCAATCGGTCAGTTATACAGCCAGCCAATAAGCCAGCCAGTCAGCTAATAAGTCGGCCAGCCAATAAGTCAGTCGGTCGATCGGTGAGCCAGTCCTCCTCGCAATCGACTAAGCAGCCACAGCCATTTGAAAGCGACATACATAGGCAGCACGTCGAAGGTATACTGAGATGACAGGCTATAATATATAATTATATATATACATATATAATATATACACATACATAGAAATATAACCTCCAAATATATATATATGTATGTATATATATGTATATATATATGTATGGAGATGATATGTCTAGATGATAGTATCAAAGCCGCAGAAGAAAAACGAGAATGCTCACGAGTCCTTCCTACAGAGCCGCACTATATCTCTGTTTGCATTCACACTTGGCAATATGTCATTTTAAGGCCGTGACATTCGGTGATATCCAGTGATACCGAGTGATATTCAGTGATATTCGGCTGCACTGAGCTGTAGCGTATAATGCGCGGCCGTTATTCATCTAAAAGCGACGTGACTAGATTTTCAGTGCGCTTTATAGACAACGATATTCATTTTGAAAGGTTCGCCCTGCTGGTCGTTTACGAGCGGTATATGTAGACTTTGAGACACATCAACGCTTAGCGTGGCTGTGACTGTCCAGTTATCATAAAAAGCCGCTACTGTTCGTGCTCTGGCAGTGCCAGTCCCAAGCCTATGTGAAGGAGGAGGGCGACTCTAATGATCTTTGTTATCACACAGTGTCGTTAAACTGAAACTACTACTGCTACAGTTATCATAAAGAAGACTTTTATTTGCAAAATCGTTAACCATTGCAAAGAGTGCAACGTGGTGGAAGAATGGTTGAGCGTTGGCCTTGTTATGTGCAGAACCGGGTTTGATCTTTACTTGCGCAGTATAGGAACCTTCACCAAGTCCTTAACGCTAGTCATTGGAGACAGACAGAAAGAAAGACAGACAGACAGACAGACAGACAGACAGACAGACAGACAGACAGACAGACAGACAGACAGACAGACAGACAGACAGACAGACAGACAGACAGACAGACAGACAGACAGACAGACAGACAGACAAATCAATTCATATTGGCAACATGTAGAAGATAGAATGAGGTGATATACCTACATGTAAGTGATATTTTGAGATATCTGTCTGTTTTGTCCAAACAGTCTGTCTGTCTGTCTAAGTAGATTCTTTATTAAACCAATTGCATATCCGTACTCTGGTGTGCATACATTAAATACATACTGTCAGTAGGTATGTTCTTCTCTCTGTACATATGCATGTATGTGTGTGCATGTATGTATAATGTATGTATGTATGTGATTGTATGCATGTATGTATCTGAAGAAGTGTCGTCATTGTGCAACTTTGGCGTTTAATCATCTTTGTCACCATAAGTTCTCCATCTGCTGAAACCCGTTTCTGACCACACTACATGCGGGTAATCGCTTCGCTGACCTCTTCACCCCGATGACGTTCGAACGCTGTTGTGTTTTTACTTTCGTCGTTTTCTGAACCACCTGCTCCTGCTCGACATTTTATCAAAGTTTTCAGATCAATTCATATGCCCTATCGATTACTAAAACAAAAGTTTGTATCACAATTTGTCATAGCAGCTCATGGGTGTGTCAACGGGTAAACCGAAAGAGAAGAGTATTGTTTCGCTGTCATAGTAGTAGTTTTAGTTTAACGACAATGTGTGATTACAAAGATCATTACTAGCGTCGCCCTCCCATGCTTGGGGCAGGCATTGTCAGAGTACATGTGGGGCGCGTTGGTGTAGGGGTATGTTCGGTGCCTTGCAGCCGGAGGGTTGTAGGTTCGAATCTACCTCAAGCCGCCGCGTAGGGACCCTGGGGAAGTCCTTCACTCGCAATTGCTCAGGCGCTTCGGCGTGAAACTGCGATTCAGTGTCCGCGCTGTAGTCGGGAGCGCCTCTGAGTAGAAATCTTGAAGGGGCGCTACAGCAAGTGCTCATACATACATACATACATACATACATACATACATACATACATACATACATACATACATACATACATACATACATACATACATACATACATACATACATACATACATACATACATACATACATACATACATACATGTAGTGGCGGAGTTTATTCGCTGCATGGGTTCCAGAAGATAAATTGTTTCGCTGTCATGGGAAACTCTTTCTCACTTATACAGGCTAGTAACTGGTTCGGATAGCCCAACTCCCAAGGCACTGTTCACCCACTGGTATTGGGTTATCAAGTGCCAGTGTGCAATAAACCCAAAAACTCGGTCGTAAAGTTCTAATAATTACTGCTTAGGTTTCATCCATAATCGATGCTTCTGGTTAATATTTGATGCATAATCTGTCCATAATGGTACAGGATTTTAGTGAGGTAATATTTGAGTGACAATTTGAGAGATGGAGCATTAGGAAGGAGTAGGGAGGTAAAAAATTAACGCATTTTAAGTGAAGTGTATGAGGCAGTTTCCCGGGGTGTCATGGAGTGCATGCGAGGAGGGAAAATGAATGGGTGTTAATAACAATAATAACAATAATAACAATAATATTCGTTTATTAAATCAAACTTATAAGTACGCAGTAAGATTACATGATATAGTAATAGATGATAACAAGTTTAACAGGAGTCGAATTTAACTGCATGGCAGCCTGCAAGGCACCCATCGGTCCTACTGCTCATTTTACAGTTGCCCCTAGGGAGTTGAAGGCTGAGTCAAATTTATGGAAGTAGCAGGTATCGAACCCGCGTCCTTCTGATCTTCATGCCAGCGTGTTACCACTCAACGATCTTCCCGCCTCTGTTGGGTACTGCATGCGAGAAGGGCAAATGAATGGGTTTTGGGTACTGCTGGAGTTGAAAGGAGTCTGAGAAGATTGATCAAAGGGAGGAAGCTTTCATATTTCGGACATGGATTCCGGAAGAATGGAGATTATCCATTGTGGGGCGCGGTGGTGTAGGTGTTCGCGGTGGTGTTCGGTGCCATGCAGCCGGAGGGTTGCGGGTTCGAATCCACCTCAAGCCGCCGCGTAGGGACCTTGTGCAAGTCCTTCACTCGCAATTGCTCACGTGCTTCGGCGTGAAACTCCGATTCAGTGTCCGCGCTGTAGTCGAGAGCGCCTCTGAGTAGAAATCTTGAAGGGGCGCTATAACAAGTGCTCATACATACATACATATCTGTAGGTGGTTATCAATATCGAAGGCACAGCTCAAGAGCTCAGGGATGGCCTAAAATGACATGGACTGATACCATTAAATCATGGACTGATTTACCATTCGATCAGTTATTAAAGGAGACGAGAGACAGAAGCAAATGAAACAAAATTTTCCATGCTGGGGCCAATCCTATAGGCCTTAGGACGATTGAAGAAAACACAAGAAAAGACAATATTTGAGATATAATCTGTTCATCATAGTACAGGATTTTATTAAGGCGATTGGGAAATTAGAAGAAAAAGAAACATTATTTGGTGAACAATCTCTCTCCTGATGCAAAGTCAGGTTTGGTTATATATAGTTGTTTAACGACACTGTGTCATAACAAAGATGATTAGCGTCGCCCTCCTCCTTTCTCCAGGCATGCCGCATGGGACTGGCACTAACACAGTTAGGGTAGTGGCGGAGTTTCATGTCCGGTTTGTGTGGGGGTAAAGCCTTCATGGCACAAGGAAGCAACTGTCATCATCAGCGTTACCTTCATCGTCATACTTTATAGTCGCCATTGTCACCAACCCGTCATCGCGATCTTCACTGTCGTCATCATCATCATCGTCGTTGTTATCGTCAACAGTGTCGTCGTTGTAGTCATAACCAGCATCATCATAATCACCGTAGTCGTCGTCATCATTATTATAATCATAATCATCATCTTCATCGCGAACACAATCGTCGCCATCATCATGATCATCATCATATCATCTTCTTTATCATCATCGTCATAGTCATCATCATCGTCACAGTCATCATCGTCATTATCGTCATCATCACCATCGTCATCATCACCATCATCATCATCACCATCACCATCACCATCACCATCACCATCATCATCATCATCATAATCATCATCATCATCATCAACACCATCACCATTATCATCATCATCATCATCACCATCATCATCATCATCATCATCATCATCATCATCATCACCACCATCACCACCACCACCACCACCGTCACCATCATCACCATCATCATCATCATCATCATCATCATCATCATCATCATCATCATCATTCGTGTGTCCACCTAATAAATAATCCTTCTGTGTCGCTGTTTTAGACACAAGGTGTCTGCCAATATGCGTGCATGACAACGAGTGACCGTTTCGGCCACACTAACGACAACCCAGAACGACGCCATTACTTTACCATCACGACAAGACGCACGCGAATTCACGAAAGACCACTCCAGCACACACACACACACACACACACACACACACACACACACACACACACACACACACACACACACACACACACACACACACACACACACACACACACACACACACACACACACACACACACACATACACACACACACACACACATACACACACACACACACATGCAAACAAGAACACACACACATATACACACACATATACACACACACACATACACAAACACACACAAACACACACACACACACACACAAACACACACACTCACACACACACACACAAACACACACACTCACACACACACACACACACACACACAAACACACACACACACACACACACACAAACACACACACACAAACACACACACACACGCATACCTAGACCTACACACTAAGACATACACTGACACAGACACACACACATACACACATACATGCAAACACAAACACACACACGTACACCTAAACACACACATATACGCACACATACACCCGCACACACTAAGACAGACATCGACACAGACACACACATACACCCATACATCCAAACACAAGTAGTCTTTCAGTTCCAAATCCTCTTTGCACGTGGTTCCTTGAATTCCAGAGCACCACCGTCTCAGCTCCGTGCTGCTATTTGGCGCAGATCGTACGACTCCTAATTTAATTTCGAAACGAACCGGACCATCAAAGAGAAGGACGACACCGCACCCGGTGGAATTCGCTTTGATTTACGCAGTCCGGCACGCGCGCCGATCAGGGACCACCGCACCGGGCTAAGTAATTGTTAGGTTTCAGCGAATTGATTCTTCGTGTGTACGCATGTAGTATTATAGCGGTTCGGTTGACAGAATGATAGCCATCGGAAGTGAAACTGGACAACATCACGCCACCATCGTAGTTTTTGTCACCGCTAGATCGAAGTTAGTTGTCTAACATGCAACTGTCGTCCTCTGACACATATTCCACTTTCACTGCAGTGGGAAAGGTTCTTTGAATTAGCACCAAACAAGGCAACTCGGGGACACAGATATAAATTATTCAAGAAGCCGAAAAGAACATTAGGGTAGAACTTCTTCGGTGCAAGAGTTGTAGACTCGTGGAATGGGTTGGATGATAGTACTGTCTCTTTGGATACTAAAACAGCTTTTAAGAGGACGCTAGGAAGATTGGACTGTTAAGCATGTTCCAGGTTAATTTGCAGTAGTTTTAACACACACTAAACGTCTTCTGAACCACTTTGAACCCTTGTCATGTTATATCATGCTAACATTGGCTCTGTGTAATCACAATATACAATATAGTGGGGCGCGGTGGTGTAGGGGTATGTTCGGTGCCTTGCAGCCGGAGGGTTGCGGGTTCGAATCCACCTCAAACCGCCGCGTAGGGACCCTGGGCAAGTCCTTCACTCGCAATTGCTCATGCGCTTCGGCGTGAAACTCCGATTCAGTGTCCACGCTGTAGTCGGGAGCGCCTCTGAGTAGAAATCTTGAAGGGGCGCTATGACAAGTGCTCATACATACATACATAGTAACAGTAATAATTGTAACTGGAAATCTTTTTTATAGCGCCGCTTCTGAGAAAATGAAATCGAAGGCACTCTAATAATATTAACACCAGTGGTAGTAATGGCAATTTGTAAATTGTAATGGTAACTAATAGTCAAGAGCAGCAGCAGCAGCAGCAGCAGTAGCAGCAGCAGCAGCAGCAGTAGTAGTAGTGGCAGCAACAGTGGTGGTGGTGGTGGTGGTGGTGGTGGTGGTAGTGTAGTAGTAGCAGCAGCAGCAGCAGTTACAGTAGTAGCATGAGATGAGGACAATAGTCAAATTGCAAGCCTAGCTTCTAAGGCATTCAGACATAAGCGTCTCTCTCTTAGTTTTTCTTATTCGTTTATTTCTGCAATGGACAACTGAGCCGTGGAAGAAATCTTGTGTAAGTTCGTTACGAGTTATAGGCGTATAGCGTCATCGTGATTCCTTTTCACTTGCCTCAGGCGGCAAATAAATGCACGTGAATCTTGATTTATGAATGTGCGAATGGATACGTGAATCTTGATTTATGAATGTGCGAATGGATACGTGAATCTTGATTTATGAATGTGCGAATGGATACGTGAATCTTGATTTATGAATGTGCGAATGGATACGTGAATCTTGATTTATGAATGTGCGAATGGATACGTGAATCTTGATTTATGAATGTGCGAATGGATACGTGAATCTTGATTTATGAATGTGCGAATGGATACGTGAATCTTGATTTATGAATGTGCGAATGGATACGTGAATCTTGATTTATGAATGTGCGAATGGATACGTGAATCTTGATTTATGAATGTGCGAATGGATACGTGAATCTTGATTTATGAATGTGCGAATGGATACGTGAATCTTGATTTATGAATGTGCGAATGGATACGTGAATCTTGATTTATGAATGTGCGAATGGATACGTGAATCCTGATTTATGAATGTGCGAATGGATACGTGAATCTTGATTTATGAATGTGCGAATGGATACGTGAATCTTGATTTATGAATGTGCGAATGGATACGTGAATCTTGATTTATGAATGTGCGAATGGATACGTGAATCTTGATTTATGAATGTGCGAATGGATACGTGAATCTTGATTTATGAATGTGCGAATGGATACGTGAATCTTGATTTATGAAATGCATTAGACCGTCACAAAAATGTAGCTTACTTACGAATGACAACTAATTTTGCAGCGACCTTGTTGGTGCTGTTCGCAAAATCAACAAAGTATATTCCTGCAGTAGATATCGGTCCTATTGTAACGGTTTTATTTGTAGTGTCGTTGAGTACAATTAGACCCGTTTGGTCAAATGCGTAGAGTCCCGTTAAAGTTGGAGATATGACGTCGCCAAACTTGGTGATTTGATACGGTGTAGAGGCGTTTGTGATTGGCCTAATCGACCAGGCCGAGCCATTAGGTTCAGTGGTACAGTTCAACAGCGTATTCAGCGTTCCCTCGTATACAACGGTATTTCTTAGAGACGTTAGACATTGCTCGTACGTACCTGAAATACAGATTTCTGACTTTACTGATGTATTGTAATAAATAATTATGAGCTACTGAATGCAGAATCATAGCTGCAGACTCGATTTCGCAAACGTTGGATCACAGGCTGAACGTGCTAATGTATTACAATAGGTAATTAATAAACAAGCGATGACATCCACTGATGTTTTCCACATTAATGTGTTTAAGACGATGCTGGCATTAACAGTAGGCTGAATAACCGTGATAGCGTGCGATCCACAGGCCCTTCAATTGTTAGAGAGCAATAGTCATTGTAGCCTAATCAGGCTCAGGGAGAGTTGAAGTTTATCAAGCGATCGGGTGCCTGTGTTTCTCTCTTTCTTATCGTACAGCTAATTAGAAATTATGCGTTTTCTTCAGACAACAGACATTTTAGTAAAATTGAGTATTATCTAGATGACTGAGTTGACTCACCTTTTGTTGCTGGCAGAAAGAGAACGTAAACAAAGAACAGAAGGAACTGTAACCGAACATTTCCCATGTTATGTGTTTGTCTCTACTGTACATTTGAAAACATTTTGATTTGGCAAGATTTATGTTTCTCGTTGCAGCCATTTTGTACGGGACGTCAATAACGTTATTAGCATGCAAGATGCTATCACGATCTTCCATATTAGATTACAATCTGGTCAAGTAGTTCATTATTTCAGTATAATGCGATCGCAATCAACTGTTGCGAGCTGTCAAAAATCAGGCGTTGGAAATAATATTATATTCCAGAGGGTTGTGTTTCCCATGTCCCATGTTGGTATTCTGATGCGCATTATGCTAAAGTGAGCTCAGTTGAAGGCAGCATCATTGTAGACTACCTATGTCGATGAATTATTGGGATGTGTTAGAAACAGGCCAAAACAGTTTAACGTGAGGACATCTTTGTAGCATCTGATCTTATATTGGTAAAGACTATAATAACGATCCAGCAAAGGATGGCTGGCTAAAGACAAACCAGGCTCGATGATGCTCAAATGCTCTCTGCCTGCCAGCGTTGCATCACCAGGACCAACTGATCACCCCTAAGTCATCAGTAACTCTAAGTCTTTGTGTTTGCGATGAAGCCTAGCGATCGATCGATCTTTCTTACAGTAGTTCACCTGACGGTAAAATATACCAATTATTGATAAGGATAACTGTACTATCATCGAGCAGTATATATCCACTTCCTGATCTGATTTGTCCTGCATAAGAAAGTTATTAAAATTATTGATAGTTTATGTTAAATAGAGTCGTGTGGCTCATTGGATGTATATTGGTATATATTTATATATGTGTTTGTATGTATGTGTGTATGCAACTATGCATGTATGTATGTATGTATGTATGTATGTATGCATGCATGCATGTATATATTTGTATGTGTGTTTATCCATGTATACGTGTACATGTATTTATGTAGGGATGTATATTTGTATGTATATAAAATGTATGATGGATGTATATATGTATTTATGTATGCTTGTATGTATGTTTGAATATATATATATGTATGTACATTTAATATTCCTTATTCTTCATCTGATCATTTGAAAATGTTTCTCTGATGCTATGGAACCATTATGTTTCTGAAATATTGTGTGACTTTAATAAAACATGTTTCCAATCCCATTTATTGTCATTGTAACAAGTATTTAAAAATGTGATGGTGACAAATATTTAAATAATTAGAAAATTAATTATGGTAAAATAATCAAAAAAATTATGAAAATTTTAATACTCAAAATTAGTGCTGTTATTTTAAAATTAAATTGTTTTTAATTGTTAAATTTAATGACACAGACCTGATGTGACGTCACACTTCGCTGACCCCCTCCCCATGTCACACATCGTCACAAATTTCCGACCCCCTCCCCTAGGTGCGTGACGTCATTTATGAGACGGCCCCTCACAAAACCATTAAATATCCACGGTCTGATGAATGCAAATATTGAAGACCATGACATTTGGAGACAGGAATTCGGGGCTCTCCGATGATCTCTAGTTTTCAGCATTACATCATGTCAGTATTTAAGGGCATCAAAAAAGCGATAGGGCCTAGGGATCATCCCATTTAAATTTATCCCACGTCTACACTTACATTGACTTCAAACGCAGTCTCGATCGAGGCGCTGGCTTTGACCGAGGTTACAATTAAGCCTTCTCGTCTTCAACGAAACCCGCCGTAAGAGCTGCTACTCTGCCTCTCTCGGACTCGGACCTCCACTGGACATCGACCTCCAACACAACTCAATGCTCGTGAATAAGCTGGTGCCCTGCACTTGAATTTAGAGTGGCACAAGACCCCTTCTACCCTTCCTTCCATTTCACCCGCTGTCACCAGAACTTTTTCGCAATTAACCATTTTCTTTTGTTTTTACGTATTTCGTATGCATTTCTTAATCATTGGCAGCTTGCTATGGTAGCTAATTCACAATAAGTTAGCAATTCTTCTTCCAAACTCGTTTTTGCTTAAAAAAATAAGGAGAAAGCCAAGCAAATGAGAAAAAACAAATATAAGAGAAATTGCCAGTGTATTGGCATTACTTATTTATATTTATAAAATATTATTTGCTATTTTTACTTACTTATTACGAAAACGACGTTACCAAGCGCAAAAATGATTGTTCGTCTGCTCTACAACACCTAGCCTAACTCAACAAATTGGGTAATAATGATCTCGTCTGTCGAAAAGTCACAGGGAGCTAATCAGCGACGATCTTATTGCTAATTATCAAATTAAAGGCATTGTCATCATAATCATCATAATTGTCTGTAAGCAGCAGTTGTCTGAAATCGAGCATTGTTCCTAGAATCCACCATTTTCACGATGACAGATCAGACAATTCTATTCGTCCTTTCCCACCTTTTGAATTGGCATCGATTCGCCATGAGACTGACCTATAATCTCCATGGAAACGTTCAGCTGAGGAAGGTTAGAACCAGTGGCCGTGTTTCATGATCTCTCCGATCGAGACATCGCAATAGACGGATTCGACGTCATCAAGTCACAGGTGTACAGATCTGTGAAAAAGTATGTGGACAGCACCGGAAGATCATGTTTTCTACAGAAAACTTTCTATTTTCATTTGTGTATGTATGTATGTATGTATGTATGTATGAATGTGTGTATGTATGTATGTATGTATGTATGTAGTGTATGTATGTATGTAGGTATGTATGTATGTATGTATCAATGTGTTTATGTATGTATGTATGTATGTATGTATGTATGTATGTTTGTATGTATGTATGTATGTATGTATGTATGTATGTATGTATGTAGGAATGTATGTATGTATGTATGTATGTATGTATGTATATATGTAGGTATGTATATAGGTATGTACATGTATGTATGTATGTATGTAGGTATGTATGTATGTATGTATGAATGTGTGTATGTATGTATGTATGTATGTATGTATGTTTGTATGTATGTATGTACATGTATGTATGTATGTATGTATGTATGTATGTATGTATGTATGTATGTATGTATGTATGTATGTAGGTATGTATGCATCATGCATGCATGTATATATGAGAACATATAAACATATTTATATGCTGTCCACATACTTTTTCACAGTACTGTAATCTCCTGGCCATCGTAGGGAGAGAATTTTGGTGCTGGGACGAATCAGCCGTCGCCGCCGGGGCCGCACGAACACAGCGACCACGCCCACCATTCTCGAAGCCGGGAAAGAACGGAAATCGTGATGTCTGGCAGAAGACACCCATGGACTTGAAAGACTGAGAGGACGATCGAAGGTTCATGGTCGCTTCCTCCTAAGTCGGGAGAGTGGCAGGAACGTGGTGGCAAAGTTAATGTTTCGGATCAATTCCTCTTCTGGTCATCGAGGTTTTTTTCTCGAATAATTCGAGTGGACCGTTTGGCTTAAAACGACGTTTTAATAAGACGGTTGCCATTATCGCAAGTAGAAGACCCAGAACACCACAGGCCGTTGAAATGACGACTTCGAACGAATTGGTACTGAACGAGTAGGAATCTGTTGTCACGTAACTCACTAGGACAAACATAAGAGAGGATGGTTTCGGTTAAGTCTGCAGCTCAGTTTTCCATTGATCCATCCAATTACGCATCGACTCCCCACTACTCTCTAGAGCTCTCTCTCTCTCACTCTCTCTCTGCTCTCTCTCTCTCTCTCTCTCTCTCTCTCTCTCTCTCTCTGTCTCTATCTCTCTCTCTCTCTCTCTGTCTCTGTCTCTGTCTGTCTGTCTGTCTGTCTGTCTCTGTCTCTCTCAATTCCTTCCGTTCCTTCCAGAACATTGGGCAACAAGATTTCTCCATTCCATGCGGTTGCTTGCGGCTTTCTCTGCTTTATTCCAATCGATTCCCATTTCCTTTAGATCTTCCTTAAATGTGCTCCACCAGGTCTTCCTTGGGCGGCCTCTTTTTCTCCTTCCTCCATCCGGTATCCACGTCATCGTCTTGTGATCCCTCCATGATATACCCAAGATGGTTCGGAGACATGTTCTATGGAAGACATTCAGTCTCTGTGAAATCTTCTTGATGCGCTTCCATGTTTCACATGCGTAGATTGCTGTTGGGATCACAACTGAGCTGTACAAGCGTAGCTTTATGCCTCTGCTAATCGTGCCTGACTTCCATACTGGGTTCATCCTCTGGAAAACCGAAGCAGCCTTTCCAATTCTTGTTCTTGTTTCCATCTCTACCAGTGTTATTTCAGTTATGGTTTTTCAGTTACAGTTACAGTTATAGTTATCTAATTTATGATTTTTCAGTTAAAGTTATAGTTACAGTTAACTTAAATCAGATTTTTCAGTTTCAGTTATTATTTTTTTTATTTTTCAGTTACAGTTTCAGTTATTTTTCTTTATTTTTCAGTTATAGCATCAGTTATTTTTTTCACAAGTCATGACTAATGACACACTGACCACAAGTATTCTGAACAGTTACCAGAAATATTTACGCAGCAAATCAATGCGATATAACGTATTGTCGGTTTACTTTAAGGAAAACACGACGTTCCAGATTAACACTTGCTCTGTTCCGACAATTAGCGTGCCACACTTGTGGTTTTCAACGTCCTTGCCAGCAACGGTATGAACCCAGCATCGACTTTGTCGTCTGCGGCTTCGTAAACAAAATGTTCCCACAAGCCACTTTCTACTTTTCGACCACTTCTTGCGCTTCTGATTGGGTATTACTGTGAGAAGTGCTTTATAAGTTTATAAATACAATACAATACAAAAAACAATACTACTTGGCTTAAACATTATTCTCGTAGTCGTGGATTGTTTTACGAATTTACGGTTTAGCACCAACGACAACACAACCAGGGCTGTTAAAGGCTTCGTTTTTTGGTTTTTGGATTTTTGAGTTTAAAAAAAACAAAAAAACCGCAAATTTAGAAATTATAAATGCCAAAAATGGTGTCTTTTCAACTCTCTTGGCCATTGTTGTATGGACTTTGTTAGGTTTGTTTTATGACATTCTACGGTTCTAGTGTTCTAGTTAATTTCATTCATCTGCATCTGATTAATTTGAACATTATTATGCCATTTTTACGAGTTTTATGATCCGAAATAGGAAAATCTCATAAACAAAGAACCAAAACACCCAAAAACCCAACTTTTCATTTTGAAAAAAGTTTGGTTTTTTGCACCCCTGAACACAACGAAAGGAAAAGGAACCGGAAGTGAAACGAACATAGAAAACTGAAAACGAACCAGAAGTGAAACTAGCATAGAAAACTGAAAAGGAAACAGAAGTGAAACTAGCATAGAAAACTGTGAGAGACATGGTAGAATTAAAAACTACGCCTAAGTTGCGTGCAGCATCGGCCAGCTCAACAACTGAGTCACCCAGTTTCAATGACTTAAGCCCATCAAATTTCTTAAGTTGCTGTGGAGTGCCAAGTAACAGAAATTCAGTCTTTGATGGGTTAAGGAGGAGTTTATTGGATGCCATCCAGGACTGTACTTCATCAAAGACAGCAGACAACATCTGTATAGATGATTCACACGACAGACTGTCAAATGAAATGTAAATTTGAGTATCATCAGCATAGAAATGATATCTCAGCGAATGATTATCAAGCAATGCTCCTAATGGTGTGGTGTATAGTGTAAACAAAAGAGGGCCAAGCACTGATCCCTGTGGTACACCGCATGTCAACAAAGCATCTGATGAATAATTACCATTTAAATACACTGATTGAGTGCGTGGACTAAGATAAGTACTAAACCAATCTAGTGCAGGGCCAGAGATCCCAAACCAGTTCTCAAGACGATGAAGAAGAATAGAATGATCCACAGTATCAAAAGCAGCAGACAAGTCAAGCAGAACAAGTGCTGTGACCTTACCCCCGTCCATTGAGCAAATGATGTCATTATGAACAGCAAGAAGTGCGGATTCAGTTGAGTGAAATCTACGATACGCAGACCGAAAAGGGGAGATTAGTGAGTTTGATGACAGGTGAATCTGCATGCGATTCATGACTATCCGTTCAAGGATTTTGGATATAAAATTCAAGGTTGAGATAGGCCTATAATTTGACAGATCATCAGGATCAAGAGAAGGTTTCTTAAGCAGCGGATGAACTATGGCATGAGCAAAAGTAGATGGGAAAGATCCCTCATGCAATGAGAAATTGATATGTGTATGGTTGCTATTAGTTACAATGAAACATGAACATACAGTCCATGATTTATCCTATAAAAATACAGTAGTGTCTTTGGAAAAGTAACTAGGCCTTTACTGAAACCTCGTATCCTATAAAACATATAGATATCAAAACGTAACTACACGATATAAAAAAATGATGATGATGATATAAAATCTGCGTTAAAACAGGTCTTTTACACCAAATGGCCATGAAATGAGTGAAGGGTTTGCCACTTCCTCTTCACAAACAAGTGTGGGTGAGCAACTTGCTTAGGGTCGCTATACTATGGCGATAAATAAGTGCAAGCTTTGCCTGACCTACCCACTAAACCACAATATCCCAAACTAAACGTTAAAAAAAACGGCAGTGCTAAGTATCTGCGCACTGAGACACGATGGTCAGTAGATATTCAAGCGGAATTCTCCTCCTAAACAACCAAGAAATACGTTTCCTCACTAACACGCTAACACAGCGTGTAGCCTAACCATAACCATCATTTTATTGTAGCCAAACAAGTATTACAGCGATGAAATTACATACAAGTATTTCGAGTGGTTACAACAGGGGACCAGAAGGGACCTTGGTCCCACTAAGTAGGGCCCCCTAATTATCAGATTCAGTATTCGATGGCGATTGGTTAAACAATAACAGTTGCAGTTTTACAATTTGACATTATGAAAATAATTGTAACATAGGCAGTGCTAGTCAGTGGTAGTCAACCTCGACCCGTTCATAAACAAACTGACAATGTAACAGTAATGACACATTTCTAGCAAACCACATATTTTAGCATCAATCTTAGGTAGTTGTCAGAATGTAACCAGCTTATCAACAAAAACAGAAACACACAAACACATTTCTAGCAAACCACATATTTTAGTATCAATCTTAGGTAGTTGTCAGAGTGTAATCAGCTTGTCAGCAAAAACCGAAAACAGAAACACAAAAGCACATTTCTAGTAAACCACATATTTTAGCATCAACTTTAGTTAGTTGTCTGAATGTAACTAGCGAGCTTTAAAGAGACCAGGGCATTTTGAAACAGCTTAGCAATCAATTAACCATGAGTCCATGATTTATCCCAGGGGTCTCCAAAGTTTTCCAGCGGGGGCCACATTGCTGACTTTCTACGACCAATACTCTGAAGAAAAAAATATCTCTGTGCGCAGCTGTCCAGTGAATTGTGAGTAATGCGATGAGTGCTTGGATTCATAATGTCTCCGAATATTGTACTCTTTAAGCACTGCAATGGTGTCATTGCATATCAGGCACAATGCCTTACAAACAGCAACATAGATTTTGGCAATATGCATGTCAGAGTAGAGCGGCGTTAAAATTTCTAATTTTCCCAATTTAGTTTGCTTCTTCAAGGAGTGTTCCGCGGGCCAGATTAAAAGCCTTGGCGGGCCGGATGTGGCCCGCGGGCCGTACTTTGGAGACCCCTGATTTATCCTATAAAAATACAGTAGTGTCTTTGGAAAAGTAACTAGGCCTTTACTGAAACCTCGTATCCTATAAAACATATAGATATCAACAGCCTATAACATCACTACGATCAAGGACTGATAGCCCTGTAAAAATTACTTCCTTTCACAACGCCACTTGATAAGTGCGACCCATGGACTATATATAATCCACACAATACAAAGTTTTGTAAACTTCACAAAACTAAGCTCGATGAGCGAAGCTATAGGACAGAAGCCCTGTAAAATATTCAAATAAAATAATTGTATCGATGAATGTTCGTATTCGTTAACTAGTTTAAGGACGATATCCTTGTTAATATAATAAACTGCAATAAACGACTTAAAATATGTTCGATCCTCGAACTAGGGACGTAAGCCCATTAAAAATATACGCAACGATAATATGCGTAGCAAAATCTATTCGAGATTCGAACTAGATAACTCAAGATCCGTATAATGATACAATGTCATGTTGTCAATGACTAGTTAAAAAAGTTAATGTTATAACTTGGATAGTAATCTGCGGTCCTGTTATTTAAGCCGCTATGTTAGACTTGTATAGGCCTACATAATAATAAGACATGTCACTTGAATACGATATGCTATGCTGATATGATATCAGAGAAAAACGTCAACGATTAATAATATGTTGATACTTAACACTTACACCTTATGACAGATTTGTCATAAAAACACAATGACTGATAGTCATCACTATCGGCTCTACGGTAGAGCGATTAACAGCATCATGACTGATAGTCACGACACGAATACTACACAACACAATTTCTTTTGACTGATAGTCAAGAAAAACGATTTTGACTTATAGTCAATAACTTCTTATAAGTACGCAGTCAGAAGAATGATACATGATAATATATACATAAGCCTAGTTTCGGTTAAATGAGGCAATTAAAAACGAGTATAACGACGCCGTCATAAAAGCAGTAAAATAGCATATGAAAACGACAAAAAACCACTAGAAACTCATAGCACGACTAAAATAATATGACAATAAGTCATTAAATCGTGAACTTATAAGCTGCTATAGGCAAACTCATCCATCATACCAAGATCCCCTAAAAGCTAATAATGACAACTGCTAAAATGAAACATTATACAGCTGATATGTAGTCGTTGCGAGACTGTTATCATTTTAGAACAGTGAGTTATGATGAAATGAGGGAACAGTAAGACACACGATAATTACAATGAAGCCTGTAATAAAAGTGTATAGTAAGACAAATGTAATTAAACAATAGGGCAATAAACAATTTTTGCTACAACAAAAATACAGGCACGTTAGTAACGATAGTTGTACAGATGAAGTAGTATTATATGATATGTATACACGTACGTATGTAAGTATGTTTTATGACTGATGTACGCAAGCATACGTGTAAAACAAATGAATAGGTATATAAGTATGATTGTAGATATGTAAGCACGTACTGTACGTATGTATGCTGCATGCATGATGCACGCATGCATGTAAGTATGTAGGCCTATGCATGACTAGACTGAAGTATGAATGTATATTAACGTGACTGAGTAACCCTAACATGCTAAAACTAAAACAATTATGGAGAAGTGAAACGAAAACGTACCCTCACCCATTATCCGCAGAAAATCTAAAAACGAGTTTCTAGAAATGCCTCGCGCAAAAATGATCAGTAAGCCATTACGAAACATTGCAAAGGCTACCAAAAAGACCTAATCGCATGAAACCAAGAACATTCCAATAAGACTTCAAGAAAAGTACATTTTATAAGACAAATATTCTGTCGTACGAAACCAGATGAGAGCAACCAAATGCTAAGCAAAACAGCAACATGAAGTATGCCTATAATATATGGCAGAAAAAAGTGATGACTTGAACGATAGGAAAGACAATAACAGCACAACAGGAATTAAAAACATGGTACCCGTAACTGACGTGAGAGGAAAAGTAAATACGAAACGAGTACTGAATAATGCGAACTGAGAGACAAAACAGAAGTTTAAAGCTATGCCCACACATCAACTCGACCCCGTCGACGAGGTGGAGGAGGAGGACGCATGATGGGCAATATCTCGGCGACAGGACGACGAGAGGTGGCCAAAGAGCGAACAGAAAAAGAATTATGGTCTCTGTCCGCCGCTCGCCGTACTTGAGCAGAACAGTCTGCAAATTCAAGCAGCGGAACAGTACGCGGTGGTGTAAGAGGAACAACCTCGCCAGGTACCACGGCAGGATTCATATAATGTACTAAACGGTTTCGTCCCCCAAACCCAGGTGGAGGACCGCGTTGACGAACAGGACAGATAAAAGGTGTTACCACTTGGAAGGGACGATGGACTGGGGCATGAACCGGAACAGAAACGCGTAAAAATTCGTCCTCAAGGCGTGCTTCTGGACAGCGATCTGCCACCAGCAGTAAGGGTGAGGTCCGCGGCTGACGGACAGTCGGGGAAACAGCTTCGTCAGGGACGACACCCGCAGACAACCCTGGTCTTGGCTCAACAGCTGACCGCGGAAAATGGCGATGGGTGGCTCTTCCACAAGAAGCCCCCGGAAAAGAACCAACGTCACCTGCAGAAGGCAACGTGGAACGCGGAGAACAATAAATAGTGTCGCGTCCACGTCCTACAACAGGCGGAGTTACGGAAGAAGCTCCGGACGAAGCTCTAACGAGTCCTGGCGACCAAGAAAAAGAACAAAATTTCCTACCCCGAGCCAAGGACCGCAAATTAATATCAGACATGTCTAAAACTAATTAACAGAAAACTGTAATTCTAAAAACTATACTCACAAAAGAACAGCGTCACAACACCAAGGAAGAACAGAGATGAATGACCCCTCTGGCACGGCTCTGGAGGAGGCGGAGTCTGATGATGGACAAGATGTCACGTGACAACCCCGTAAAGATAAACGGGCACTAAGAAGTGACGAATAGCAAAACGAGGAAATAAAGTGACGGTTCTTAAGAAAATCTAACTAAATATTTAATACTGCTGATTGAAGTAATATATAAATCCCCAACGAAAATAGTAAAGAAAGATAACAAACTGATTACATAAAATCAAAAATCGTAAATAAAATATTGCCAAAATATAACTACGTAAAAGTGATATACATGTAACAAGTGATCATTGAAACCGCGGCGTAAGGCGAGAAATCGCCGTCGGCGCCTAAGTTAATGACGAGAATAAAAATAAGGTATACTAAAACGATAATTAATTATTAAAGAGCGTGTACAAGATTCAAACCCGTTCTCCATCAACTATAACCACGCCACCTAGAGTTCATGTATCTAGACGGTTTGGTGATTAAGTAATTATTGAATAAGATAGCTGCGAAGGCGCGTCCACCCACGACAGACTATTCATCCAAGAATCACCTAACCTGGGGAAGCTAGCTACACACGAAAGAAACTGATAATAATGTTTTATAATATTTCTTATTCATTAAACAAATACATTAAACAAATACATACAATTAATTATTGAATCAATGAAAACAACACAAGAATTACAAGTACAAAGTAATTCATAATAATCGTGATGACGACAAACTAGTAAGTAATACAACAACTCTAACTAATAATAATTGACTCCTTACGATAATGATAATAATAATAACTCCAAAGGTAATGATCTACTACTAACCCACCCAAAATAATAATCTACGTAATAATAATAATAATAACTCTACCTCTGAGCTGAACCGTCCAAGAGCTCCCTAATCTAGAGAGCACTAGGTTTTATACTGAAGCGTACAAGGCACGCGTGAGCTCAGGCCAATCCCCGTAGAGGCAGCCTCTCAAAGATAACTGCTCCGCCAATGCCAGGCAGGCCCACACTTCCAGCCTTAGTTGAAAATGTAATGGCTAGCCTAACAACAACTAAATTATTATCTATCCATTATTTATTATTTAACTAATTCAACCTGTATTAATGATCCCCTCATGACAGTATGATCGTATGCAGCCTTGTTTATAAATATATTACATTCAAAAGCGTTATAACTGTGTTAACTGAATAGCTGTGAAGTAATCAAATGTACATTCCAAAATGAAAAACTGTCAAAATTATGGACTAGGTCTACTCAAGTTGTACGTATGACCGTGGGCGTCCGCAAGGGGCGCAAGGGAGCGCATGTGTGCCCCTGGATTTTTTGCATATTTGCAGAGAAATTTGATTATTATGACTATTACAACACGGTTTTCAACAACACTAAATTCCTTAGGTAATTATTTTAAATTAACCCAAGTTGGACCTATATATCTTATCTTTGCTTATCCTTTTTTTGAAAATTTAATGTAGTTGGACCTATATATCTTATATCTTTGCTTTAGCCTTTTATTGAAAATTTAACGTATAGAGTTCTCTCTTGGCAATATGTAAAGTCATATTGTCAACTCAGAGTTAGCTAAATGCTTTCAGTGGTGTCGGCTAATTGGTATCGTATTCCATTTACCAGTGGATGTTTTGTTATTTTTTGCCGATTTCCAAGAGATTACAGGTCCGGCCGGTAAACCGCATAGGCAGGAGCAGCAGGACGTTGTATATATATAAACATATATAAATGACACTGACTCGAGCGACAGTCTCTGACTAATAAGCTTCTTCCCCTTAGATGCCAGCTGAGCTAACACACGTTCTGTCAGACTTTTTAAACATACCCCCGCTAGCTTCGGAACCAGTCCCAAGCCTGGATGAAGGAGGAATGCGAACCTATTGATCTATGTTGTCGCACGGGTCGTTAAACTGAAACTTTACTACTACTACGCTTTGTCAGTCAGTCGGGCAGTATCACAGGCACGGAGATGAACACTTCTGGACAATTTCGTAGGAACTGTGAGGGTCGACTGCCAGTGACGACCGTTTATCTTTGTATACGATGTGTGTACATCGAAACAAATTTAAGACAACAAAGTCGAATTCACAGAGAGAGTGATAAATCAGTTTAGACTGATGATTGCAATTGTTATTTCAAGAATAAGGTCAGATTTCAGTCATATAAAATTTAATAATCATAATAGTGTTTGACAGTTAGCCTAATGTTTATGAATTTTTCTCATGTTGGGATCCACGCTAGAGGATCGATAGGTGGCCAGCGCCGATGGGTCCGAGCGTCGACGGTGGAGCAAACGGTTGCTTTCGACGCCCTATTGAGTCCCTGTGAAAACTATTTAAAAGTTTGCGCCCCCCTAGAAAAATTCCTGCGGACGCCATGCGTATGACGATACTTAATATAGTGCTGCCTAAGCATAATAATCAAAATGGTGTTCAATGACATTATTTAAAAATATTTTTGTCAGTTATGAATGATTTACTGTTCAACTGGACTTCACCACAACAGAACCAGAAAACACAGAATTAAAAGCTGAAATAATATCAACAGTAATTCATCTATGCGTTGTGCATGGAAAATTAGGTCATGTGATAACGAGTGGATTTTCGATTGCTGAACTAATTTGACCCGAATGCATTATATAAGAATCCACGTTATAATAAATGTGTGCACTGTGTCTGCAGTGTAGTAGTACTTAATCATATTATGAACAATAATGAAAGGAAGAGTCAGGCGTCAGCCACCGGTGCAATAGAAGCCATCAGCTTCGATTAAGATTAGATTAGGATGTTCATTGCTCACCAAGTGCACTCAGGTTTATTTAATGCTTACCTGCTTATGAAACTGTAACTATTGATTGCTGAATTTCGTTGTGCAGCTGATAAAGGTTAGTCGGGACGCCCAATTAAAATTGGAAGAGGCCGAAAAAGAAATGACAGAAATGAAGATGAAATATCATGACAGAGAAGCTGAGGCCGTGAAGCTGAGTGACCAGCTGGCCCAGGTTTATTTAATGCTTACCTGCTTATGAAACTGTAACTATTGATTGCTGAATTTCGTTGTGCAGCTGATAAAGGTTAGTCGGGACGCCCAATTAAAATTGGAAGAGGCCGAAAAAGAAATGACAGAAATGAAGATGAAATATCATGACAGAGAAGCTGAGGCCGTGAAGCTGAGTGACCAGCTGGCCCAGGTTTATTTAATGCTTACCTGCTTATGAAACTGTAACTATTGATTGCTGAATTTCGTTGTGCAGCTGATAAAGGTTAGTCGGGACGCCCAATTAAAATTGGAAGAGGCCGAAAAAGAAATGACAGAAATGAAGATGAAATATCATGACAGAGAAGCTGAGGCCGTGAAGCTGAGTGACCAGCTGGCCCAGGTTTATTTAATGCTTACCTGCTTATGAAACTGTAACTATTGATTGCTGAATTTCGTTGTGCAGCTGATAAAGGTTAGTCGGGACGCCCAATTAAAACTAGAAGAGGCCGAAAAAGAAATGACAGAAATGAAGATGAAATATCATGACAGAGAAGCTGAGGCCGACACACGTACACCTAAACATCATCATTACATATACGCACACATACACCCGCACACACTAAGAGACAGACATCGACACAGACACACACATACACCTGCATGCCATCCAAACACAAGTAGTCTTTCAGTTCCAAATCCTCTTTACCGTGGTTCCTTGAATTCCAGAGACCACCGTCTCAGCTCCGTGCTGCTATTTGGCGCAGATCGTAACGACTCCTAATTTAATTTCGAAACGAACCGGACCATCAAAGAGAAGGACGACACCGCACCCGGTGGAATTCGCTTTGATTTACGCAGTCCGGCACGCGCCGATCAGGGACCACCGCACCGGCCAAGTAATTGTTAGGTTTCAGCGAATTGATTCTTCGTGTGTACGCATGTAGTATTATAGCGGTTCGGTTGACAGAATGATAGCCATCGGAAGTGAAACTGGACAACATCACGCCACCATCGTAGTTTTTGTCACCGCTAGATCGAAGTTAGTTGTCTAACATGCAACTGTCGTCCTCTGACACATATTCCACTTTCACTGCAGTGGGAAAGGTTCTTTGGAATTAGCACCAAACAAGGCAACTCGGGGACACAGATATAAATTATTCAAGAAGCCGAAAAGAACATTAGGGTAGAAATTCTTCGGTGCAAGAGTTGTAGACTCGTGGAATGGGTTGGATGATAGTACTGTCTCTTTGGATACTAAACAGCTTTTTAAGAGGAAGCTAGGAAAAATTGGGCTATTAAGCATGTTCCAGGTTAATTTGCAGTAGTTTTAACACACACTAAACGTCTTCTGAACCACTTTGAACCCTTGTCATGTTATATCATGCTAACATTGGCTCTGTGTAATCACAATATACAATATAGTGGGGCGCGGTGGTGTAGGGTATGTTCGGTGCCTTGCAGCCGGAGGGTTGCGGGTTCGAATCCACCTCAAACCGCCGCGTAGGGACCCTGGGCAAGTCCTTCACTCGCAATTGCTCATGCGCTTCGGCGTGAAACTCCGATTCAGTGTCCGCGCTGTAGTCGGGAGCGCCTCTGAGTAGAAATCTTGAAGGGGCGCTATGACAAGTGCTCATACATACATACATAGTAACAGTAATAATTGTAACTGGAAATCTTTTTTATAGCGCCGCTTCTGAGAAAATGAAATCGAAGGCACTCTAATAATATTAACACCAGTGGTAGTAATGGCAATTTGTAAATTGTAATGGTAACTAATAGTCAAGAGCAGCAGCAGCAGCAGCAGCAGTAGCAGCAGCAGCAGCAGCAGTAGTAGTAGTGGCAGCAAGTTGTAGTGGTGGTGGTGGTGGTGGTGGTGGTGGTGGTAGTGTAGTAGTAGCAGCAGCAGCAGCAGTTACAGTAGTAGCATGAGATGAGGACAATAGTCAAATTGCAAGCCTAGCTTCTAAGGCATTCAGACATAAGCGTCTCTCTCTTAGTTTTTCTTATTCGTTTATTTCTGCAATGGACAACTGAGCCGTGGAAGAAATCTTGTGTAAGTTCGTTACGAGTTATAGGCGTACCTCGCAGCGTCATCGACTGATTCCTTTTCACTTGCCTCAGGCGGCAAATAAATGCACGTGAATCTTGATTTATGAATGTGCGAATGGATACGTGAATCTTGATTTATGAATGTGCGAATGGATACGTGAATCTTGATTTATGAATGTGCGAATGGATACGTGAATCTTGATTTATGAATGTGCGAATGGATACGTGAATCTTGATTTATGAATGTGCGAATGGATACGTGAATCTTGATTTATGAATGTGCGAATGGATACGTGAATCTTGATTTATGAATGTGCGAATGGATACGTGAATCTTGATTTATGAATGTGCGAATGGATACGTGAATCTTGATTTATGAATGTGCGAATGGATACGTGAATCTTGATTTATGAATGTGCGAATGGATACGTGAATCTTGATTTATGAATGTGCGAATGGATACGTGAATCTTGATTTATGAATGTGCGAATGGATACGTGAATCCTGATTTATGAATGTGCGAATGGATACGTGAATCCTGATTTATGAATGTGCGAATGGATACGTGAATCTTGATTTATGAATGTGCGAATGGATACGTGAATCTTGATTTATGAATGTGCGAATGGATACGTGAATCTTGATTTATGAATGTGCGAATGGATACGTGAATCTTGATTTATGAATGTGCGAATGGATACGTGAATCTTGATTTATGAATGTGCGAATGGATACGTGAATCTTGATTTATGAATGTGCGAATGGATACGTGAATCTTGATTTATGAATGTGCGAATGGATACGTGAATCTTGATTTATGAATGTGCGAATGGATACGTGAATCCTGATTTATGAATGTGCGAATGGATACGTGAATCTTGATTTATGAATGTGCGAATGGATACGTGAATCTTGATTTATGAATGTGCGAATGGATACGTGAATCTTGATTTATGAATGTGCGAATGGATACGTGAATCTTGATTTATGAATGTGCGAATGGATACGTGAATCTTGATTTATGAATGTGCGAATGGATACGTGAATCTTGATTTATGAATGTGCGAATGGATACGTGAATCTTGATTTATGAATGTGCGAATGGATACGTGAATCTTGATTTATGAATGTGCGAATGGATACGTGAATCTTGATTTATGAATGTGCGAATGGATACGTGAATCCTGATTTATGAATGTGCGAATGGATACGTGAATCTTGATTTATGAATGTGCGAATGGATACGTGAATCTTGATTTATGAATGTGCGAATGGATACGTGAATCTTGATTTATGAATGTGCGAATGGATACGTGAATCTTGATTTATGAATGTGCGAATGGATACGTGAATCTTGATTTATGAATGTGCGAATGGATACGTGAATCTTGATTTATGAATGTGCGAATGGATACGTGAATCTTGATTTATGAATGTGCGAATGGATACGTGAATCTTGATTTATGAATGTGCGAATGGATACGTGAATCTTGATTTATGAATGTGCGAATGGATACGTGAATCTTGATTTATGAATGTGCGAATGGATACGTGAATCTTGATTTATGAATGTGCGAATGGATACGTGAATCTTGATTTATGAATGTGCGAATGGATACGTGAATCTTGATTTATGAATGTGCGAATGGATACGTGAATCTTGATTTATGAATGTGCGAATGGATACGTGAATCTTGATTTATGAATGTGCGAATGGATACGTGAATCTTGATTTATGAATGTGCGAATGGATACGTGAATCTTGATTTATGAATGTGCGAATGGATACGTGAATCTTGATTTATGAATGTGCGAATGGATACGTGAATCTTGATTTATGAATGTGCGAATGGATACGTGAATCTTGATTTATGAATGTGCGAATGGATACGTGAATCTTGATTTATGAATGTGCGAATGGATACGTGAATCTTGATTTATGAATGTGCGAATGGATACGTGAATCTTGATTTATGAATGTGCGAATGGATACGTGAATCTTGATTTATGAATGTGCGAATGGATACGTGAATCTTGATTTATGAATGTGCGAATGGATACGTGAATCTTGATTTATGAATGTGCGAATGGATACGTGAATCTTGATTTATGAATGTGCGAATGGATACGTGAATCTTGATTTATGAATGTGCGAATGGATACGTGAATCTTGATTTATGAATGTGCGAATGGATACGTGAATCTTGATTTATGAATGTGCGAATGGATACGTGAATCTTGATTTATGAATGTGCGAATGGATACGTGAATCTTGATTTATGAATGTGCGAATGGATACGTGAATCTTGATTTATGAATGTGCGAATGGATACGTGAATCTTGATTTATGAATGTGCGAATGGATACGTGAATCTTGATTTATGAATGTGCGAATGGATACGTGAATCTTGATTTATGAATGTGCGAATGGATACGTGAATCTTGATTTATGAATGTGCGAATGGATACGTGAATCTTGATTTATGAATGTGCGAATGGATACGTGAATCTTGATTTATGAATGTGCGAATGGATACGTGAATCTTGATTTATGAATGTGCGAATGGATACGTGAATCTTGATTTATGAATGTGCGAATGGATACGTGAATCTTGATTTATGAATGTGCGAATGGATACGTGAATCTTGATTTATGAATGTGCGAATGGATACGTGAATCTTGATTTATGAATGTGCGAATGGATACGTGAATCTTGATTTATGAATGTGCGAATGGATACGTGAATCTTGATTTATGAATGTGCGAATGGATACGTGAATCTTGATTTATGAATGTGCGAATGGATACGTGAATCTTGATTTATGAATGTGCGAATGGATACGTGAATCTTGATTTATGAATGTGCGAATGGATACGTGAATCTTGATTTATGAATGTGCGAATGGATACGTGAATCTTGATTTATGAATGTGCGAATGGATACGTGAATCTTGATTTATGAATGTGCGAATGGATACGTGAATCTTGATTTATGAATGTGCGAATGGATACGTGAATCTTGATTTATGAATGTGCGAATGGATACGTGAATCTTGATTTATGAATGTGCGAATGGATACGTGAATCTTGATTTATGAATGTGCGAATGGATACGTGAATCTTGAGGCCTCATTAATGTAGCTCCCTACACGAACCTCTGACAATCGCTGCACGTTATAACTCCATAACTGGATGATCTAAGCCAGTGCTTCCCAAAGTGGTGGTCCGCGGACATGCATTTAAATCAATTTTAATACATTTTGAGGAATTTAGGTGATCGAAAACCAAAAAGAGAAATAATTAATAAATTTGGCACCATTCCTCCTGCAGTGGGAAAAGTCCTGCCGGTCCGTGACACTGCAAAGTTTGGGAAGTGCTGATCTAAACAAGACTTGTCTTAAAGGGTAGTTTCAAAACGTTAAACATATTAAATATAAAATATTGAATACTGATCATGATGATGGGAGAACAGGTAGGTTTTGTACGATGCCGTAGCAACCGTTATCTAACTTTAACCGAATCTTCTGGGTTCAAATACGAGCGCGTCTAATAAAATGACAATGTTGCATTGATGATGATGAGTTCTCTGCCCGAAGGCAGGTCCATTTCTTTTTATGCCACCCGGGAATGAGATGAGTGAGGTCTGAGGTGGTTTCCCGTTGACTTCCTCACAGACTATTATTGTGGATAAGCAATTTGTCCAAGGTTGCTAAGCAGTGGCTTGAGGCATATTCGAACCTGCAACCCTCCGGTTATAAGGCTGAAGGCACAGAACATACCGCTACACCACCGCGTCCTATGTTGCATTATCATGTCCGTGTACCCATGGGCGTATATAGGGGTGGTTTAACCCCTCTCCCCAAATAAATGCATTGCTGTTGCAAAAAACTAAAAATGTAGAAAAATCCGACAATTTCCAATGGAATCCCCCAGAAAAGTTTTTCATGGCTACGCCCGGGCTTGTACCTTGCCTCACCTTGCGTTGCGTGGTAGGATTTCGTACCACACACCGTATGAATTGTCCGAGTCCTTTGAGCACAGCACCCCTCCTACCGTACGGTCCGTCAGTATGCACTTCATCAAAAGGCTGCGTTCAGCGGGAAGCCGTTGTAACGGCTCTCGGCTACGGTGACGCGTGAGAGCGCGACGTTTTTCGCGCTTTCCACAATGGCTGCCGCGCATACGACGCTGACTTTCGCCTTTGTTTGACGGGTTTTCTATAGAAAAGCGGCGAAATAAGCGAGAAAAGATTTTTCTTTTTCAATGAGGTCGGTCTCTAAGATGACCGGAACGCCGAAACGAGGGAGAAACGGCCACTGTTGGACGAAATATCGTCAAACAATGGTTCTGTTTGCATATTGCTTGAGCTCTATCGTTTCTGCTCTTCCGCGTTGGCGCATATGGCCGTATGGTGCAGTCACTAATACTCGTGTGTATGCATTTATATATGAATTTGGGCATTTATATAACGCCTTTCGAAAGTCATCAAAACAGCACATATAGGCTATACACGTATGGATATACACCCAAAAATTTGCATTGCCCACGCAATACTACATAGGCTACCCTACGTATAGGTTATGCATTCATTCTTGCATGCATACACATATATACGTCTACAGCTACATACATGCTTGCTTAATTATATATAAATACAATACTTACATACAGCAAATAATGCATATACTACACACATCAAACATACATGAATACATGGGGTTTACGTGTATCATAATGTAGGCCCTATATGTTGCTACATTGATACATACTTTCCTATTCGCCTATACATAATAGGCCTACATAAGCTAATACAGCTGAATTTGATGTTATCCTCCTTCAGAAGTGCACATACGACCATATGACAGAATATCGATGGCACTGAGCAACTGTGAGCAAATAACCTGCTCAAAGTCCTTGCACAGGAGTGGAGGCTCGAACCCGCGTACTCTCCTGGTTACAGGCCGAGCTCTCTGTCCATATGTGTTCGAGATTTTACTCGATTCGGAAGTTGATGTGGCGCTATAAAAACTGCTGCCTGGAAGAGGACGACTGTTAATTATCATCGGAGGAAGACGTACCTGGATTCACGGCCCAGGTGAGAGATGCAATGCCACAGTGGATACAGAAGACGACCAGACAGGGACACGAACACGATCTCATCTCTACAAAGCCAACAACATCACCAGATACTAGTTAATATATATATAATATATATATATATATAATATATTATATATATAACATATATATATATATATTTATATATATAATGTGTGTGCACGCGCGCGCGCGCTGTGTGTGAAAGATACAAAGTGAACGTTGGCATAATCTGAATTGAAAGATATTTCTCGAACGTCCTAGAATTCGGCATTACAATTAATAATAATAATAATAATAATAATAATAATAATAATAATAATAATAATAATATTCCAGACCCCACGTCTTCGGACATAGTTTTCATAGCCTGAGGGAATAGAACTACCTCGGGCAAAAAAAGATAATAATAGTAATAATAATAATAATATTCTTTATTGAAGCAATCCGGTTGACAGACCGCAACCGGTTACAGTGTACAGTTAAGCGATTGAAACAATTCACAAGAACGCAAATGACAGAAGACAAATCTTAGCTAGGCCTACTTGCAGAACAGACAGCCTGCAACACACAATTCTAAAAGCAACCACAGCACTACCACGACTACTACATAATATATCGGCAGTTGCTACTCTAAAATACTTTACAGATTCTTCTACTGCAGGGCTTTTTTTTAGCGTGCAGTTCTACACAAAATGTGCAGTTCTAAATCAATTTGTGCAACTGTAAAAGCATTTTTGTGCAGTGAAAAATTGCTAAAAAGGTCATTGTCATCCAATTGGGAAAAATTTACCATGGGTTTTTGAAAAAGAGAGAAGAGGTTGTGCAGTTCTAAAATTTCCTTAATAAAAGCCCAGTTCCACTGGTTAAACGAGCTGCGTATAGCTGTTGCGACGGCTCATCTACAGCGGATGTTGCGGTGTCCCGTATGTGATCTGTCTGGTCGTGCTATTCCCATGGTGACCGTATGCCGCAGATTATCGATCCGTGTTTGGAGCCAATGGAGATCGATCGATCGGCGCTAAGACGTCGTTTATTGGAGCCAATTATAGTTGCACTTCTATTCGAAAGACCTTTCCGGTCGCTACCTCCCCAGCCACATGTCTGGCATCACCCGACGACGTTGTCTTAAGCTTCGTTCTTCTGTCCAACGTCTCATGCACGCGATCCTCTCGCCTTCATTGTCGCCTGCCCTCCTGCGGACATCTATTGTTTCTCCCGTTCCACTCGGCCCTCTTCTTCCTGCTCCTCCTGTTCGTCATCATGTTCCTGTTCTTCCGCCTCCTCCCTCTTCCTCCTATTCCTCCTCTTCCTTCTCACCCGCATACTTCTCTTCCTCTTCCTTCTAGTCCTCTTCCTCCTCCTTTTCTCCTCCTTTTCTTCCTCTTTTTCTCCTCCTCCTCCCTATTCCTCTTCTCCTCTTCTCCCTCTTCCTCCTGTTTCTCCTCCTCTTCCTCTTCTTCATCTTCTTCCCCCTCTTCCTTTTTATCCTTTCATCCTCCTCCTCTTCCTCTTCCTCCTCTCCTCCTCATCCTCCTGCTTCTATTCCTCCTCCTCCTCTTTTTCCTCCTCCCACTCGTTTTCACCCCTTTTCAGTCCCTTCATTCACAACCCCTTTCCTCTCCTCACACCCTTATCTCCCTCTCGATCTCGTTCCCATCCACCTATCACGTTCTTCATCCTTTCCTCTCCTCCTATTACCTTTCTTCATTCTCCTCCACCTTCTTCCTCCACTTCTTCTCCATCTCCCTCCTCCATTTCTCATCCACCTCCATCCTCCACTTCTCTTCCATCTCCATCCTCCACTTCTCTTCCATCTCCCTCCTCCATCTCCCTCCTTCCACTTTTCCACCTTCCTCCACTTCTCGTCCATCACCCTCCTCCACCTCCAGCATCCGCCCTTCCGTCATTATCGTTCACCTTCCTTCCTTACTCTTCGTTAGCATCGCCCTCCTCCCACACCACTCGCCTCTCCTCATTCGTTCTCATTTCCTCTGCTTCTGTACCTCGCCTTTTACCACACGAACAATCGCCTGCGGGTGGTGGAATTCGTCGGCAGTCATAGTATAATAATGTAAGGTATATGTTGCTCCAAAATATCTCAGGGATCTCATTCGTCCTCTTTCTGCGTCCTCTCCAGGGCTTTTTTAAAGGAACTTTTAGAACTGCACAACCCGTTCTCTCTTTTTCAAAAAGTCACGGTAAATTATTCCCAATGGGATGACAGTGACCTTTTTACAGCTATTTTTAACTGCACAAAATTGCTTTTACAGCTGCTGCACAAATTCATTTAGAACTGCACTTTTTGTGCAGAACTGCACACTAAAAAAGCCCTGAGGTATATTTTGCTCCAAAATATCGCAGGGATCTCATTCGTCCTCCTCTTTCTGCATCTTCTCATCGGTTTCTCCGACACCAATTTGCAGGCAGTATGTAGCCTATAGTGGACTTCTTACTGCTATGTTAGTGATTGTCTGTGTCCAGAAATTGTATCCTTCTGAAGGATGAGTCGAAGCGTTGTATCCTCTGCGCACGGCGACTTGGCAATCCCATTTGTCCGCACTGCTACTGTAAGTGCATCGCCGATCCTTTTCTGTAGGCTAGTTGGTCCGACAACATGGAACGAGCTCCCGCTGGCAATACGCCTCCCCCTCACGTCACCTGCTCTCTGTTACATTTGTTGCTT
>JACEVL010002921.1:307500-310000 GCA_020284085.1 Aporrectodea caliginosa
CCTTTCAAGATCCCTACTCAGAAGCGCTCCCGACCCAGGCCAAGCGGAAAAACATAACTCCCTGTTTTTTTCTACCAGACAGCATTTTATAATGTGGCTACCGGCCGCAACCGTGTCTCATCTTAAGAGACATTGCATTTCCGGTTAATCGTCGGGATTCACTCGTCATCACGGATGCCTGGCGATGGCCAGTGAACCGGAAAGACGCTATCTATGCTACTTCCGGTTGAGTAATAAAGTCGATTGAATTGCAATTAGATGACTATTCGGAGCACGTCTCTTCCAACTCAGAATATGCTGTATTGTAAATGTCCGCTTATTTAGCGCATTTTCTTCCCAGGAACCAGATAAGGACCATTATTGAAAAAGCAAGAAATGAATGCCAGAGTACGTGTATATGCTCAAAATATATGCAAACATAATTGAATACATGCATACACACAATACTTGCACACTTATAAACATACAGACAAGCACACGCATTCACAGGCTTACCAACATAGAAACAGACTTGCATACACATGCATATCTGCATACATGTGTTTAAGCATATGTACATACATACATACATACATACATACATACATACATACATACATACATACATACATACATACATACATACATACATACATACATACATACATACATACATACATACATGCATACATAGACACAAACATACACAGACTTGTGAACATAGAGTTACATAGATACGTACATAAAAATATTCAATGACTGCGACTGTCACACAAAATACGCCCTTGAGCATTCCTGTAGAAAAATCATCTCCTGTCTACCAGAAATTAATCTCGAGCCGTGTTGTCCTTTCGTCCTTCCATCCGTCCGTCCATCTGTCTCTCCATCCCTATCTCTCTCCTTCTCCCTCCCTCCTTACCTCTGTCTCCTTCTCTGTCTGCCTCGCTCTCTATCTACCCATCTGTCTAATCTATCTTTCTGTCTATCTATCTATCTGTCTTTCTGTCTGTCTGTCTATCTATCTGTCTATCTGTCTATCTGTCTATCTGTTTATCTGTCTATCTATCTATCTATCTATCTATCTATCTGTCTGTCTGTCTGTCTGTCTGTCTGTCTGTCTGTCTGTCTGTCTGTCTGTCTGTCTGTCTGTCTGTCTGTCTGTCTGTCTGTCTGTCTGTCTGTCTGTCTGTCTGTCTGTCTGTCTGTCTGTCTGTCTGTCTGTCTGTCTGTCTATCTATCTATCTATCTATCTATCTAATCTATCTAATCTATCTACCTATTTATTCTCTATCTATCTAATTATCCACCCACCCACCCACCTATCCATCCATCCATCCATTCATCCATCCACCCTCCCACCCACCCACCCACCCACCCACCCACCCATCCATCCATCTATCCATCCACCCTCCCTCCGCCTGTCTTTCCATCCGATCGCCTGCCTTCCTTCCCTCTCCCAACCGCGTCTTTCCATCGTCCTTCGGTTGTCGGTCTCTCCGTTGGGAAATAAGTGGAAGTGGAGGAAGGGAAACTTCCCGGTCGTTTCGTCGATGGAAAAATATGCAAGAAATATGGCGCGCTGTCCGGGAGACGGACGTTGCCAGTGACGACAGGACCGGTTGCTAGGCAACGGGAGCCCATAAGAAGCGTTTACTTCGGAAGAAGAATAACGATGTTAGGAAGATAACGAGGACCTTCTCATGATGGCTTTTGACGGATAGCATCATCCACGTAGGCCTATACGATATCTATGCACAAGTATATACATGGAAACATACAATTATATACACATGCACACATACATACATACATTCATACCGTACTAACATGCATGCATGTATACATACATACATACATACATACACAGTGCTTTTTCTAGAAAAGGTTCCGGAACTTAAGTAATTCAGAACAATTATAGTGACATATTTTATGCTAATATATCTATTTCGTACATCAATATTAGGGATTAAGAAATTGGCATTTTTTGCCGATTTCCGATTCCGATTAGTTGGCCTGCATTTTCGCCGATTCCGATGCCGATCCGATTAATAGGCAATATTCACTTTTATTTGGTTCTAGGCGCTGTTTGGTACTAAAAATCCCGATTGTCCACCATTTTGATGATCAGTCGGTTCACAATGTTATTTTTTTACACGGACTTTCAATATTAAAGATTAAATATTACCGTAGGAGGTCGCCAAAAAGAGTTACTATTTTTGTATTAATGAAAAAGGAATTGTTTTTGGCCAAAAATATTACTTTTTTGTTATTCGGATTTTAAGGCCTGCATGGGATCGCCGATTCCGATTAATACCGATTAGTGCAAAATCCGGCCCGAACCGATTACCGAACGGATAATCGGCTCATCCCTAATCAATATCAATACAGACTTAAATTAAATTAAAGTATCTAAATAATTAAAAATAATTTTTTATTAAAATTTTTAAATTAGCTAAATCATTTTTTATTAGCTGAAAAAAGGTCCCGGACCGCTCCGGATGAAAAAAAGCACTGCACATAC
>JACEVL010002921.1:312500-325000 GCA_020284085.1 Aporrectodea caliginosa
CTATATGGGCTCTTTCACATATCCATCTATCTATCTGTTTTGCCTGTCTGTCTATCTGTCTTGTCTGTATGTCTGTCTGTCTGTATGTCTGTCTGTCTGTCTGTATGTCTGTATGTCTTTCGGTCTGTCTGTCTGTCTGTCTCTCTGTCTGTATGCGTGGCTGTCTGTCTGTCTATCTGCCTGCTTGCCTGTCTGTCTATCTGTCCGTCCATCCATCAATCCATCCCTCCCTCCATCTACCTGCTTATCTGTCTGTCTGTCTATCTATCGGTGTATCTATGTATCTGTCCGTCTGCCTGTTTGTCTGTGCGTGGGCGTTTTCCTGAGTAAATTCCTGTTACCTACCCATCTCTCTATAATATATTTAGGGAAAAAAGTCCAATCCTATACGAGCGCATCGTCCACTTTTAATGGTTCAATTATCGCTTGGTCTCCGTCAAACGTCGTCCAATCATCCCGTCGACGTCCTCACTGGCCGCACCTTCCCTCTTCCCTCCTTCTTCTCCTCCATGCAGAAAGGACCATCATATCAATCGAAGACCACGGACGTGACGTCATTTTCGCCACCGCGAACGTGACGTCATTTCCGTGCGCAAGGAATCGACGCAGTTTCGACGGCGGTGCGCTCGTCGTAACAATTCTATGATCATCGCTCTTCCAATATTCTTCTCCGATTGTATAAGACTGGATGTTTACCGCACGGATTATGGAATTCGGGGTTCTGGAAAAGAGTCTGGCCTTATCCATTTGTGGATTAGAGCAAACACGTTAACTCCGCCGCTGTTTGTACTCTGACAGTGCCAGTCCCAAGCGTGGATAATAAAGGAGGGCGACGCTAATGATCTGTTATAACGCAGTGTCGTTAAACTGAAACTACTACTAGCAAACACGTTCCCTGATCTACTAGACAGGGTCAGTAAGTTTAACGATTTTCCACAGCCCGTACTTGGGTATATACATAGTGCTAGTTCGAAGTCTGGCCAAAGAAGGAGGGCGACGCTAATCATCTTTGTTATGACATCGTTGCGTTAAACAAGAAACTATTGCTACTTTGCCTAACGTAAGGTTAGGTATCGTATCTATAGATTTATATAGCGCCTCTCGCAGAATGACTATTTAGTGGCGCCTTTAAAGAATGAGGGACTGATGAGGAGAAACGAGAATAGGTGGACATCAAAGGCCCTGGTAGCAATGAAATGTCTATATACTGGGATGTCCACATAAATTCCATATAAGACTTATAATTCCATAAGGGACCCGTTTAGAGGTCTCATCTAATGCGAATGAAAATGCTGCAAGGTAAATACTGTATATAATGCAAATAATCTGGGTCAAATTCGGTCCAGATTAAGAGCTTTGAATGACCTGTGTAGAGGTAGCAAACTCCTTAAAACATATGCTGATTCAATCCTCTTCCCCTCACCTTAGCCGCTTACAAACATATTAATCGAGTCCCCAAAGCCATCAATTAACTAACATTGTTTGCTCTCTCCATTTTGCCAACAGTATTGTACTTAGTCTTTATGTTCCAGGTTGCGGTGTGTCAGCCTGTTTTGCAAATTAAACGAATATACAACAGATTTTAAACACCGTCCGCTCTAGAGCCGTCAGATTATCTGCCTGCCTGACCCCTTTGGATCTTGATCCGGACCGAATTTGACTTTTCCTTCTGCCTATCGATTTTATTTTGACTGAGCGCCCGCAACTTTTTTGGGTGCTGTAGAAAGCTCGAGATTACGTAAAGACACGATACGGGAAATGCGTTAATCTGTCACAAGATAGAAGTCGATGTTGGAATACGCAGTCTGAAACCGCTGCAGGGGTCATTGACTTTGGTCTTATGTCACCTCACAGCATGAAATCCTGTCAAATACAAGAAGTCTATCGTGGTTGCTGTGCAATTACTGTTATACAGACGTCCAGAACTCCAGATCCCACTCCCTGCCACTGCCGTTGATCCGCTATCCCTGGCGTCCCATCAGAGTCCTTCCTTCGGGAACCGTGCAACCGGGAAGCATGACCAGTGCCGATACGGTGCTGCGGTGCCCAGAACAAAGGCCCACCGATGCACCCCACGCTCCGAATGATGGGAGGGAGCGTCCTAGGTTGGTGCGAAGCCAAGTCAGATCCGGGGCGAAAAAAATTCCGGAATATGTGACTTTGTTGCCGTTTCGTCAAAGTCATACTTTGTCTGAGCTATAATTGCGTTTGGTTTAATGTGTTAACGTTTGCTTACTTAATTACCGCTATGTTGCACAAATTGGTGAAGTCACCCAGCTGGGTGACAGTATCAAATGGAAGAGAGAAGAAAAATTGGTGACCAGAACTTGGTGGAACAAGGTTGCGCCAATGTTCCGCTAATGCGTTTATCGAACGGCAACAGGATCCCTTACTCGCAATTTTGAATGAATTCAAACCACATATTTATGTGGTTAAAATACACATATTTATATTTAAGAGATCGCATGGACTTCTCTTTTCCGTTTGATTCCTATCAAATTTCGCTATCAGTGCGATAGTTCATTTAAAATTAGCCTCATCATTCATTTAATTAATTCAATTAATTCAGAACCCTTTTTATATATATAGCGCCTCTTCAAGATCACTGCTCAGGGGCGCTGCCAGACCAACTCCGGCAGAAAAGAACAGTAATTCTTATTTGGTGTTTTTAATGTAGGCCCCTAATGTAATTGAACATTTATATAGCGTCCCTTCAAAGTATCTACTCAGAGGCGCTCTTTGCGCTAGCCTAATTTGTAAACTTATGTTTTGCAAGCGCGGGCGAAGTCGGAACGATCTTCCCTTCTGAGACGATCTGGCACCACACCGTTTCCAATACGTCTTTGATTGGGGGAGGGAGCGGAGAACGTACAGACTGGGTGTAACTCGATTACATTCATGTACATCAAACCGGACGTTTGGCTTAGTAGGTGGATGAGGGGGTAGTGTGGTGGGGCGTTTTCAACCAGAGGGGGTTCTTCCTCTGTTCTTCCACATCCTTCTCCTCCTCTTCCGCTTTCATCTTCTTGACTTCAATATCCGTCATCGAGTCGGGTCTGATTCCTGGCGATAGGGACTCGAAGCAGCTGACTTGAAGGCCGGTGACGGGTGTCACAAAGGCCTCGTTTGACGAGAATTTCAATTATTAGTGTTGGCAGGTTTTTTCTGGACCACGGTGTAATTACGTATACGGTGATAGGCGTATTATACCGAAGCGATCACAATGCTTCTGGGTGCAAAGGGGCACCTTTTGTCGGTCTGAACGATTTACGGAATTTCTTGAGGCGATACATAAAAAATGTGGTTTGAATTCATTCAGTATTGCGAGTAAGGAATCTTGTCGTTCGATAAACGCATTAGCGGAACATTGGCGTAACCTTGACCCACAGAATGATGGTGATCAATTTGCTCCTCTATTCCCTCCCCTTCCATTTGGCAATGTTAACTATAACAAGCTGGATAAGTAAGTAACTATGTCCTTTATTACGCCACTTGCAAACGCACAATGAGACATGCAGCATAAAACAATTATTATAATATAACGAAGTAATAATTAGCAATTAAAGATGTAAATTAGAAGTTGAGTAAAATGGCTGAAAACACTATCACGTCAACATTTTGTGCAACAAGAGGCATTAAGTAAGTAAGCCAGCGTGAATGTGTCTAAATGCATTAGCTAAACAGCGGAACAGAGGGACAGGACTGCGATACTAAGCAAACAATAGTTTTAAGGATACAATGATGCATATCCGTTAATTGCCGTTGCTTCAACTTGCTTCAAACCAAAATAACGTGGACATGTCACAAAAAGTATTTCGGTACAGAGCCAAAAAGGGGTTAATAATAATAGTAGTTTCAGTTTAACGACACTGTGTTATTAAAAAAATCGTTAGCGTCGCCCTCCTACTTCATCCAGGAATGGGACTGGCACTGTCAGAGTACGAACAGTGGCGGAGGGGTGCAAGGGGTATGAGGGGTGATGACTACTGTCACGACCACCTTGAACAGTGATTTAAATTGAATAATTTGCTAATTTGTAACTGGTATTACTGTTTCTGTAATGGGTTGCGGTGTGCCAACCCAGTGTTTCGTCAATAAACGAATATTATTATTATTGAAATCCGAACACCATCGTCACAATGCAAAGTATACGCCTGTATCTATAGCGGATTTACGTCCAGACTGACCTTCTCTGCCCTACTTTCCCCAGACTATCCTGACTTCTCTCTTCCCTTTCTCATGCCTTCCCCTTTCCCTTTCTCGTATTGCCTTCTTATTCTCCCATCGTCGGCACGATCTTACACACCAAGTAAAACTACTGTTTGCAAGTGCGAATTTATATTGCGCCAAAACCCACATAAATAATCAGCCTCTCTTCCCCAGTTCTTTCCTCCTGCATTCCGTCTCACTCCACTCCCTCCTGCATCTCTCTGTTCATTCCACCGTAACCACATCCAACTCTAAAGACGTTCCACCTAGGGACACCAAAAACTTTATTCCTAGGCTGCTTTACAAGGGCATCTATCAAACCTAAGACCCTTTAACAAAAGAGATAAAAGCCAATAATATCCTGGACTTAACTTTAAACGGTATAGCCAATGCCTACACATATTTTTTCCTTGTAATCGCATTGCGTTCTGGCAATGTGTTAACGAATAAACGAAGATTCTATTCTATTCCATTTCACCAAAGTAGCGCTATATAAATTCTCGATCACACAAAATTACAATCTCCTCACACATTCAAATGAAAACCAGATGAGACAGCGCCAGTCTTCAACTTTTCATACTCGGTCCCTCGGGGTTCTATCTGTGTGACTTGCCTCCACAAGCAGACTATGGATCGCACGTGGTTCCAATTAGTCCGCGATACGATGAAAAAGTTCCCTCCCTGTCGATCACACGATAATCATGAGAACGGAGAGAACCATATAAAATTCATGTAGCATTACGGAAGCGCAAAACGGTCATTTCAGTGCGAAGACTGTAGTAATAGTGACGGCATTAATAAGACTACATTTGATGACGGTCGATGTTTGAACGGCGCTGTGTCCCGAATGGCCTTCCGTAGAATTCGCGCCAAATTGAAAGCGCCAGATCGGAGACGTCTGCAGTTAATAATGCATCTCAACGAAGAGCAATTATCTTGTACGATGAAGTGCGCAAGATACAGATGAAGAGGTAGATACAGAGACAGAGACAGAGACGGAGACAGAGAGACAGAGGCAAAGACAAAGAGAGACAGAGAGAGACAGAAACAGAGACAGAGAGAGACAGAGAGAGACAGAGAGAGACAGAGAGGGGCAGAGAAAGAAAGACAGGCAGAGACAGAGAAAGAAAGACAGGCAGAGACAGAGACAGACACAGTGACAGAGACAGAGAGAGAAAGAGAGAGACAGAAGCAGAGACAGAAAGAGATAGGCAGAGAAAGAAAGACAGAGGCATAGACAGAGACAGAGAGACAGAGACAGAGACAGAGAACAGCGACAGAGATATAGAAAGAAAGAGAGACAGACAGAGAGAAAGAGAGACAGAGAGACAGAGACAGAGACAGACATACAGAGACAGAGAGAGAACAGCACGCGTCGTGACTTACATGTACGTCCAGACATACACGCACCGTGTCCTTTACCGCTAACCACAGAAAACGTCAGATCTCAGGCCAGCCAACGAACGTATTTATCACTAGACATAATTGTACGTCATCGCTTTACCGTATTAGTGTCAGGCATTGTTAGACGTTAATAATTTTAACAGCATCCATACAGTCTGCGATCGTCCGCCGAGTAATTCGGTTAAACGATAGAGATTGGTCTGCTGGACGGAAGAGAGTTTGGACAACTTACTGTCTTCGCAATGGAAGACGAACACAAAATGGCGACCGGACAGACTCAATTAGAATGAACGTCTGTCAGGTTGTTCAACCTTTTTAACTAAAAACTATTTAGCCAATTTTTTTAAAGTTTAACTGGGATTTAAAAACAATGAAGAGCAAGCTAATTAAGGCTCATAATAAAACAAAATGTCAGTTGTTTTTTAAAGCCATTTCTGGCAACACAGCAAAACCAACAAGAATGGTGATAATGATAATTATTAGTAGTATTAATATTATGATGATGGTGATGAAAATAATAGTAATAACAAACAACAAACACGATGATGATGATGACGATGATGATGATGATGATGATGATGATGATGATGACGACGACGATGATGATGATGATGATGATGTTGATGATGATGATAAAAATAATAATAAAAATATAAAAATAATATTAATACCTCGGGTAAAATATAATCATGATAATAAATTAATAATATTTGATATGGATTCCAGCAGCAATCCAAAGATTTAATGCCCGACATACATTTAAACGCTTCGTAGCAGATCCCGCTTTAATACCGTAATCTCCTCCACGGAATGGATTTACATAGACCTTGGGTGCAAATAACCTGATTGCTACAAAAATTACCATAATTTCTTATACTCCCTTGAGCATTGTGTGAGATACACAATGGGGCAGGAGAATAAGTTAGTCCCCATTAAAGTGTAGTCAGGTTGGAAGTGCCTCTGATGAGTTTTCTTGAAGAGGCGTTTTATAAGTATTTTTTTTATTAAAATCAAAATTGTACTTTTTGGCCGTGCTGGAGTCGGGAGCGCCTCTGAGAAGTCCCCTCGAAGGGGCGCTATATAAATTAATGAATGAATGATTGAATGAATGAATGAAAATAAACACTTGCAACTACAACAACAATTAAAGAAACACTTTCCCATGCATAATTTCCACAACCTTTTGTCTTCTGCCCATAGTTCTTCTCTCACCCCACTACTGCCAATCACAAATCGATCCCCGCATCTAGGAACGACAATGACCCCAATGCAACACCCTTTTCTGCTTCTGCATCTCCCTACCCCATTCTCCCCTCCAGATTACCCACGACGACTCACATAGACCCGACATATTTCACGCGACCCAGAGAAGGCAATTCATTTACGCGGAAGACGCACAATAGAACGTCATCAGTCTTGTTTAGTCGTCTTTCCTGGTGACATCAGATGCGACCTGCCGAAGAGTCCAGCCAAGTAATGTCTGATCCTAGCAGGCACTAAGCCGAGAGGTTCCTGAAAAGTATACGTAGGGGAAATACGACTCTGTTATATACATATACACAATTACTTCTGCATGATATACATGCAAGCATACTTGCATACATACATACATACATACATACATACATACATACATACATACATACATACATACATACATACATACATACATACATACATACATACATACATACATACATACATACATACATACATACATACATACATACATACATACATACATACATACATACATACATACATACATACAAACATACATACATACATACATACATACATACAAACATACATACATAGGGGCCTACATACATGCACACAGTTTTAATATAGTTCTGTAATTTAAATTGAATGTCATTTTTTCTTAATGACATTCATTTTGATTAGCAAACACAATAGATCTTATTAAATTCATGCTTTCGTGCTCCTGAGTTGGAATAAACTCGCCGCTAACCGTTGCAGACATGTTCGTCAATCGGTTTGTGTGCCAGACAGAAAAAGTTAATTCAGTTTTCAACTTTCACGTTCAGTTTTAGTTCTAGTTTTGTATTTTTCAGTTGAGTTTTAGTTACAGTTTTCAGAACTTTTCAGTTTTAGTTTTAGTTTTAATTAACTAAAATACAACTTTTCAGTTAACGACTAAGTTACTTAATAACACTGCTCTATACTACTATGCAATTTCTCGGGAGGATGCCGTAAAATGTAGATAATTATTAATTACATAGCGAGCAGACTATTATTCAAACTATCATACGATGGCGATGACAGCAATCATCATAAAAACTCGTAACGCCACGGCAAAATAAGATCAAAAGACCGAAAAAACCTAAAAAACGAGGCATGTGGCAGAACGTCAGAAATTGGACGTTAAAAAAGGACAGTATACATTTTCCAGAGAGAATCAATCGACAAGAAGAAGGGACTCGGCGAATTTAACTCGTCCACTGGATTATAATCGTAAACTCGGTAGCAGGGTTTATCAAAGCCATATTGGAAGCGTACGTAGGCCTATATACGCCAGAGGTGCAAGAAACCAAACTTTTATCAAAATGAAAAGTTGGTTTTTTGTAATTTTTTTTGTTGGGTTTTTTGGTTTTTTGGTTTTTTGTCTTTGAGATTTTCCTATTTCGGATCATAAAACTCATAAAGATGGCATAATACCGTTCAAATTAATCAGATGCATATAAATGAAATTAACTAGAACAGTAGAACCGTAGAATGTCATAAAACGAAGTTAACAAAGACCATACAACAATATTGCCAAGAGAGTTAAAGGGACGCCATTTTTGGCATTTATAATTTTTAAATTTGTAAAAAACCAAAAAAAACAAAATTAGCGGGTTTTTTTAAAACAAAAAAACAAAAACAAAAAACCCAAGCCTTTTACAGCCCTGATATACGCTAAGGATCATATAATTATAGGAATCGGGATAACGCGAATATTCGATCGAAATTTGTATGTAGGCTAAATGTTATGTAGTGCAATGTAATGAAAATGAACATTTATATAGCGCCCCTTCAAGATATATATACTCAGAGACGCTCTCTGCGCTAGCCTCTACATGATAATTGTCATTACTAACGAGTAAGTATGTATACGTTTGTATGTATGCATGTATGTATGTATGTATGTGTGTATGTATGTATATACATATGTATGTATGTATATACATATGTATGTATGTGTGCTTGTATGTATGTCGGTATTTATGCATTCATGCATGTATTTATTTATGCATGTCTGCAAATATGTATGTATGCATGCATGCATGCATGTTTTCAGATTCAGTTTTTAGTTATATATCTATACAAGTATGTATGTATAAATGTATGTAAAGTATACGCATGTATCTCGTCTACAGTATCTTGTAAGGAAACTAACAAGCGCGTTAAACAAAGCTATGTAACATAATAATACAGGCACGTACTTGAGACAGCTTGAAAATATTTTTTCTTTCTGTAGTGTCCACGCCATATTCCTCTATCAGAGCCACTGGGCCAGGAGGACCAAGATGGCGTCGCACTCGTCAGCGCCGCCGCTCTACTTGATTCAAAGTCTGGGGTCCACAATAACGATCGTTTTCATCCGCATCCACGGCTTCCGCTCGCTCCAAATTAATGGCATCTCGTTGCATCTTTCATACCTCGATGATAATTGATGCAGCTGGGATAATCCTTCCCGGTTCAACATTCCTTCCTCCATTCCATCGTCCTGCGCTACGGTTTTCTTCCACCGCTCCCACCCCCACCCGGATCTTAAGTTTCCCCCACGCAACAGAACAGTTTCATTAATCTCGCCATTTTTATGTACGCACTTAATGTCCAAATATGTACAGGCAAATATATTGTGCAGCTCCCTGCATGTCCATAGCTGAATATATATATATATATATATATATATATATATTCTATAAATATATATATTAATTCTCGGAATATATATATATATATACTTTGTATTGATTCAGTTTTTTATCGGTGCTGTAAGTTATATGTGTATATATTATGTGTATATAAGAGAGTTTTATAGCCATATGCTTCAGCGTTTATGGCAAACAATTTTATGGATAGCTTTTCATCATGGCTGATCATAAGCGATTACCTCGAGTTTACGATAACTATAAGCCTATATATATATACATATATATATATATACATATATTATATACATATATATGTATCGATATGTTCAAAGAGTTCCAGAGTGCATTTGCAAGATCCTTCCACGGCTGCTATATATATATATATAAATATATATATATATATATATATATATATATATATGTATAGTCTATAAATAGTGACCACTCGCGGATGAAAGAGTTTAGTATTAAATCCCCATTAGTGATAAGCACGTGTGGATATATCTATGCACTCAAGTGGATATCCATCTCAGTTTTGTTAATCTAACCATCTTAGCATCCAGTTCTTTTTTAGATTTCCTTTAAGCATAGCATTAGAGGCGAATGAATGCGCTGCAATGTATTAGCTCATAAATAATCACAGAAAAACGTTTTCAAGCCATCTTACGAAGCACCTTTTGATACGTTTTTAGACCTGATTGGCTATTAATACCGTGTTAAGCGCCATGTGAGAGGTTCTTAAAAGTCGCTTTACAAATAGCTATACACACACACACACACACAAACATGCATAAATGAATACAAATATGCGTACATATACGCACACAAACTTACAAAGGTCTTGAGTGGCCGAGTGGGTTGGTAGCCTGCTCTCCTCGCCGGCGGCCCGGGTTCGATTCCCGGTCGGTCGGTCGGTTTATCAGAGATTAATTTCTCGGATCTTTACTGCGGGTGGCTCGGTCGCATTATAAACGTGGAGTACAATACAATACAATACAACACAATACAACTGGGGCACGGTGGTGTAGGGGTATGTTCGGTGCCTTGCAGCCGGAGGGTTGCGGGGTCGAATCCACCTCAAGCTGCCGCGTAGGGACCCTGGGCAAGTCCTTCTCTCACAATTGCTCATGCGCTTCGGCGTGAAACTCCGATTCAGCGTCCGCGCAGTAGTCGGGAGCGCCTCTGAATAGGCAATCTGGGAGCGCTACAACAAGTGTTCAAATACAATACAATACAATACAATATACATGTACATGAGTATGCATGCATGCATACATACATACATACATACATACATACATACATACATACATACATACATACATACATACATACATACATACATACATACATACATACATACATACATACATACATACATACATACACACACAATAGTCGTGAAGAGCTCGACAAATTAAACAATAGTAACGTTTCTTATCGTTCAGCAATTTCAACCCAATTCAGTTCACTTCGAAGCCAAGTTTTTATTTGTTTTCCACCTTTGCAAAGGTTTTTAAAAGGCAACAAATATGGCAATAAATCCATTATGTAGCCAGCTTCTAGGGAGGCAGCGTGCTTTTCGTAAAGAGTGAGAGATTGCTATATGGCTGGCTGTAGGCAAAAATGTCTTGCATAAAATATCTCCATAAGCTTGCATCATGGCAATTTTATCAGTCAATGTCGGCTAATGGTGCCAAACATCTATGCGGCGCGTCAATGATATCGAAGATATTTTTATGGACACATAATACATGTATATGTATATCTGTATCTGCCTTTCGTCATTGGCAGATGTGGTAGCCAATATATATAATTATATATATATACACACATATATATATATATATATATATATATATATATATATATTTATACACACAAATGCATAAATATATATATTTAAATACACAAATGCATATATATATATATTTATATACACAAATGCATGCATAAATATATATATTTACACACACATATATATATATATATATATATACATGTTGTATGTATCATAATATAGTTATGTGTGTGTGTTTTGGTGTGTGTTTATATACTGGGCGGTGTTGACGGCATAAGTAAGGCTTCTCATACGTCTGAAGTGGTCGACTAAAGATAACAGATAATCCCTTGGGGTCGATAAATGGATCGGGTTTGGATGACACATGGAGGCCAGTGGCTCTTGAAAGCTGGAGACATGACGGACGCCTTCGCTAAAGGACCAGGAGACTGACTGCTTTGCTTTTAAAAGGCTATAGGAATATATGGTATATGGGCGAGGCTATATATAGGTAAGTACTAAGTACAGTATCGCATTTCAGGTCAAGGAAGACCTGGTCACGTTCGGTAAGCTGACACAGGCTGAAATAAGGTATAGGGTATCTGGTAAAATAATATATATATATATATATATATATAATATATATATATATATATATTCGTTTATTGAGAAAAACAATCTGACAAAAACGCAGAAATGCTAACATGAGTGATAATGAAAAATTAAAGTTAGAAAATTTTAGAATAAACTAGTAAATATTTTTATATAATGATCTAGGAATAATTTGAGAGTTGTCCTTGGGTGGGAGAGTTTAATGGTTGTGCGCTCTAGGTCTTAATTGGTGAGAGGAGAGGGGTCGGAGTGGAGGTAGGAGTTGGTGAAGTACATGCTTGGGGTTGTGTAATATGGAGAAAAGGGTAATGCAAGCGTAATATAAATGTAAGTTATGGTAAGACAGTCAAGGCACTGAGACGACGTAAAATAATACAAGGTATGGTATAATAATAATAATCTTTGTTTATTGATTAAAACTAAAATGAATGCAGTATGATTATGAGCCATAGTATGACTGTATGAACGGATGACCTCAAGTTATTGCAGGAGTCGAATTTAACTGTATGGCAACCATGCAAGGCGCCCATCACGTTCTACTGCTAATTTTACCGACGCCATCTGGCGAATGAAAGGCTGAGTCGACCTTTAAGGTAAAGTAAGGTAAGCTAGAG
>JACEVL010002921.1:330000-335000 GCA_020284085.1 Aporrectodea caliginosa
TGTCCAAATCTATATCTTCTTTGTCTTTGATTCAATTTTTTTTCTTTCCGCCTTTTCTTTTGTCTGCTTCTGCTTTTGTTTATATCTTTATCTGCTCTGCTCTGTTCTCCTGTGTTCTCCTATTCCGTCCTCCCCTGTATTGTGTTCTGCTCTGTTCTCACCTCTCCTCTCCTGTCCTCCCCTGTCCTCTGCTATCCTCTCTCATCATCATCATCATCATCATCATCATCATCATCATCATCATCATCATCATCATCATCATCATCATCATCATCATCATCATCATCATCATCATCATCATCATCATCATCATCATTTATTCGTTTATTGTCATTCAAACGCAAGGATGACACACCGCACCGAAGCTCACCGTTGCTGAAAGATTACAAAATAGATAGAAATATAAAAAAATGGAATAAAGAGAGTTGGCTTATGGCGTTACAGAGAAATTCGCTTATTACAGATCCCTCGAAATAAGATCCTTGTCGGCTTTGCGTGGCAGTTCGAATTCGTGGGCACAATGGCGAAGGCTGCAACGGCGCTGGATTGTATGCGGGAAAAGGTGACGTCCTCTCCTGTCTGCTCCTGTCCGTTCTTGTACCCTTCTGCATGTCTTCTGCTCTGCTCTCTTATCCTCGTCTCGCCTCTCCTCTTTTGTCCATTCTTGTCCTGTCCTTGTGTCTCCTGTCGTCCTCTGCTCTGCTTTCCTCTCCTCTCCAGTCCACTCCTGCCCACTCCTCTTTTGTCCAAATTGTCCGTTCCTGTCCACTCCTGTCCTCTCTGTCCTTTCCCATTCCCTGCTCTCCTTTCTTCCCTGTCCTCTCCTGTCTTATGCTCTGCTCTGCTCTGCTGCGCTCTCTTCCCCTGCGCTCTCCCCTCCTCTTCTCTCATCGTCTTAACTCTCCATTCCTCTGTGCATTTTGGTAGAACCTGTTGCCTTTCCTTCTGTAACTTACACTAAGTACGTCTGTCTGTCCGTCTCTCCGTCTGCCTCTGTGCGCGTCTGTTAATAAATTGTCCTATTATACGCCATGTTTAGGTTCTGTAGAGCGTATAGACGGAACAGCCAGCCTGACGTGCGGGCGCGTACAAGACACTCCCGCCGCCGAAAACGCCATTTCGTCGGATTTTATCCATTAAGGAAGACCAGAGGTGACCAGACGATGGAAAGAACAGCTAAAAATAGGACAGAAGTATGTGGATCGTTCACGTCTTTTTAAAACACGTGTCTAGGAACAGCAGAAAAGTGGTGCTCATCACGCCCAGACACTGCTTAATGCTCACACCTGTTAATAATATCTTTTCTTTAATGAGCGCCTGACAAACGCACTGCGCTGTACATTTACATGTTATGCAATTTAAATCTTAACTACTAACAGAACAGACAGCTTGCAATACAACGGCGCTAATAGCAGCCTACAAACATATCCGCCCAACGGGGGCTCGAACTCGGTACCTCTCGCTCTCTATGCCAGTGTGTTATCCAATGCGCCACGGGCCCCCGAGTATGAGTATACTGAAATGAGTATGGCTGTAAGGTCTACAGCCATACTCATTTCGCCATTTTAAGACACGAAAGTCCTCTTTGAAGGCCACGATATCAAGACATACGATGTGTTTCTTATAAATATATTCTTTTATACATTGCAGTTGTGCGATAAAATTACATTAAAACCTAAGCCATAAATTTCGTTGTTTTCGAGCAAAAACAAAGAATACAAGCATTATACGTACAGTCATATACATGTACAATTGTACATGCTTACTAATTGTGAAACAACGGGGATATAGATTATAGAACCCTTAAGGAAACAGGTCCCGACTAGTATACTCCCGTACATCATTATTTTACTTGAGTGGCAGGCCGAATAATTTTTAATTCTACTACTTCGAATCCTTAACAAGTCTTAACCAGTTAAATAAAATAGCACACACAATATTATTAAGACATATCATTGGCAGTCAAACAGGCACGCAATATGCGTTTGAACAGGTGAATTTTAGTTTGGCACCGTAAGTCGTTGGGTATACTATTCTTAAATTTCAGGCGAGAGAAGAGTGAGCGCAAATAACATGTCCAGAATCAAAACTGAAGCCGTTGGATTAATTACAGACCCAGCTACTGAATAGACCTCCATCTCACATAGTTGGTCTAATGCATAACGTGTACACTGCACAGTGCAGAGATTGCTAAGTCAGTCAATGTAATGTAATGTAATTACGACAACTTCTATATCACAGCCGCATTAAGGCTAGTGCGGGCCCGGATGCTGCGATTACCTTCCAAAGCACACACTTATAAAATGCGGGCCCCTCAAAGCAGCGGGCCGGGTGCTGCAGAACCCTCAGCCGCCCCCTTAATGCGGGTCTGACTTCAATAGCATCATCAGTAGCAAGATACTTCTAGAATGCTTTACACACACTGTCAACAACTGTCGGCGCAAATGTTCAGATGAGCGTACTGGTCACACTCGTGTTTGCTACTACGAGACATGGACCTCAAGAGTACATGTATGAGCTGAGGAATGAGGCACGTCAGGAAAACCGTTAAGTGGATCCCTATGACAACTAAATCTTCGTGCACCTGCGTCCGGAAGCGGAACCTTGAAGAGACGTGACTTGAAAGAGTCCAACGGACTCAGTCGGAGTCGATCGAAAGCCATCGAAAGTCTCGGACTCTCTTCTGGACTCCATTATGATCCATCTGATTCGATAGGTTTTTACTTCCTTCGAGTCCATAATGTAGACTGTGATTGAAATATTGCACTGATAGAAATTCGTGTGATTCTCTGTAGGAATCGGTAGGAATCTGTGAGATTCTCTTGCACTTGATAGGAATCTCTGAGATGATCTTGGATTTCATACGAATTTCTGAGATCCTCTTGGACTTGATAGAAATCTGTGAGATTCTTTTGGAGTTGACAGGAATCTGTGAGATTCTCTTGAACTTCTTAGGAATCTGTGAGATTCTCTTAGACTTCATAGGAATCTGTGAGATTCTCGTAGAATCCATGGGAATCTCTTAGATTATTTCGGAATCCAAAGGAGTCATTGAGATTCTCTCGGAACCATTAGAATTATGTGATTTCTGTCGGACTTCAAAGGCACGTACTAGATTCTCTCAGACTCAATAACAGCTTGTGAGATTGTTTTTGGATTCCACAGGAATCTGTGCTATCTGACTCTATAAGAAAACGTTAGATTCTCTTGGACTCCATACGAATCAGCGAAGTTCTCTTAGAATCCTTAGGAATCTCTTAGATGATCTCGGGTTCCAAAGAAGTCTGTATGATTCTCTCAGAATCAGTAGGAATCTGTTAGATTCTCTATATATGACTCGGTAGCAACCTGTGAGATTCTCATGGATTCCACAAGAACCTGTGCGATTTTCTCTCAGACTTCCTAGAAACCTGCGAGATTCTGTCTGACTCCATAGCAGTCTGTGAGATCATCTCGGACTCCTTGGGAATTCTCGCGGACTTAGCAGATGTATCTTGAGATTCTCTCAGACTCCATAGAAAACTGACGGATTTCTTATGAATTCTTTTAAATATTTGTCAGTCTGTCATATTCTGTGATTTGTCTTCGGGACTCCTAAGGTTCTCTAGGACCCAAAATGATTCCATCAAATTCCCTATGTAGGCCGGCCGAGTTTCCGAGTTTCTTTGCAATTCCTCGGAATCTATTGCAGTCTGTCAGACATTGTCATATTGCAGACGATTCTCTAGGGTCTGTCGGAATCAACACAATTCATCAACATCTTACTGAACTGCGTAGAATTTCGGATTCTCTCTTCATATCATTCAGTTGTGATCATCTATGACGCTGTGCAAACGTGATTGACCTTGACCTGACCATGACCTAGATTGTTTTCCTGCCCCTTTGACCCACCGGAAGCGATGTTCGTTCTTTTCACAGGATAACAGATGCAGACATTCTCGAAAGCATGTCGAACTCAAACTCTCTATTCTATCGATTGCCAATTCGATTAGCTACACGCACTGGACTGTGGCCGTATAAACAATCGCGCACAGGGACAGGCAATGGTATAGGCAGAGAAACAGTTGCTGGTACTGTGGTACAGAAAGGCGAGTAGGCATATGCACTGGTGCACGCAATGATACAGGCAGTGGTGCACACAATGCTACAGGCAGGGAAGGGCAGTAATTGAAATTATGTAATTGAAATTAACCAAACTGAAATTACGAAATTGAAATTACGTAATTGAAATTATGTAATTGAAATTAACCAAACTGAAATTACGAAATTGAAATTACGTAATTTAAATTACTTGAAATTGTGCAATTTGTAATTTGTTATTTTGTAATTCAATTACATTTCCCATGTATTTTGTAATTTGAAATTATATTTCAAATCCCAAAGTAATTTGTAATTCAATTAGCCTACATTTTCCCAAGTAATTTGCCCATCCCTGGCTACGCTACAGGTACAGGAACAGATGCAGGCAGTAATAGAGGCAGAAATATAGGTTCTGGTGCAGGTATATTAACAGAAACTGGGCCAGAGAAACAGAAACTACTGTATTGTATTGTATTTAAATATTTATAAAGCGCCGCCTGTTGGGTGAACCGTTCAGAGTCGCTCCAATGTAGTGCGCAAGGCCAGGAGAGAAGAAATAGGTTTTCAGAAAAGCAAAGGAGGAGATGGGGGTTGCCAGCTAGAATTTGAGAGCGAGTAGATGGAGACAGCGCATTCCAAAAAAGACCCCAATTGAAGAAAAGGACCGGGTATACGTACAGGAAAGGACACTGTCATACGCAGTTATGCACAGGAACTGGTAAAAGAACTATAGTAGAGGTAATGAAGACGGACATAGACAGGCACACGGATAGCTAAGCACGGATACACACACGAACAGCCACATACAAAGACCCTGGCAGTGGGACACTCTAAGGGACATTCGCACGCATTAGGATGCACTTTGGTAATTAAACAAATATTTAAAGATGCTTAGATTAGTCGTTGATGTACGGGTTTCT
>JACEVL010002921.1:337500-475000 GCA_020284085.1 Aporrectodea caliginosa
ATTCATACTTTCGTTCGTTCGTTCACTCGTCTATTCATTTATTCACCACCAATCCATGCCTCGGTCGATCCATCACTTAAATCAGCTTTCTCTGTCGCTGGGCTCCATCAGCTATTGAACGCCGTTCATCTAATAAATCCCCTATTTATAAGACTATTTCGAAAATTGAAACCGACTGAGACATACGCAGATTGCCTCGTCAGGTGGTTGACGGGGTTTCCCGCGCTCACTCACTTCACACTCTCCAACCCCTTTACCTCCTTTTCCCTGCTCCCTCTTCGAACAGTCCAATAACCGATTCAACCACCGAGCAGTACCACCCTCTACGTACCGCACACACGGCTACCGAAGCCACCCATCTCCTAGGGCCACTCACCTCGCAAGACCACTCGCGCAAGACCACTAACTTCTGATTCCCTGGACCATCCACCTTGCAGGAACAACTTCAGTAACTCTCACTCCAACTCTATAGAATCGATCGCTCTGAGTGCATTACCGCGTTCTTTAGTTAAGTCTGTAGTTAAGATTGTAGTTAAGTTTTACAAATGACAATGTAATGCTCCTAGTCAGTTCTGGATTATGGACTATTTTTTAATGTTGCTTATACCGTGTTTGTTTACTTTCCATTCTGTGTCTTTACTCATTTCCATCTTTCTATTGATTTGGTAATTTTCGTACTTAGGGTGTCCCTTCTAGCGGGATTTCTATCCCTTTTGGGCCTCCCCTTTGTAACCTTTATACTTTTCCTTATTAATGTGTATTTGTGTGAAAATATTATTGGTTGCAATAAAAAAATACTTGACTTGACTTGACTTGACTTGACTTGACACTCACCAACTTCAGACCACATACCAGGCAGTCTGGACCACCAAGCTCGCTGGACCACCCATCCGGACAACATGCACTCGGCTACCTGGACCAGTGGACCACCCATCAAAGTTCGACCGTACGTACGGAACGTACGCTATTTTTTCTGCTGAAATGCGTACCGTACGCGTACGCTATTTTTTGGCTAAATTAATAAATAGCGTACGCTAATTTTTATATTTTTTTATTATAGAATTAACAAGGAATAACGTCAGCCTGTTTTATTTCTGTAGATAAAATAATCAAATTATACAAAATAAAAACAAAATAATAATTTACCTCTTCGCTGAAACGGAACTACAAATAAGAACTGTAAAGTGACGTAATAACGACGAGAAAAAAACGACGAGAAAATGAGGAGACAAAATGTGACGTCACGAGAAGCAACTAATATTAAAGGCTGCTCATACGTACGGAATACGAACGTACCGTACGCGTACGCTATTATTTTTAGTAAATTACGTACCGTACGCGTACGCTATTTTCTGCTGTAACGTACGGTCGAACTTTGCCACCCATCATGTCGGACCACACAGTCGGCCACCCGCTTCGCAGGACCACCCACCTCACAAGACTACCCACCTAGTTAGAATTGATGGCGTCTGCTGATTAGGCAATCCATCGATCAATTTGGACAACCGTTGACCGCACATATCGAGGAGTGGCGTGCAAGAGAAGCAAAACGCAGCGGAACCATGCAGCAGCGTTTGCTGGGGAACCAAATATTGACGCAACGGAACCACGGTTCAAAAGACCTAGGAACCAGAAGGCGGCAATTTGTTCGAGAACGATTTGCACAAAGATTCTACATGTAAATACTGACGAAAAGCTACAGACAGACTGGTGCAAGATTATGATGGCCAAATTAGGAAAGGGAAGCGAAGATACATATGACGAGAGAAAGAAAAAGCAGACGAGATTGCCACCAATATTCTCCTTCCTCCCTTCCTTACTCTCTGCCTCTCTACATGTACCTAAATCTTGTCTGCTTTTTCTCTCTCCGTTCATGTTCCATATTTTCCTTCTTTTCTTCATTCTCTTCCTCCTTTTCTTTTCCCTCTCTTCCACTTTTCCTCCTCCTCTTGCTTCTCTTTATGCTCTTCCATCGGGTTCTCTACCTCTTCTTTCTCCTCTGCTTGCTCCTCTTCCTCCTGCACCTCTTCCTCGTCTTCTCCCTCGTCTTCTTCCCCTTCTTCTTCCTCGTCTTCCTCCTTGTCTTCGTCCTCCTCCTCTTCCTCTTCCTCCTCCTCTTCTTCCTCCTGCTCTTCCTCCCTCTCTCCTTTCACTCATCCCGTGGTCCGAGATTACCAGAGCTTATACGATCCGGTCCATCCATCCGTCCATGGACCCCTATTCAATAGCATTGGACATGAACCTTGTCGCGCATACGTCAATCACTCCCCTCAGGGATAGAGCCCCTCTCTTTACTACTTAAGTGAAGTCTCTTAACACCAGACACCTGCATACTGCTCTGTTGCCAAGTAAGGATTTCTACTTCAGAACCTAGGTTCTGGAATATAATTTCATAAGCTATTCTGAGTCTTATTCGTGTCTTTCCGTTCTGGACTCGATAATTTCTTGTGTTTTTATGTTTCCATTCACAGTTGCTGGTCCGTATAATAATAATAATAATATAATAATAATAATAATAATAATAATAATAATAATAATAATAATAATAATAATAATAATAATAATAATAACACGGTGGCCGCCTCATACATTTCGGAGACAGCGGCCGCGGCTGGTGGGGCGGCAGAGATGGCCGCCGCAAGGAAGCACGTCAGGTACTCGGAGCTGGAAAGGAGATACACGTTCGTACCTGTCGCCATAGAAACCTTCGGTCCCTTCAACAGAGAGGGCCTCGACTTCTTATCGGAGACCGGAAGCCGACTGTCGAAGACTACCGGTGACACTCGCGAAACAAGCTTCCTCTTCCAAGGCCTATCGGTCATTATCCAACGCTTCAACGCGGTGGCTTTCCAGGGCACCATGTCAAGGCTGCCGGGAGCCGACGAGCGGCGAACTCTGGACAGATCCAACAGAGGATATCGATAATAGAGCTACTTTTAGCCAACACTCCATAATAATAATAATAATAATAATAATAATAATAATAATAATAATAATAATAATAATAATAATAATAATAATAATAATAATAATAATAATAATAATAACAACAATAATAATAATAATAATATTAATAATAATAATAATAATAATAATAATCTTTGTTTATTAATTCAAACTCACAAGTACGCAGTAAGATTAAGTTTTACATGATATTAGTAGTAACAGATGATAACAAGGTTAACAGCAGGAGTCGAATTTAACTGTTTGACACACTGCAAGGAGCCCACTGCTCATTTTACAGTCATCCCTCTAGGGAGTTGAAAGCTGAGCGAACCCTATGGTGCTAGCGGGTATCGAACCTGCGTCCTTCTGATCTTCGTGCCATTGTTTTACCATTCAACCATCTCCCCGCCTTATATACAGAGACCAGTGGAGGAGATGCGTTGCCCGATACGCAGACTCTGCACGTGAAGGACTAAGCATTGAAAAAACTAACTTCTTTACTAACCTACCTAATCCAGCATCAGAATAAAATTATTTTTATTTCTGTGCTAGACACTCAGCCTAGGCTGTATACATGTAGCTCCATCGTTGGCGTGCAGTACATAGGTTCGTCGAAACACGTACGGACATTTTCGATGTCGTACCGATTGAACAGTTCTTAACGGTTATCTGTTGAAAGCAAGGAATTCTTTTCACTTAAGCTCCCTTAGGAACAACAGTAGCGGTCTCTTTGGACGAGCCGAATCCCCAGGGGCTCCGTCTCGTTGAAAAGCTTATTCTCCTTAGTTTCTCTGTGGTTTCACCGAATGAATTACTGTCCTGGTGTCGATCCGAGTCCATATGAAAACTCTTTGATTGAATGTCGACCAACCTCACACAAGCTGCAAACTGTCTCTGATTCGACGAATGTCTCTTTATGAATTTTAATCCCAAGGACGATCGCAATTTCATATCTCGTGTATTATTTAAAAACATCTACTAAATACATATATTCTCCAGTATAAACCTTATTGGTTACCTCGTTCGTTGCCATAACTAACACTGCCACTAGCCTAATTCTGTTAGAGCAGAGATAATATTTGCTATCTCAATCCATTTAATAAATAACTGTCAGAGCTTAAACAATTTTTCTTATCTGTTACCTGTTACAAGTTGCGACCTGTCAGCTTGGTGTTGTGAATAAACGAAATTGATTGATTGATTCGGCCGCACCAAGGCTAGTGCGGGCCCGGTGTTGTGATTACCTTCCAAAGGTCCCCCTCTGGCGACCACTGATCCACCACGCACATTTTTATAAATGCGGGCCCGGGTGCTGCAGCACCCGTAGCACCAACCTTAATGCGGGCCTGCTTACTCTTCCCCAGCAACTCTGGTCTTGCTTCTCCTTCCAGTCGTAGGTAAACACGACTCAATCGCCACGACCATTCAATCGTTGACTAAACAGATCGAAGTAGTTCGATAGATAAACTGTTCAATATTCGTTTATTCATAGAGAAAACGTTGACGGGCACAGACGCAACTTGTTGCATATATAACCCTGTTATCTGACGATACGATCTTGGCTTGACGGTTTGACATTCGCGAGACGTCCCTTCCCTTCAATATACATCGTACAACTAAAGAGATTTCCTTGGAGTCTTTGCCGCGCTTCGTAAATGTCGTCTGCAGCCTCCAACCAAACGACCAACAGCCAACCGTTAATTCAAATATAGCTGGGTCACTGTTTGCCGTGTTTTTTCCGAAGCAGAGTAGACAGTTTCCCCAAAGCCTAATCTTAATATTTAATACCCTATGATGCTGCCATATACACTGATACTGGCCATCATATATATATTCATATACTTAGGGCCTATACATAATATATGTATGATGCAATATTTTCGTTCGTAATGACACTTTTATCATCAAAGGCTATAGCACAAAGAGCGCCTCTGAGAAGGTCTCTTTAAGATGCGCTATATTCTGAGAATGAATTAATTAATGAATATATTTACACTGATGATGGCCATAGCCATAACCATAACCATAAAGTTCTTTGCTTCACGTATCGCAAGATGACATAACACACGAGAACAAAACATACGTTAACAGAAAGTAATGGGAAAGGGACGACGGTCCCACTGACATGGGAGGGAAAGCAACTGGTTATGTAACATAATTTCCAAAAGTACTGGGACTTAACTAGTTAACTATTATATGACATTGAACACACTGAAATAATATTATATGTAATATATATATATTATATATATATAATATATATATATATATATATATCGTGTAACACATGCAATCAAGCTATTGCTCTTGATACAGATGAATGCGTATATGCTCTGGTCTCACCATTTGCAATACTTCATCTCCTCATCATCGCGACTGTATGGGGACTCTGCTATCTTTAAATCTCCATTGAAAACGGACCCATTCCAATCTATTACGGAAGATGTTTGTGTTTCCTGATGCTCGGCTTCAATGCACACTTCAACGCTTCTGAAAAGGAGGGATGGGTGGAGGATGGCAGGAAAAAGGGAGAGAAGGCAGGGAGGATTCAACTCCCTCCTGCCTTCATCCGTTTATCTATCCATCTGTGCTCTCAATCGATTGCTTGTTTCGGATGGATGGTCATGACAGAAGGACTGCGTAAGAGGGCAGTAAAAATTGTTCTTGTATTCTATTGTGTTGTGCCGCACTGTATTGTATTGTATTGCATAATGATGGGGTTGAAATGGGGTGGTAAGCGTCTCTAAAAGCCTCTGCCACCCAAATGCCCACCACGCCACCTTCACGTGGTACCCCTGTTGGAAACAAAGTGCGTGGTGGACGACCGAGCCCTCGCCGGTATATGCGAGCCCAGAGACAAGGAGTCGGAAGGACGGACGATGAAGGACATCGACGCTCGGAGATGGTGTCTCGCTAAAAACACCGAGAGGAAGGCAACGGGAAACCACCTCTCTAATTTCCCAAGAAACACTTGCAATGACGACGAAAAGTAGTTGTTGAGAGGAGGGTTGAATGGGGGCCTGAGGGGAGGACTGGTCGGGGCGCTGGTGTGGAGTGTGGCGCTGTGTGGGTCGGGGGCCTGGACCATCGGGAGAGAGGGGATTGGGAGATTGGAGGCTTTTGGGGTGTGGGTCTGGGGAGGGATGGAGAGGGTGGGCTGGACTGGGCATGTGGTGAGTGGCGGGGTTCTACGGATGGTTGATGAGGGGCGGTCGCTGGTGGCGGCAGTGGGGGGACGGAGGGGCTGGGTGGGGCGCGTGTTGGGGGAGACTCCCTTCTGGGGGGATCTGGGGAGATCGTGGAGTGGAGGGTGAGGGAGGGGGAGGGGCGGGGCGGATGGTGCTGGGGTGGGTGGCCGGCGGATGCAGCGGGTTAGGGGAGAGGGCACAGCACTGGGAGGAGTGGCGTCATTGGAAGTTGGAACCTGTCGAAGGGCAGAGAACTTAAAGAAGAAGAAGAAGAAGAATGATGTCTGGTGTTTAGTGATACTACGATCACTATAATAGGGCGCACGACTGAGTTTCCGCTCCTTTTGTATTTACGTTGGCCCACTATACAATGGTATATTGTTTTATATATTATTGTATTGTATGGTGTCATGTCACGCCGCTGTCACACTATAACATCGACAGCTGAGTTTCCCATCCATTTGTATTCAATTGTATTGTATAATGGTGCATTGTACTGTATTGCAATGCATTGTATTTGTATTGTATTTTATCGTATTCTATAGTGTACTGTGGTATTGTATAATAGTGTATTGTAAATGTAATTTGTATTTGAAATTGTAATTGAACATCTATATAGCGCCATTCAGAGATTCAGAGGCGCTCCCGATGCAAGTCAGTGCTATTGTATTGCAATGTATTGCATTGTATAGTATTGTACTGTGGCATTGTATAATGGTGTATTTCATTGTATTGCATTGTTTTGTGATGCATAGTGCTACAATGTATTGCATAATGTTAGCTGCTTGTTGGATGATGTTGCTTTCAGAATGAAAAACTTGCAGCATGAGCTGAGCTTCCCAATCGCTGGTTTCCTCTGGAGGAAAGAGACGCAGTCCCTCTGCCCATCCATCCGAAACGGACAATCGATTGAGAGCACAGATGGATAGATAAACGGATGAAGGCAGGAGGGGATTGCCCCTCCCTGTCTCCGTCTCCCTTTCTGCTCTCATCCTGAACCCTTCCCTCCCTTCCTTCCATCCATCCTTCCTTCCTTCATTCCTTCCTTCCTCCCTCCCTCCCTTCCTTCCTCCCGCGTAACGCAGCTATTAAAATCGACCCACCTTCTGTCGGGACTTACACTAACCCTTATCGTGGTATCACATCGGAATCATTCCTCCCGACAGACTCCCTCTGTCACCAACTCTTTTCTTTCTTAGTTGTGACCTACCTCAAGAACTTTCCTTATCTCTACATATAAATTGCTCAACGACTTCTAACTGTTTAAGAATTAAATTGACACAGTTCTTTGAATGTTTCTCCTTTCTTTTAACACAGTTATTTCAAACGTACAATCAAAGTTCTTATCAATACAGCTCAACTGTAACTTCTAACATACAGCTCTCTACTGCATTAAAACATCTACTACACTGTATAGTTCAAATTCACTTTCATCAGCAATTTCTAAGTTTTGCGCGCTAACTGCACGTGTAGAGAATCTATCGTCAGCCAAAGTTTAGGCTACTTTAGGCCAAACGCCGCTAGCCGACAGCGCAACTAAAGCCTAAGACTGTTGTACTTTCATCTTTTCCAGCCATTTCTTTCTGCATTCCATTGTGCAATAGAATTTCTTTCTGAATATCAGGTGAAAGGTGACATTTCATCACTGACTTTACTTCAGTTTCATTATTCTGATGTTCTGTGGCTTGACTTTCAGAATTACCAACCACTTGAATTCGATTCACCCTCGAATGTTCTTGCTTTGCACCATAATTTGAGGTTGTAACAGGAACCGGACAGAATTTCATCAAATGCCTGTCTGATCCGCAGTTGTGACAACGTTTCACCACTGCACCTCGTTGTTCGATGCTTTCTTTTCTCTTATATGGAGTAAACGATGCATTGCCTTCTCTTGCGACAAACCTTGGTGGTGATTTGTTATATACCGGACGTTGTCTGGCCATCATCGATTCTCTATTCTCGTGAACAACCGGAGAATTTGGTTTCACTTCTGCACCTCTGAACTGATTTCCTGTTTCTTGATTGCTCTTCCAATGAAAACCAAAATTTGGAGTGAACTGTTGATTTCTTTTGCCATTAGGAACAAAACCAAAACTTGTCTTATTCGGAATTGCCAAACCAATTCGATTATTAACATGAATGTCCGCTAGGTCTGCCACAACACTAGCCTGTTACTGGCTATAGCTGGTTGTTGCTCATTATGTGAATTATCACAGGCTCGTAATTAAGAATTATGTGAATAATTAGTGATAATTATCACTTTAGCAAGCGTTCTTGTCATCGAATCAGCAACGAGGAAAGTAGGAAGGAGGAGAAACCGAAACTGGAGGTTACTGGAGACGCGGTGCGATAGTCCCCTGCGCTCGATACGTGAAGACGAATGAGACGGGAGAGGGGATGGGGTGAAGGTAGGGAAAGAGGGATGGAGGGTAAGGGGAAGAGAGAGAGGTTCGTGAGTCGAATGTCCCGTTGAAAAGACTGATCCGTGGGCAAACACAATTCGCCACATGGGTGTGTGCGATTGTGGTGGTTGGTGGTGGTGATGATGGTGGTGGTGATGGTGTGTTCTGTGTGTGTGTGTGTGTGTGTGTGTGAGAGAGAGAGAGAGAGAGAGAGAGAGAGAGAGACAGACAGACAGACAGACAGACAGACAGACAGTTTGTGTGTGTTTGTGTGTATGTGTGTACATTTGTGAGTGCGTGCGAGCATGTGTGCGTGCGAGTGTGTGTGTATTTGTGTGTGTGTGTGTGTGTGTGTGTGTGTGTGTGTCTATGTGCCTGTGTCTATGTGCGTGTGTGGGTGTGTGGATCGGATAGCGACGACTTCACACAAAGCGCTACATAACCCAGTAGTGTCGCTATGTTACACACAGTGATCTAATGACTTATATAGCGCCGTTTGAATAATGCCAAAGACATCAGTGGATGGTCGTGGTGGTACCAGCGCTTCCCTGAGGTACACTGTATACATGTACCTATAAGGCGCGAGAGTAAGTGTCCAGATACACACATATACATATGTTACAGGCAAGTTGTAAAATCAGGCATTTTGTCAAATGCCTGAAAATTTTTAGGCAATTTGTAAAATCCCCAATTCACTCAGGCACTTTATAAAATCCCTGATTTTACAAATTGCCTGTAACATACATACATACAAACATTTTACATACATTCATTCATACATACATACATATATACATAATACATACATACGCAGTAATACGCACTTATACGTACGTATGTATAAAAATAATGATAATAATAATAATAATTATCCGTTCCAGAAAACCGTCAAAACACACTTTTATAATTTCCAGAATACACCACTTTTATAATTTCTAATACCCTGGGGGAATGAAGTACCTCAGGGCAAATAATAATAATAATAATAATAGTAATAATAATAATAATAATAATAATAATAATAATAATAATAATAATAATAATAATAATAATAATAATAATAATAATAATAATAATAATAATAATAATAATAATAATAATAATAATACGCAAGCCAAATAATAATACGCAAGCCAAATACGCTGAGCTTCAGACGAGATACTGTTTTACTCCAATCGCGATAGAAACGATGGGGCCTATGGACCGGGAAGGCCTGGCCTTCATGATGGCCGACGATTGACAAGAACAACGGAAGATCTCCAAGAAACTTTCTTCCTGTTCCAAAAGATCTCAGTCACAATTCAGCGGTTCAACGCTATCGCGTGCCTGGGTTCGATGAGGCCCTAGAACCTTTATTTTAAGAACCATGATTTTAAGAACTTTGATAATAATAATAATAATAATAATGATAATAATAATAATAATAATAATAATAATAATAATAATAATAATAATAATAATAATAATAATAATAATAATAATAATAATAATAATAACAATAATAACGACAATTTATATGGCGCCGTACCGCGGCCATACCGCTACAAGGGCGCCTCACATACAACTAAACAGCGGGAAATGCCTTCGCATTGTCGCAAACACAAAAGTTTTGAGTTTAGATTTGAAGGCGTCTACTGAGTCGGCCAATCTGATGACGGGTGGAAGACTGTTCCACTGTTCCAGCATCTGGGACCAGCGGCCGAAAATGCGTCATTCAACGTAAGACTACGTCATTCGGTGTAAAGAAGCGTTGTAATGTAATGTGTTGTAATGTAATGTTGTAATGCAATGTTGCAATGTAATAACGCAACACTGAATTCAATGCCATTATTTTAGTGTATGCATAAAGTCATAAACCAATGCAGTAGCTAGACAATGTAGAGAAATGCAATAACCTGATTGCACTGCTTCATATATACAATGTACTGCTATGCAATGACGCTGTCTGTTTGTCGTCTCACTCTTCTTCTGCCTGCCTACCTCTGTCTGTCTCTCTCTGTCTCTCTCTGTCTCTGCATCTGTCTGTCTGTATGTCTGTCTCTGTTCGCCTGATTGCCCGTCTTCTGCCTGCTTGCCTGCCTGTCGGTTTTGCAATAGGCTACAGTATATGAAACAATGCCTGGATGTCCGTCTGTCTCTGTGTCTCTGTGTCTCTGTCTCTGTGTCTCTGTGTCTCTCTCTGTCCGCCTGTCTCTCTCTCTCTCTGTCCGCCTGCCTCTCTCTCTGTCCGCCTGCCTCACTCTCTATCCGTCTCTCTCTCTCTCTCTCTGTCCGCCTGCCTCTCTCTCCATCCGCCTGCCTCTCTCTCTCTCTCTCCATCCGCCTGACTCTCTCTCTCTGTCCGCCTGCCTGGCTCGATGTGTTATCTCTGCGTAACACTTGCTAAGTGTGCGCTCATCGGTCACTCTATGGTCAGTCCTACTCGCTGGTCATTTACAGACGTCCGACCGTCCACGAGACGCCCGTAATGACGGTCCGGTCGATGATAAAGGTCACAACGACGACGGATTATTACGATAATGTCGTTGTTTACTATGGTCGCTCAGAGTCAGGACAGATAAGCAAGCGACCGTGATTTAGCTGAGGACGACTACGTCACAGAACGACTCTCAAACTGTAACGTAGCGTAAAGCTCCCTACTTATATAACGCCTAAATATTCGTATGCGGTTCATTTGTCGCAAAATCCATCGGTTAGTGAGTCCTTCGATCAATCACAGTCCATCCATCCATCCATCCATCCGTCCATCCGTCCGTCCATCCATCCATCCATCCATCCATCCATCCATCCATCCATCCATCCATCCATCCATCCATCCATCCATCCATCCATCCATCCATCCATCCATCCATCCATCTTTCGATGCATACAGAGATATCCACCCGTCCGTCCGCCTATCTGTCTGTCTGTCCGTCCTTCAGTAAACATTTAGAATCGCGGTGCGTAGGTTTTCTCGCGTTGGCTATAGGGTCAGGTTAGGCGTCGTGAGGGTCGATTAGGGTCAAGGTTAGGCAGAGGCGGCGCCAGACATTTTTTGCAACCAGGGCATAGCCAGGGCAGTCGTACAAGTAACCAGTGCAGAGGCGGTTTATGCCCCAAATAAATTCTCGACAGGGCAAAAGTTCTGGCAGGGCAACGACCAGGGCAAAGGCTTTCTACCAGGGCATTTGCCCTGGCTTGCCCTGGTGTAGTGCCGCTACTGAGGTTAGGGTTAGTGTCGTCATTAGAAAACATCGTACCTTCAGCGCAGCATTCCAAAAGATTCCGTAAGAAGCCAGTAAACGTATGCACCCCGATACTAAATGTTCATCTGTCCTCCCGCCGATCCCATTCATCAATCATCCATACATCCATCCATCCGTCCGTCTGTCCATCCATCCATATTTCGATAAATACATACAGAGACATCCATCCATGATCCGCCTATATGTCTGTCCGTCCATCGATCCCCAACTAAATAAATAATAAATCAAATAAATATTAAAAATTAAATAAGAAATTAACTAGATGAAAGGGCCTCGCAGCAAAGAGAAGGACAGATCGGTCCGGAGTACATCTGAGTAGTAACCTTCAAGGGGCGCTATATAAATATTCGTAATGAAAGAAAGAATGAATGAATACAGGCGCACGGTCCAAACACGTAGAAAAGTAAGTAAGTAAGTATATTCTTTATTAAACCAATTGCATATCCGCACTCTGGTGCATACATACGTCTTAATAATAATAATCTTAATAACGCTTTAAGACGTTCAGATGTTCTGTTTTTTCTGCAGTCACGTGCATAAGCAGACTCATCCAGACATGCGCACAAATACATGTAAGAAACCAGACCGACAAATGCACACATCGCATGCATAAAGACCTTTCTACTGAAATCATTCGGAATATCGCACCTATTCCTACACTTGTATACTCGCCTCAACAAACATGGACCATTAATCTCTTGCGCAATTACAATCACGTGCACCGACGCCACCTGGGGACCGATAGCGACGACAATAATAAGCCCAGTTTCAATGCATTCCTGGCGACAATTTCTTTAGCGCCTCGACATGTGAAAAATTGTACCAACTCGCACGAAACGCTGTAACAATGGGTGACATCCGAATGGGAGAGACAGACCGACCATACCTTACGACAGGAGGGGAATTTTATAGCGCATTTCCTCTTGAAGATGCCATTACCGAGGCACAATCAAAGAAGCAATTTATGTGGCGCCTGTCTGCTATTTACTGATCGGTTGATGGCGCTGCAGTAATTGTGGCAGCGCTGTATTGATGGTACATTTATATAGCGTCTCCTTGAGGGAACTACGTGGCGATTGTTGTTAGAATTTAATGCTTTATAAATCGCTGGCTTTACGTATGTATGTATACATGTATGCATGTATGCATGGGAGTAGCCAAAAAAATTCGGAGGGGTCTTAAGATTTGGGGGGTTTTCCAATGACAATCGTCACAAAGGTCCAGGTTTTTTGTAATTTGCATGTAAAAGCATATACATTTTTTTAAGAAACTTATTTGGGGGGGGGGTTGAACCCGTAAAACCACCCGTAAATACACCCATGCATGTATGTATGTGTGTATGCATATAAGCATGTATGTTTCATGCATGTATTTATGTATATGTGCATGTATGTTTAGATGTATACGTATGTAGGTTTGTTTGTTTGCATCTGGGCCTTTACTATAGCTATTTTAAGTGCCCCAGAAAGGTCTAATGCAATGAAATGACAAGAGTCTGTCAAGCAAAGCAATGTAAGGTATACTAGTGTATTCTAGGACTAGCCATAAACGTCTTGTTATAACCTGCTAGGTAATAGCTATAGGTACATGTATGATACGGTATTGGAAGATAATGCTTCCGAGGTATTCATTACGCAATTCATTCATTCATCATTCATTCAGAGCATTTATATAGCGCCCCTTCAAGAAGCTACTCAGAAGCGCTCCCGGCTCAGCCACGACTAAAGAAAAGACTTGAGGGACTTGTAGAACCCTGCCGGATGGCTCACAAGTAAAGAGCGGAGCTTAAGCGGGAGGTCATTCTAGATGGAAGGTCCCACAACCAAAAAAGCACGGCAATATTCTTAAGTCGTAATAAATATCTTGAAGAGGCGCTATATAAATTCTTAGAATGAATGAATATGAATATACGACACTTACCGTTAGGCTGGTCAGTGAATTCGTTCCATCTAATCCAATCTTGCTGCGTCAAGGGTCGTTTTGCCTGGCGAAGTGGCGTAGTGCTAGCGTTAATCTTCCACTTCCTTAACGACCAGTGTTCGAATTTTCCCGATTAGGCCCAGACAACGATACGACTCCGAAGAGCTTTTGCTGTCGTCTGCGCTAGACCAACATTCCGAAGTAGGTCAGGTCGTGTAAGGTTGATTTGGTCGATTTGATTTCCGAAAATAGGTCAGGCAATCAGGTCATCAGACGTCGTCGATCTGTATATAGATTCTAGTCGTTTGAGAGGAATTTTTTCCCGAAGTAGGTCAGGTCGTTGGAGGTCGACATACTATAGCGAAGTAGGTCAGGTCATCCGAGGTGGTTTTATAAATCACAGTGTCTGGTCTCTGATCGGAATGAGGAGGTAGCTTATGAATGATAAGATAACCTATAAATGATATGGTAGCATAAGCTCAATCGGTGTTTCATAGAGTCCTATTGTTCCAAGTCTCCAAGTGTTGATTTGTAGAATGATATAATTATATACTTTTGGCTTAACTTTCACACAGTCGAAGCTTTGAAAAGTCATGGCTTTTAGAAGGACGACAATTTTGGGAATGACACGACGTTAGCATGACGTAACATCTGGAATGACGTTGTCACAGTTGGAATGACGTAACTTTGGGAATACCGTCATTGTCTTTAGAACGACGCAAGGCGAGAATGACGTTACAGTGACATAATTATAACTCACAAATGACATAATCTTCAAAGCGATGACACTCGAGTAGTATCCCAGAACGAAAGCAGAAGCACATCTCAGATAGAATATAATCCACGAAGACAGGAGGAATTAATTACAAGCTATCGTCGTTAATCCTCAAATGCCCAATTGCGGTGCAGTATTAGGTCATTCAGAGTTGGCTAATGAATTCAGTACGTCTTTAATTATATCAATATGGCTTCTTTAATTGCTTTGCCTCGAATAACTTCAATCAGTTCGGCAATCATTTCAATCATAACACGCTGACTGTAGCAAATCCATGTTGTCAGAATCAATTTGTGGGTGGCTTGGGTGACTTGGCGCCGTGCGAGTTGCTTTCACGTTGACAGAGACAGATCTGATGTTGCATAATGCTCTGACATTACTTAATTTTCCTGACGTATTTAGATTGGTCTCACGTCGCTTTTAAATCGAGCTGTAGTAACTTAAATCGATCTGATGCTACCTAAATTGATCTGACGTTACTTAAATTGATCTGATGTTACAAATTGGTCTGAAGTTACTCAAACTGGTCTTATGTTACTTAAATGGTCTTACGTTACTTAAGTTGATCTGGCGTTACTCAAATTGGTCTGACGTTACATACATTGATCTGATGTCACTTTTCTGATCTGATGTTACTTAAGTTGATCTAGTGTAAATTAATCTGACGTTACTTAAATTGATATGATGTAACTTATCTTGGTTTGATGATGTTACTTAAATTGATCTGTAGTTGGCTAAATCGATTTGACGTTAGTTGAATCGCTTTGACGCCTGACGTCGTTCTTTTATATCAATCTGACGTAAACTAAATTGCTCTGACCTTTTGTGTCAATGGATCTGACAAGCTTTCATCCGTTCATCTTCATCAAAGATGCAACGTCTTAAGCCATCTGATATTTCCTAACCAGTTTCGAATTTACAACACGTTGTCTACTTGTCTTACAGCATCCGGTGTTGCCTTAATCCACTTCGGGTTTCCTTAATCCACTTCGTGCTACCTTAATCCACTTCGTGTTACCTTAGTCCACTTCGTGTTACCTTAATCCACTTAGTGTTACCTTAATCCACTTCGTGTTACCTTAATCCACTTCGAGTTACTTTCATCCACCTCGTGTTTCCTTAATCCACTTCGTGTTACCTTAATCCACTCGTGTTTCCTTAATCCACTCGTGTTACCTTAATCCACTTCGTGTTACCTTAATCCACTTCGTGTTACCTTAATCCACTTCGTGTTACCTTAATCCACTTCGTGTTACCTTAATCCACTTCGTGTTACCTTAATCCACTTCGTCTTGCCTTAATCCACTTCGTGTTGCCTTAACCGACCTTTTAATGCTTCGTCGCTTCGCAATGCACGCCGATATACTCTGATCCTTTTCAAGTGATTTCTATCGCGCTACAACAAAACAAAACTGCCTAAGTTTCGAACGTCCAATTCATTTATCTAGCTCCTATAGCCAACATAAAAACAGACGATAAAGAATGATGATCATCATTTGCAAATCGACCGCATACTTTGTCGTAATTTTTTTTAGCGCCACCATTCGAGAGACTTTCATAGCGTCACAATCTGAGTGTTTACGTCAGGCACCGTCATGCATCACTCTTCCGCTGTCATTCCGCCGATTGACAACGTCATCGTCTGCGCATGCGCGGTCCGACTCGATAGAGGGCGCATGCGCGTGGACGCCACCTTGCGGCGCGTGAGGCCGGTCGACGCAGAGGATTCTGGGACTGCGGTTGCTGCTGCAGTTGAGGAAAGGACCGATCGTTCTCTGCATCAGCAGCCAAATGCAAAGGAGCATCATCATCAATGGGGCGAGCGATGATTGGGCTGCATGCCATCTGCAGCCTTATGTGATGCGTTCTGGCTGTATGATTCCTCCCGCTGTTTTTCCTCTTCCTCAATCTGTTGTTCCTCTTTCTCCCTCTGTTGTTTCTCTTCCTCCCCGTATTGTTCTCTTCCTCCCTTTATTGTTCTCTTCATCCCTCTGTTGTACCTCTTCCCCCTCTGTTGTTTCTCTTCCTCCATCTGTTGTTCCTCTTCCTCCCTCTGTTGTTTCTCTTCCTCCCACTGATGTTCCTATTCCTCCTTCTTCTGTTCTTCCTTCTTCCTCCATTTTCCCTTCTTTTCCTGTTAATCCTCCTTCTTGAATTCCTCCTTATTCCTCTGTTATTGTTCCTCCGTCTTTTATTCCTGCTCCTCCTTATGTTGCTTTTGCAACTGTCTTCTGTTATTGCTTCGAAATCCTCCTTTATTTGTATTCCACCTCTCGCTCCTCTCTTTCTATTCCTCCTTAATTTACTATTCCTCTTCCTTCTGTTATTCCTCCTACTCCTCCACCTCCTCCTCATTCTGTCATTTTTGTGCGTAGGGACCTTGAGCAAGCCCTTCAATCACAGTTGACTACCTTTGAGAGGCACCGAATGGTATTTTCTTGTTCTTGTTTTTCGTCTACTTCTTTTCCTTGTAATGCTAGCTTTGCTATTTCTATACTACCAATACTACCACTACTACATCTACTCTCCTCTCCTCTCCCTCCCTCCCCTCCCCTCCCCTCTCCTCTCCTCTCCTCTCTCCTCTCCTCTCCTCTCTCTCTCCTCTCCTCTCCTCTCCTCTCCTCTCCTCTCCTCTCCTCTCCTCTCCTCTCCTCTCCTCTCCTCTCCCTCCTCTCCTCTCCTCTCCTCTCTCCTCTCCTCTCCCTCTCCTCTCCTCTCCTCTCCCTCTCCTCTCCTCTCCTCTCCTCTCCTCTCCTCTCTCCTCTCCTCTCCTCTCCTCTCCTCTCCTCTCTCTCTCCTCCTCTCCTCTCCTCTCTCCTCTCCTCTCCTCTCCTCTCCTCTCCTCTCTCTCTCTCCTCTCCTCTCTCCTCTCCTCTCCTCTCCTCCTCTCCTCTCCTCTCCTCTCCTCTCCTATTAGAGTAGAATGAGGAAGTAGAAGGAGGAGAAGGAGGAGGAGAAGGAGGAGGAGGAGGAGAAAGAGGACGAGGTTGAAGGAGGAGGAGAAGGAGGAGAAGGAGGAGAAGGAGGAGGAGTAGAATGAGGAAGTTGAAGGAGGAGGAAAAAGAGGAGGTGGAGAAGGAGGAGGAGGAGTAGGAGGTTGAAGGAGGAATACCAATACTGCTGCTGCTGCTACTAATACTACTACTGTAGTACTACTACTACTACTACTACTGCTACTACTGCAACTACTACTACGATTATAGAATTTACTGCAGCAATCATGACTACTAACAGCACTACCACTACCAAATTTTGACTTTTAATAGAAAATCTGTCAATTTACAGAAAGTCTGCTGGCAACACTACTCTCAGAGTTTATCCTTCTAGATTCCCACAATTTCTTTCACAGAGTACATCTTCCCATAATCAGTGTTCTAACCACGTTTGTCTCTACTTACCGCAGAGACGTGACTTGGAGGCGTTCGTCCGACCAATTCCTGCGCGTACAATCTTGTCTGATTATGCTTTGTGTCCGTTAGATAAATTGTCCCTCCATAACGGAATCGCTCATCGCTCTCCCCTCTGCCGGCCGCCGCCGCCGCCGCCGCCCGAAGCCCAGCCGGCCAGGGATCGACTCGGCGACGCTGCGGTTCAGCGACAGCCGGAAAATTGCGAAACAAATTGAGGTTTTTAAGAGGGACATTTATCGTCGAATTGGCGCTAAAATAAGAAAGCGACGCCGCCGTCGACAGTCGGCGCACAGTTCCAGCGGTGTCGCCGTCGTCGCCATCGCCAATTCGGCCCACACCTCTGCCGTCTTTACGTGAAGATCGTCGCTCAGCGTTCGGGCCTCAGGCTAATTATTATTCATAGGATCTAAACCAATCCGGTGCCTTGACCGTTCGGCCTTCGGACGCGATTGGATGTTTGTGAACGGGTCCAAGGTGAGGGATGTAGGGTAATTCAATCCCGGTTAATCCAGGCCAGTCCAATGGAATGGAGTGATGTGTATTGGTCTGCTAGAAAAACGAATGTCTAGAACGCTAGAGTTATAAGGTTTTTAGGAGCTATATAGAGAAGGGTGGAGAAATGAACGGAATGGATCCATCGATCGATGGATCATCATCCATCCAATCCATGGATTGGATGGATGGATGGATGGATGGATGGATGGATGGATGGATGGATGGATGGATGGATGGATGGATGGATGGATGGATGGATGGATGGATGGATGGATGGATGGATGGATGGATGGATGGATGGATGGATGGATGGATCGATGGATGGATGGATGGATGGATGGATGGATGGATGGATGGATGGATGGATGGATGGATGGATGGATGGATGGATGGATGGATGGATCGATGGATCGATGGATCGATGGGATCGATGGATCGATGGATCGATGGATCGATGGATCGATGGATGGATGGATGGATGGATGGATGGATGGATGGATGGATGGATGGATGGATGGATGGATGGATGGATGGATCGATCGATGGATCGATGGATCGATGGATCGATGGATCGATGGATCGATGGATAAATGGATGGATAAATGGATGGATGGATGGATCAATAGATGGATGAGTGAATTAGGGCATTAGAAAGATGACTATTTAATGGATGGATGGATGGATGGATGGATGGATGGATGGATGGATGGATGGATGGATGGATGGATGGATGGATGGGATGGAATGAATAGATAGATGGATGGATGGATGGGTTGGAATGATGGTTGTATGGATTAATGGAGGGATAGACGGAAAGACAAAACAGAAGTTTCACGCCTCCTAAAATCTCTCCCAAAATAATCAACCTCTCTCCCCGCTTGGCCTATTCCCCACCGCCTTTAAGTATTCGCTTGCCGCCCCGCCTTAAAAAAGCTAATCTCGACATGGAAAGCCTCTCCAACTATCGTTCCATTTCCAATCTTCTCTTTTTATCTAAACTGACCTTCTCCTATCTTACTCTTTCACGTCCCTAGTCACGAAAGTTCTCCAACCGATCCATATCCCACCCTGCATCTCGACTCTGCATGTCAATTCCATCGGAATTCCGCATATTCTCATACATATAATTTACATAATTTGCCTGTTTCTAACAATTGCTCAAGTCTTTCCTCTTTGGCTGTGGCTGGGCTGGGAGCGCCTCTGAGTAGGCTTCTTGAAGAGGCGCTATATAATGGATGGATAAATGAACGGAATGGATGGATGATTGGATGGATGGATGGATGGATGGATGGATGAATAGATGAATAGATGAATGGATGGATGGATGGATGGTTTGATGGATGGATGAATGGATGGTGTTGTGCAGCGATGGGACTGTTCGTTCGTTCGATAGGAATAAATGAGCCGACTGCTATTATTCAGCCATGATCTACACTAAAACGATGGCAGAGGGAAGACAGGGAAGAGGGAGAGAGAGAGAGAGAGAGAGAGAGAGAGAGAGAGAGAGAGAGAGAGAGAGAGAGAGAGAGAGAGAGAGAGAGAGAGAGAGAGAGAGAGAGAGAGAGAGAGAGAGAGATAGAGAGAGAGAGAGAGAGAGAGAGAGAGAGAGAGAGAGAGAGAGAGAGAGAGAGAGAGAGAGAGAGAGAGTGAGAGAGAGAGAGAGAGAGAGAGAGAGAGAGAGAGAGAGAGAGAGGAGGCGTTGGGGGTTAGTAGAGATGGATGAAGGGCAGGGAGGTTAATCTGGTTGTGAAGGGAAGGCAGGAAAAGGAAAAGGAAAAGGAAGAAGGGGAGGAGCAGGAGTGAGAAGGGCAGGGAGAATAAAGGGGGGTTTGGTGCGGGGGTTGGGTTGCAATTGTCGCTCAGCGATAATTGATCTACAGTCCAATCGACGTTGGGAAGCGAGGAGCGAAGGAATGGGCGAATCAGCGACTGGACGAATGTGCCTGGCGAAGAGAAGTCCGGCGTGGCGATCGAGAGTTGCCGTGAGTGAATGAGGCAATTGGCGATGAGAAATCGGCCTCCGTAATGATGTAAGGAATTGACATGCAAAATAGAACGGCAGTGGTGAGGAAAATTTCCGGGGCAACAAAAAAAAACTGGACATGACTAAAGACGAAAATTCTAGCGGTAAAAGAAAATTCTAGTGGTTAAGGAGAATTCTAGTGGTAAAGAGAATTCTAGTGGTAAAGGAGAATTCTAATGGTAAAGAGAATTCTAGTGGTAAAGGAGAATTTACCACTATATTTCTAGTGGTAAAGGAGAATTCTATTGGTAAAGGAGAATTCTAATGGTAGGCTAAAGGAGAATTCTATTGGTAAAGGAAAATGGAATGGTAAAGGAGAATTCTAATGGATAAGGAGAATTCTATTGGTAAAAGAGAATTCTAATGGTAAAGAGAATTCTAGTGGTAAAGGAGAATTTACCACTATATTTCTAGTGGTAAAGGAGAATTCTATTGGTAAAGGAGAATTCTAATGGTAGGCTAAAGGAGAATTCTATTGGTAAAGGAAAACTGGAATGGTAAAGGAGAATTCTAATGGATAAGGAGAATTCTATTGGTAAAAGAGAATTCTAATGGTAAAGGAGAATTCCAGTGGTAAAGGAGAATTCTAGTGGTAAAGGAGAATTCCAATGGTAAAGGAGAATTCTAGTGGTAAAGGAGAATTCTAGTGGTAAAGGAGAATTCCAATGGTAAAGGAGAATTCTAGTGGTAAAGGAGAATTCTAGTGGTAAAGGAGAATTCCAGTGGTAAAGGAGAATTCTAATGGTAAAGGAGGATTCTAATGGATAAATGGACTCTACGTGTAATTGTTATTGTAATGGAACATTATGTAGCGCCACTCAAAGAACAAGACTAATCAGACTCTATGCCCTAGCCTATTATAATGCTTAATGTCATTCAGAATCTGGATTGCAGCAGTTAGTCAAACGTTGAACGGTCAACTATGTGGTAGCCCTGGCGTACCAGCCTCCGGATAATGCCTTCAAGGACCTCCCTCTCGCGGGAACAGCATCTGCATATTTAAAATATTCGATTGCATTAATTTATTGATGAGCCTTAAGTCTGAGATTGGAACTACAAAAATTCATCGGGCTCAAACCGGAACCTTGAATAACGCTTGCATTAATTCGTGCAAGTATTATTCGGATAGGTAGACAGACAAACATACAGATACACAGGCAGAAAGACAGATAGGCAGACACATAGACACGCAGACAGGGAAGCTGACATGCAGACACACAGACATAGACAGCCAGACAGAGACACAGACGTAGATACAGACACAGGCATACAGATAGATCGACACAGACACATAGACAGACAGATACAGACACACAGACAGACACACAGAAAGACAGGTACATACATACATACATACATACATACATTCATACATACATACATACATTCATACATACATACATACATACATACATTCATACATACATACATTCATACATACATACATACATACATACATACATACATACATACATACATACATACATACATACATACATACATACATACATACATACATACATACATACATACATACATACATACATACATACATACATACATACATACATACATACATACATACATACATACATACATACATACATACATACATACATACATACATACATACATACATACAGACAGACAGACAGACAACAGACAGACAGAGGCAATGGCAAAGAAGTGCTGCGTTAAAATCTGAAATGGTTAACGAATGACGTTGCCTGCCACGAAGCATGATGTCTCTGGTCAAAGAGAACTAATGTGGCCCAAGAGAGAATGCGGCGCTGCTACACATGGCCACGCTACACGAAATCGATGCCTGTGGCGCCCCCTCTCGATTGACGGACGCCGCCGCCGGCCCTTGGCAACGGATGCCATAGCAACCGTCACCGGGGCGTTGATTGTTGCGTCATAGAACAGCCGCCGCCGTCGCTTCCTGCCCGGTGTGGTTGTCCCTCCCCTCCGCGATGATATCGATCGAATTGCATTCGGCCGAAGAAGAAGTCGATCGTGATGGACGTCGTATGGTCGAAGAGATGAACCTGACGCGATTACGGAAAAAGGTCAGAACGCCATCTGGTGATAGAAGAACAAAGGACTGATCGCTTCATGATGGAAGGGGGAACGAACGAATGGACTAATGAACAAAAGGAATGAATGAACGATTGAACGAATTGATTGGGTAATTAATTTCTCTGTTAAAATAAATCGCTGAGATGTGATAAGTGCATCACAATGGACACGGCAGGGTTATTTAACTTTACAAGAGTGGAAAGTAGGGTGTGAGTTTGATCGATTCTTGAATTGGAAATCGGTTTGAGACGATTTAACCCTAGACCGATTAATCGGAATCGGCGCATTCCAGGACTACAGATTCCAAACACAAAAAGGAGTAATATTTTTGACCAAAACACTGTTTTTTCATTAATACAAAAAAGTAACCTGTTTTGGCGACCTCTTGCGGTAATCTTTAATCTGTATCATTGAAAGTCCGTGTAAAATAATAAAATTGTGTGTCGACGCATCAACAAAATTGCGGACAGACGGGCCCATGTGTAACAAACAATGCCTAGAACCAAATAAAAATTAATATTGTGGGTTAATCGGATCGTATTCGGAATCGGCGGAAAAGCAGGCAAAGTAATCGGAATAGGATATTGGCAAAAATGCCAACCGGTCAGACCCCAGTGGCAAGGTTAAATAACCTTGACACACTTCTGCTCGAAGCAATAGCAACGGTACTACGAACGAAAGCGGAGAGTGAGAAAGAAATTGTAAATAAACAATGTATAAAAATTGACTAAATTTTTCGGAGTCGAGGTTAACCCCCACTCGTAGATTATTTCGTCACGGCCAGCGGTTGACTTTTGACGTAAGGGAGTTGTCAAATTCAAAAACCCTGAGGCGCTTGGAACAAATCCAATCCCATCTTTCAACATCCAAGGCACCTATTTTGCCGTAAAGAAAACGGTTATTGGTCAGCACGGCAATTCCTTGTCAAGGTACATTTGCCAATCATTTTGCAATGCAAATTCAATCAACGTCAATTTGTATGCCAATTGCTCTGCGTAGTACGGCCACTAAGGTGATCGCTCGAGTTTCGCAATCAAGCACTAGTTAACCCTTAAATAATCACAGTTCAATCAATCAGCCAATGCAATCAATTTGAGATTCTTATCAAATAAATTGAGAGGAAATCCCTTCGGAAAATGAATGCAATGATTCACCACGGCGTAGTCAATCTGTCGATCTAGCCGCACATCTTACTCGGCTTGTTACTAATAATAGAACTCGGTGCGCGGTGGACCCTACCTGCAGGACACAGAATTGCATTGCAGTAGATCGCCGGAAGCCTTGCGCACGCTCCACCTTGCGTCGAGGGGCGGCAGTAACGTCGCTGGGTGCGAATTCGATTAGGTATTTCATCAGTTGCACCGGACAGAGGGAGAAACTAGGGAGAAAGCGGGCTTTCACGTCTCCTCGGCCTTTCCTATACCCATATTGTCCCAGACACCACCACCCTTTCTCCCTTTGGCTGTCTGTCTGTCCGACAGCCAAAGGGAGAAATTCCATCAAGGCAGGCAACTACGTGAAGGATCGAAATGCCTCGACCCAGAAAGACAAATAACCATATGCACACACATACACACACGCACCGTCTCACATACATATATATACATATATATTATATATGCATATATCCATACATATACAGTACAATTATTATAAATATGCAGAGCATTATACATATTATATATGTATGCATGTAGGCACACGCAAACAGTGATCACATAAATCCGCTGATATTCCAACTGGCATTATGTATGTATGTATGTATGTATGTATGTATGTATGTATGTATGTATGTATGTATGTATGTATGCATGTATGCATGTATGCATGTATGTATGCATGTATAGTATGTATAGTATGTATGTATGCCTTTGTCCATTTCCCACACAAGCCCATCTTATATTTATGTGTATAGGCTATGTCTAAGTTGATGGTTATGATGATGATAATGAATATGATGATGATGATGATGATGATGATGATGATGATGATGATGATGATGATGATGATGATGATGATGATGATGATGATGATGATGATGATGATGATGATGATGATGATGATGATGATGATGATGATGATGATGATGATGATGATGATGATGATGACGATGATGATGATGGTGATGATGATGACGATGTTGATGGTGGTGATAATGATCATGACACTGATGGTCTCCCGCCATCTCTTGAAATCCCATGCATACTGTGTATATATATATACAGTATATATATATAAATTATATATATATATGTATATTCATAGGTTGAAATACTGCGCGTGCGCTCAATCAAGCCGATGTTCGCTTGATCTATTTTAGGTCGATATCGAGACGAACGAAATGGCCGGATATCTGACTTCCGCTGTCCGCGTGTGGAATAATATTCTCGACAAGTTTATTACAGATTCGCCTAATGAGGCCAAAGGAAAAGACAAACGACTTCCGTTGACAAAGAGGAGTTTCTGTGTTCCCACTACATAGCCACTTCCGTTTTCACTAGCGATGACTATGTATTATCTGCAAGAGGATATATGCAGCAATAATTTGGGCAATCGATATTTTGTCTGTTTTCGCGGACAGCCATTTTATAACTGAGAATCATAATTTTCCGCTGCAATATCCTTAACGCTCAATCATATTTTGCTCTGATGTTTTTGATTATGATATGAATAAATTAAATATTTTGTTTGATTGGATAAAAATTACAGTAAATTATAGTTCCCGAAAGCAAAAGATCATTATAGCGCAGAATACAAAATAATATGCTTCAGGATTACCATGGAAAGTCCCAGAAGGGACGAAAGTCTCGCTAAATAGGCTCACTTATTTGACAACAAAGCAGTATGATATGACGAGTGACTAATGCAATAGTCTAACTGTTCTTTAGCATGAGAGAATCAAAATAATTTTTTTATTATTAACCTTTTTTTATTATTAGTTTAACTACTTTTATTATTATTATTATATATATATATATATATATGTATATATGTAATCATCATCATTATTTTCATCATCATCATCACCACCACCTCATCCACCACCACCAAAATTGCACCACCACCACCATCATCATTATTTTTATTATTATATTAAATAAGATCAAAAGCGTAACACGAGGGTTCTTATGTCAGACAGTTCTTGTACATCCTTACCGTTCTGATCTGTTGTGGATGTTCACGGATCGTTCTTCAACACGACAGATGGCAGACTTCTTCTTCCACTCAATTCGCCAGGTGTCGCTTAAGCTGCACACGATGGAGTCATCGTTTTACTCCACAGAGGTCGACTCGATACAAAGAAAGCAGCAGCTGCCACACCTCTTAATCCACTGGCTCCCACTGCTCGACGGACAAAATCCATCACGCTGGACTAGTTCATCCAAGTCCAATCTTCCACGACTGATACCGCGATTACACACCTTCAATTTTCAAATGCGCTCGATATGCCGGTGTCACGAAATAGAGTATCCCCCATACATGAGTATCCCCTTAGCGAAATAGAGTATTCGGTTTAGTTTGCAATTTTGACTGGATTCTCGTCTTGGCTATCGTGATGCGTATGACGATGGGGGAAAGAATGGTTTATCCCTCTGGATACTCTAAACCGGTTTATTTCATCCGGGGGGGGGGGATAAATTCATTCATCCCTCGGATAGTCTTAGGACGGATAATCTATTTCGTGATACCCGAAGTCTTCAAACGTTCGTTACTAGTTAGTCTATAAGTATTTCAGGCATACGTATACAAGTTGTTAACTCGCCACTTCACGTCCGTACCCTATAGTGCCAGGGAGTGCCAGTACTAAGCCTGGACGAGAGAGGAGGGCGACGCTAATGATCAATGTTATCACAGTGTCGTTGAACTTAAACTACAACTATACGGGTGGTCAAACGTGTACGCTAACCCATTTTCTCACAATGCCTTGGGTTTCGAATCTTAAAAAGTAGTGGCTTAAACGTCTGCGTTACATGCATGAAAGATTAAAGACACCTAGTCTGAAGTAGCTTACCTCTTGCCACAACCAGGGACTACCACCCAAGGACGAATAAAATTTTGTCCCTCGAGTACTTTATAAACGGGTCCCAAGAGCAAGCTCCAGAACAAATTAGGGTCATCAGGCATCTTATCCCTCTAGATTGTGCGTAGCAGATAATTAGACTATTAGTCATTTGTTTTTCTTTCTATCTCTCTGTACTAAGTTGCGGTTTGTCAACTTAACGTTTCAACAAAGGATATATATATAAGAGGTGCGACTGCGATATCGAATGGTCTCAGTTGTCATCTGTTATCATGTATGGGATGTACGCTCTAACCACTGTATAGCTAACTGGGGCAGCCGGGTCTATCCGTATGGGTTACACCCTCAATTTAATAAAGTACACCATCATTGACTTCATTAGGAAGTCATATCTCAGGGAGCTTTGTATGCCGGTGTTATCCATGATACCAGGTCGTAGATTCCTTCGTTCTGCCCGGCAAGGCAATCTAGTTGTCCCTATGGCTCGAACCTCCACAGCGCTCCATAAAAGCTTTGCCGTGGTCGGTCCATCTTTCTGGAATAGGTTTCCCAGCAACATCCGAGATGAACTTCTTGGTCTCTGTCCCTTTTCCGCAAACCATTTGAAAACCATTCTTTTCGATCGTGGTTTGGTGTTGCCAGGTTGGAAGCGTCTCTGAGGAGTTTCTCTTGAAGTGGCGCTATATAAATTAACGATTACGATAAAGATATTATTGTAACAGGTTCATGGGCATATATTATCATCATCATGATCATCACCACCATCACCACCACCAACATAACCACCGTCATCATCATCATTATTATCATCCTCATCATCATCATCATCATCATCATCGTCATCGTCATCGTCGTTACCGTCATCGTCATCGTCACCGTCATCGTCACCGTCACCGTCACCATCACCATCATCATCACCATCACCATCACTATCACATCATCATCATCATCATCATCATCACCACCACCACCACCACCACCATCATCATCATTATCATCATCAAATCATCAGTAGCAGCAGTATGATATGAACTATTATTTATGGAACGACTGTTACTATTATTGCTAATTATTTTATTAATCAGTAAAGGAAGACATACATTGTTTCTTAAATGAAATTTATTACACCATTCTGAGTCGAATATGGATTAGTAATAATAATATGTTAACATCAAAAACTGAACACCACAGAAGTCACGAAAATGCAATTACACGCTCTTGTGTAAGAAATCTATATCTAGTTAATGTCAACGTTGAAATGTCTGAGCAAGTGAAAGCCACTGGATGTATTTGACATCACATTAACTCATGGCAATAAGCTCACTAGAGCGAATGCCAGTTCTCGGTACATGTCGGTGTACAACTGATATTTGATATCGCCCTTCTTACTAAGGTTGCCCAAGCTCAGAAGTGCACACGCCTCGGCGGCGCAGAAGCAATTATATTGCAGAGCAATTGTGCGCGAAGAACTTGCTCAAGGTCCCTACGCGGACGGCGTGAGGTGGATTCGAAGCTGCAACCCTCCGGCTGCAAGGCACCGCACATACTCCTACACCACCGCGCCCCACATGCAACAAGTGTTAACTCGAGAAATAGTGAAGCGCTAGCTGAAAGCTAGTCGGGGGCTCCAGTTTATTCACGAGCGAGCTTCGAGTGAGAGGGGGGAAATGCCACCTGAAGAACAAACTCGGTTACCAAACGACCAAGACGAGAAGGAACTGTTACGGTGGGTTTGGTTGAAGTTGGGAGAAATGGTAAGACGGCGGATTGGTTGGATCAGGGTAATGTTTCTTGAAAAGATGGGACGTTTATTGTCCATAGGCACGGGTTTGAAGTCCGATATCACCCGGGTATGCAACAATGGCCCATAAGAACGGGGCTTCTCGCAGGATGAAATAATATCACCAGAGAATTACCAGTTTATCAACAGTTAGTTTGCCATCAATATATCTAGGACAATACATGTTTATATAAATGCTTATTATCCAAATACACATAAGTAACAGAATAATAGTCAATTTTACACAATATCTGCATATGCATGTCAGATGCCAACAGCTCGTTGAAATACAGGAACGTATGAATATATAGATGTTTGATGAATCCCGTTATAATTATATATATCGTTACATATAATGTAAGTTAAGTTAAAGTATAAATTACGTTTGAATATAGACGTTTGATGAATCCAGGTATACATGTATCGTCATATATCATGTAAGTTAAAGTATAATTACGTATGAATATAGATGTTTAATTAATCTAGCGATATTTATCGTCATGTATCAAGTAAGTTAAGTTAAATAAGTATGTTTGAATATAGATGTTTCATGAATCCAGCTACAAGTGTCGTCATATATCATGTAAGTTAAGTTAAAGTATAATTACGTTTGAATATAGATGTTTCATGAATTCACTTACAAGTATCGTCATAATTTATATCATGGAAGTTAAGTTAAAGTATAATAACGTTTTAATATAGATGTTTCATGAATTCACCTACAAGTATCGTCATAATTTATATCATGGAAGTTAAGTTAAAGTATAATTACGTTTGAATTAAGATGTTTCATGAATCCAGATACAAGTATCGTCATGTATATGTAGTTAAGTTAATAGTATAAGGCCAAATCACAATAGCAGCAATCAAATAACTGCACAACCTTCTAAGTGACTCGAACGTGAGTACTGTTGCCAACATCTTGACACAACCGATTTCGAACCACAAACGAACCAGCAATACATGTAGAGTAGGTCTAATATCTTTTCTGGCAATCTAAATAGAAAACGCATAATACACGGTTAATGGCACAATCAGTTTTCTTTTAAAAAGAAATTTGTAGATTTAAAGCTGTAAAGTTCGCACGTTCAAAACATAAAACTTTAAAGTAGATGTTTCAAAATAATGATGATGATGATGATGATGATGATGATGATGATGATGATGATGATGATGACGATGACGATGACGATGACGATGACGATGACGATGACGATGACGATGACGATGACGATGACGATGACGATGACGATGATGATGATAATAAGATATATTAATATTAATAAGTGTAAGACTGATAATAGTAGATCCCAATAATAGTAGTAATGATGATAATAATAAGACTGATTAATAATTCTAATAATGATGATACCAGTAATAACAACAACATGACTAGTAACAATAACAAGAATAATTATAATAACAATAATTACCATCAACACCATATATATTTATCTAGTGCTCGAATACAAAATCTTAAAAATAAAGTTGGTGTTAATACAGACGTACACTACTCTTCCTCAGTCCGCGATCTGGGTGTTATATTGGAGCAAGTGCTCTCACTTTCTGATCACGCCAATCCTATCTCTCGAACATGGCTCTATCATCTACGTCAACTTCGCACCATCCGTCACTCGTTCTCATCGGCGTATTTAAGGGGGTTTTCGGGGTTTAAACCCCTTTCCGAAATAAGTTTCCGAAATTTGTTTATAGGCATGCGAAATACATAAAAAGTTCAAAAACCTTAAATTTTCCGACAATCTTACAATGGAACCCCCGAAATCCTAAAAAACCCCGAATTTTTTCCTGGCTACACCCATGCTCGCTCTCACCTCACGTGGTCACCTCTCTGACCCAGGGTCGACTTTGGCAACACCATCTACCCTGGTCTCTCCACACTAAACCTGTCAAAGCACCAGCTAATACTTAACGCTACTGCCCACCTCATTGGTGATCTCCCGAAGTTTGCCCAAATACCTGGCTTTATCGGAGACCCCCTACACTAGCTTCCTGTGCCCCAGAGCATCCAGTTCAAAATATTAACTCTTGTGTGCAACTGTCTCGTCGGGGTAGCACCGTCATACCTTAGGACCTTCTCTGTCTCGGTCTCTTCATTTCCCGGTCGCTCCACTCTCCGATAATAAACCACCAAAGGTTTTCTGGTTGTTCCTCGCATTCGCGGGGCCACTGCTCAATCTAGCAGCTTTGCTCATGCTGGCCCCTAGTTGAAACCGCCTTCCGCAAGATTTGCACCTTGAGCTCCTCAGTCTTTCTCTTCCCATATTCCAGAAACGCCTGAAGTCCATTTCATTTGTTAGTGATAGCACTGACTTAGGTCGGGAGCGCCTCTGCATCGTCGAGTGGCGGTTTTATTAATGCTCAATTACAATTATAATTACGATTACTATGGAATTACAATACTCTAGATGTTTCCATGTATATATTGAAATTGCAGATAAATGTATAAAAAATAAGCTAAACATTGAGATCAGAATCGAGTTAACGTGATTCTATATATAACATCAATTAACGAACTGTATAACGAGATCACACTAACAATTCGAACAACCGATGATGCAACACATGACTCAGTATTGTCAATAGCAAAATGGGAGAAAAAACGGAAAGACAACAATCACGTTTAGTTGGAAATGCGCACAAAAGAAGTCAAGAAAAGGATTATTAAGCACAAGATACGTAAGTGTCATTGCAAAATTGTTTTCACAGTAGCACAGTTCAAATACCATTATAAAATCACCAACAACAACTTGATAATCATCACCAGGGTAACAAATGTAAACAATAAACCCGATAGAATGATCATAAAATCAATACAACAATAGGATTGATCATCAATATACGGCTACACATGCAATCAAAAATCCGATAAAATAAACAATCACAGCCAATCAGAGAAATCCTAATCGGGATGACGTCACTCCTACTACACAATATATATATAATGATAAACCATTCGGGTACTTATTAATCAGTACCCAATAGACAGTACTTCACAGTTATACTTTGATCCTATAGTGCTTCATCAATCAAACAGAAAACTTATAGCACCCCTTCAAGATCCCTACTCAGCCGAGATCTTTCAGGACGTGTTGTTAGTATCTTGTTGATACTTACAACACATCTTTTTTTACACATAAACAAATTACATTCCATTATGCGATACCATACTTGTGATTAAAGTACTTTGGCAAAATCAATCAGATGTTTTCTAATCACAGTCATTTTTATCACAGAACTCTCGGTACTCATAGCACGGTAATTGAACACTTTAGTCTCGCCAATGCGTCACTCGTGGTACGCAGTACTGCCAACATAAAAATTACCGAGTACCGTTACTTTCAACATGGTAGCCACGTACTTAGGCACAATCGATCAGATACTTCGGATCGCACTATACTTAATTACAACAGTCTAGCGCAGCTCCAATGGTTAAGGTTTCCAAGATCGATCTTTGGATCTCAGTAGTTTTATTGATCATAAGACGCGATCATATTTTTCACTACTACTTTAGTATTGATTTACAGTACTCATAAAAAGTAGGTTATAGCGTCAGACTTTCAAAGTCAGCATACGCTGATTAAAATGATACTGCGTTGAGACTATTAGGGGTGCAAACAGCCCATAAAGATTTACACTTTCAGTCTTCAGGTTACTACATTCTGTCCTAGCACCCAACTGCTATTCAAGCTCGAAACTTTCCTGTGCTTTTTAAAACTCTATCGGTACGTAAATGGCAATCACTTGTAAGTTTCTAGCGATAAAAAAGCTTTGGCCATGTTGGCAAGAACTTGTTAAAAACAATAGCGACCAAAAAGGCAACTGCACGTTTGTGTCTCCTGCAAAAACTTCACATTGACTGTACGACTTCGTATTCAGGCATTATAGTAAACTGAGCAAGTTCAACTCCTTTGAGCATACAACGCTGGCGCGCTCTTAACTAGAAATAATGTGTGGTATTAATGCACAATTATTGTGGCCTATGAGCCAGACATTTGTCTCGAAATCCACCACAAAGGCACAAAACCAATGCCACACGAGCCCAACGAAAGCCCGGCTTACAATTATTGTGCCAAACATAACTCTGGGAAACATATGCCAGTACACAGACCAAGTTATATGCAATGTTTGGTGGTGGCAGTGCACTTCAGTACAACATGTTAACTGCACATAGAGGCACAAACTGGAACTGTAGCATTAATATAGTGTAAATTGTAAAACCTTATAGGTTTAGGAGGCGCAATACAATGTTCTGCAACACTCAAAATAATTATTACAACTACGTAAACTGGTTTTATTATACTAACGAACGTTGACTGACTAAATCAATATTTAACCAACACTATACGAAATAATTATGAATGTAATGCGACTCCATAATTTTTTATTGTAGCATATAATGTGGTGTACATGTAGTGTGATGTGATGTGATGTATCGTGATTTGTGATGTAGTTTGATGCAATGTGATGCACTGCGATGTAGTGTGATGTAATGTGGTGCAATGTAATGTGATTGTATTGTATTGTATTTGAACACTTGTTATAGCGCCCCTACCAGATTGCCCATTCAGAGGCGCTCCCGACTACTGCGCGAACGCTGAATCGGAGTTTCACGCCGAAGCGCATGAGCAATTGCGAGTGAAGGACTTGCCCAGGGTCCCAACGCGGCGACTTTGAGGTGGATTCGAACCTGCAACCCTCCAGCTGCAAGGCACCGAACATACCCCTAAACCACCGCGCCCCAGTTGTATTGTGATGTGTTGTATTGTGTGTTGTATTGTACTCCACGTTTATAATGCGACCGAGCCACCCGCAGTAAAGATCCGAGAAATTAATCTCTGATAAACCGACCCGACCGGGAAGCGAACCCGGGGCGCCGGCGTGACGAGCAGGCAACCAACCCACTCGGCCACTCAGAATCCTTATATGTGATCTAATGTTGTGTAGTGTGCTATTATGTTATGTAATGTGCTGTAATGTGATACAATGTGATGTAGTGTGATGTAATGTGATGCATTGTGATCTGATATGATGTAATGTTATGTAATGCCATGTAATATGATGTAATGGCAGCTTCTCTAGCGCCTGTTTAACTCCTAGGTGTGTGAACGATACGCGAGGGTGTAGGGGAACGGGACAATTGACGGGTGGACGAACGGCCTTGGGGAGATCCTACCGGGCAGAGAGTTGGAAGGGGCTGACGTCGTGGGAAGGCCCTGGAAGTGGGGCAGATAGGAGAAGGGCGAGGAGAAGTAGCAGCCGTTGTCCTCGGTTGAGCAGTGAAGTGGATCCGAAAGATACCTCGACAGGTGAGCGCGTGGCGACTGCGAGTACGGCTGGGTATAGTAGGGGCTCTGGGCGACCTGGTCACCGCCGCCCGAGTGTAAGGCCTTGCCGAATGTGGCCGGCGGGTTCAGATCGGACCGACGCCCGGGCGACCGCAGACGCAGGGGGTACTGGTCGTGAGCACGGAGTCCCCTTGCCAGGCCGTCGAAGCCCGAGTGGTGTTCGCTAAGATAGGTGAAATGGGTTGGACTGGAGGAACCGGAGGACGAGGAGGATCCAGGCGAGCCGACGTCGATCATATGCGGCACGGCGGATCTGGGATTCGCCAGGATCTGGCTGGCCGACGACGGAGCGGTGGCCGGACTACCAGGGTCCACGTTCAGCTGGATGTCCTGCCTCGACGATAAGACGGACGGTCCAAGGTATGGTTTGGCAGCGACGCCCGTTGAGAGGTCGTGTCGATAGGGGATCAGGTGCAGAGGTCGGGAACTCGGGCCAGCGACATCAGACGAGGATGATGAAGACGACAACGCCTGGGTGATGTTGTTGTTTGTGGTGGTAGCAGTGGTTGAGTACGCGGCGGGGGTGTTGGGGTTTATGGCACCGTTTTGAAAGGAGTGTGGGCTCATCATGGCAATGTCTCCGACACGACCGGGGTCCATCGTGTACAGAGTCGTGGCGGTGTCGGTGACGCCCGTACGGAACATGGGACTGTTCTTCTTGAGCTGCTGGAGCCCGGCGCAGTGCAGCTCGTCGAGCTTCATCTCCATGTGTCGCAGCAGGTAGGCCTCTTTCGTGAAGAACTTATCGCAGACGGCGCAGCTGAACAGCTGCATCCGAACGTCCGGGAGGGAGTCCGGGTGCGTCGCCAGGTGCTTGACGTATCCGTTCTCGTGGCTGTAGCACTTGCTGCAGACGGTGCACCTGTACGGCTTCTCGCGCCGTTTCATCTCGCGCGACTCGATGAAGTCGGAGAGGGGACGCCCGCCGGAGAAGACGCGCCAGTAGTCGGCGTGGTGCTTGTGGATGTGGTGGAAAAAGCGGATCTCGTCGACGCAGTGCTTCTCGCAGACCTGGCAGGTGAGGTCGTGGGGACGGGCCAGGTTTGAAGGCAGCTTCAACCAGAGCAAAAAAACAGTGCCAGAAATTCATTATCTCGCAGCTTCTCGAAACTAAATCTGGGACTGTTTACTAAATCCCTTTCAACTTTTCAGCATATGACCCTGATGGCTGTGAATCGACTCAAAGGAGAGTAGCCAGAACAACAAAGAATATAATTATCATATCTGGCAGCAAACCACCCAGATTGCAACAAAATATCTCAAAAAGTAAATTGAGATTTAAAATCAAAACCGAGTGTATTTGTGAATCGTGAGTAAACATGACGTCAATAAATAATGCGAATGCGTAATGTTGCGTTTAGCTTTAATACAGAGCTGACAGTCTTGGATGTCAGAAACGCATAAAGATGCTACCTGATTGACAGTAGACGACTCCAGCAATGGAGTGGATGAATTACGTGAGACGGGATATGACTTCATATTGACGATGTTATGTCCTTTCAGATGTTGCTGTAGGCTTGACAATTGTCGGAATGCCTTCGAACAGGTCTCCACTGTACACTTGTAAGGGCGTTCGCCTGCAACGGAATGGCGGATATTTACTTACAGCAGAGTCAAGGGGTTTCTTATAATGTAACATATATGTCTTCTTCTAATATTGAAAGTGGGGACCTTCTTAGCGGGACCTTGGTCCCTTTAGGTCTCCCTTAATGACCATTCTTTTGACTTTCTTCTTAATGACTTGTCGCTTCATTCTCAACTGTCTTCAACCTAATTATCCTTGGATGATTTTCTGCTTACCTGTATTTTTCTTATATTTGTATTTTGTTTCTTGACATGATGGTTCAATAAAAATGATTTTGATTTGATTGATTTGAAGGGGTTTCTTCTATTCTTTGAAGGTAACTTCAAGTGCAGCAAAATGGTTGCCACAACATTCAACAGAATCCTCCCCCGTTGAAAACTCACTTCTGTTAATCCCACCTGTACAATTTTAACCGGCGTGAATCCCACCTGTATAAATCTCACCTGTGTGAATCCCACCTGTAGAAATCTCCCCTGTGTGAATTCCACCTGTATAAATCTCACCTGTGCGAATTCCACCGGTAGAAGACTCACCTGTGTGAATCCCACCTGTAGAAGTCCCACCTAAGTGAATCCCACCTGAATAAATCTCACCTGTGTGAATCCCACCTGCATAAATCTCGCCTGTGTGAATTCCACCTGCATAAATCTCACCTGTGTGAATCCCACCTGCATAAATCTCACCTGTGTGAATTCCACCTGTATAAATCTCACCTGTGTGAATCCCACCTGTAGAAGTCCCACCTAAGTGAATCCCACCTGAATAAATCTCGCCTGTGTGAATTCCACCTGCATAAATCTCCCTGTGTGAATTCCACCTGCATAGATCTCACCTGTGTGAATCCACCTGTAGAAATCTCACCTGTTGTGAATCCCACCTGCATAAATCTCATCTGTGTGAATCCCACCTACATAAATCTCCCCGTGTGAATCCCACCTGCATATATCTCCCACGTGTGAATCCCACCTGCATAAATCTCACCTGTGTGAATCCCACCTGCATAAATCTCACCTGTTGTGAATCCCACCTGCATAAATCTCACCTGTGTGAATCCCACCTGCATAAATCTCACCTTTGTGAATCCCACCTGCATAAATCGTCACCTGTGTGAATCCCCTCTGTAGGAATCGTCACCTGTGTGAATCCCACCTGCATAGATCTCACCTGTGTAAATCCCACCTGCATAAATCTCACCTGTTTGAATCCCACCTGCATAAATCTCCCACGTGTGAATCCCACCTGCATAAATCTCCCACGTGTGAATCCCACCTGCATAAATATCTCCTGTGTGAATCCCACCTGCAGAAATCTCACCTGTGTGAATGCGCTGGTGCTGCTGTACGTGAGAGAGCTGCTTGAACGCCTTGTCGCAGTATCGACACAGGTATTTGCGGACGTTGGTATGCACGAGAAGATGCTGAGCCAGTTGCTGAGACGAGGGAAACGACTTGAAGCACTTGGTGCACTTGTGGCCTTTGTCTTCCAGACGATGCACGTTCTTCGAATGATGCTGCATGTCCGACTTACTCTGGAACTCCTACAGGTAAGTTCCGTGTAAAGGTAAGGTAAGGTAATAATAATAATAATAATAATAATAATAATAATAATAATAATAATAATAATAATAATAATAATAATAATAATAATAATAATAATAATAATAATAATAATAATAATAATAATAATAATAATACATACACACGCACCTTCACATACACCTACACACCGACACACGTACACACCTACACACACATCTTATCAATTTCTCATTGCTTGAGGGCTCCTTCCCATCTGCTTTTGCTCATGCCATAGTTCATCCGCTACTTAAGAAACCGTCTCTTGATCCTGATGAGCTATCAAACTATAGGCCTATCTCAACCTTGAATTTTATATCTAAAATCCTTGAACGGATAGTCATGAATCGCATGCAGACTCACCTGTCATCAAACTCCCTAATCTCCCCTTTTCAGTCTGCCTATCGTAAGTTTCACTCAACAGAATCTGCACTTCTTACTGTTCATAATGACATCATTTGCTCAATGGATGGTGGTAAGGTGACAGCACTTGTTCTTCTTGACTTGTCTGCTGCTTTTGATACTGTGGATCATTCTATTCTTCTTCATCGTCTTGAGAACTGGTTTGGGATCTCTGGCCCTGCACTAAATTGGTTTAGTACTTATCTTAGTCCACGCACTCAGTCAGTGTATTTAAATGGTAATTATTCATCTGATGCTTTGTTGACATGCGGTGTACCACAGGGATCTGTGTTTGGCCCTCTTTTGTTTACATTATACACCACACCACTAGGAGCATTGCTTGATAACCATTCGCTGAGCAGGGATGGGCAAATTACACAGTAAAATGTAATTGAATTACAAATTACAAATTACTTTGGAAAATGTAATTGAATTACAAATTACAAATTACTTTAGAAATTTGTTTGAAATTACAAATTACAAATTACGTAATTTCAATTACATCAAATTACAAATTACATGCATACGGTAGTTGGGATCAGGAAATTCAGTCAGGAAACACATGCTTTATTTCCACTGTTATTTGTATTACACTGTTTGAAACAGTTTATTTAATTTTCTCTAAGAAGTAGCAACTGTTCGAACAACTTGTCCAATAATCGGCATATGTTTGACCTTACAATCAGGTTTGCAAAATCAGGCCTAATGAGTTTGTTTACCAGAGCAGATGAAGGAAGTGCAGAATTAAATTGTATAAAATACTATAAATAACATTATGAAGATTCATTTGTTAGGCCTAAATGGGAGTAACCTGTCACTGGATCGATGCATGTACATTTGATCGACGCTCAGTTGTCTTAGCATGCAGACGTTTTGTTGGCTGCTAAGACAACTGAGCATGTGATGGAGTAGCGCAACTCATCTATGTAACACGTTATGAACTCGGTCTGACACATGACAAAATTGTATACCATTTCTGGCATTGGCTCCAATTTTGTGAAAGCATTCAAAGAATTCAGTGTTGCTATCGTTCATATCAGAGATACTATAGTGATAGTGATCAAGATAAGGAAAAGATGCTTTCAAAACTGCTCTGGTTGTAGAGTCTCTAGTTTTCTTTTCAAAAGTAATTTGATTTTACAGATGTAATTTGAAATTACAAATTACATAAAAAAATGTAATTTAATTACAAATTACAAATTACATTGATCCAGAGCAACAAATTACAAATTACCAATTACAATTGTAATTCAAATTACGTAATTTCAATTACATCAATTAAATTACTGCCCATCCCTGTCGCTGAGATATCATTTCTATGCTGATGATACTCAAATTTACATTTCATTTGACAGTCTGTCATGTAACTCATCTGTACAGCTGTTGTCTGCTGTCTTTGATGAGGTACAGTCCTGGATGGCATCCAATAAACTCCTCCTTAACCCATCAAAGACTGAATTTCTGCTACTGGGTACTCCACAGCAACTTAAAAAATTTGATGGGCTTAAGTCATTGAAACTGGGTGACTCAATTGTTCATTTGGCCGATGCTGCACGTAACTTAGGTGTTGTTTTTAATTCTACCATGTCTCTCAGTGGCCATGTAAACAGTATTTGTAAGTCATCCTACATGTTTATTCGTGACATACGCAGAATTAGGCGTTTTGTGCCAATGTCTGCAAGAATATCTCTGGCAAATGCATTGGTTTCCAGTCGCCTGGATTACTGTAATTCACTTCTTACTGGCATAAATAAGTCTAACTTGCTTAAACTGCAAAGGGTTCAGAACTCTCTGGCTAGAGCCATAACTAATACATCCAAATATGAACATATAGCCCCTGTGCTTAAATCTTTGCCTTAGCTTCCTGTTCAGCAGAGAATTCGTTTCAAATTGGGGCTCATAGTATATAAAACTGTAAATTCTGGCCCACCACAATATTTAAAATCAGTTCTTATTCCCCAGACTTATCATTATTCAATGAGGTCATCTGATCATCTTTGTCTGGTCATACCAAAATCAAGAACTGTTCTTGGCAAACGAGCTTTTTCAGTATCTGGACCTACTTTTGGAACTCTCTTCCTGTGTCTGTACGCTGTGCTCAGTCGCTTGGGTCATTTCGTTCGCGGCTGAAAACTTACCTCTTTCAAATTGCTTATCCACCGTAGGCTGTCTCTCTGTCTCTTACGGACTGATCTTTTGGATGTTGACCTGATTACGGCTTGGTTTTGGTGTGCCATCGGTTGATGCCTTGTGCATTAGACACCGGCGCAATAGAAGTTGCTAATTACATTACATTACATCCACAAAAACACCTACACACACATTCACACACATACAAACCTACACACACCTACACACACACACACCTTCAAACCCACACCTCCACCACACACACACACACACACACACACACACACACACACACACACACACACACACACACACTAGGGTGGTCCTTAGCTCCATGTAACAGAAATTTTTGATGAATTTTAAAGGAGGCACCCTTCCAACTTATTGATTTAGGTACAAAAATATGTATATTGAAAAGTTTGTAAAGATTTTATAAGTTTTAGAGGTTGCTACCGGACCGAACATATATCAAATTGTAAAAAATCCGCTGATAAAACATTGAATATTGTATAGTGTGTACTATTCTTATGCAAAAATTCAAAATATTCTGGTGGACAGTGGTATTTACTATTTGGGTCAATACACATAAGTGAACATGAAAATGTTGAGTTCCAATTAATATTTAATATATTAATGCATCAGTGTCTTTTTCTTCCTGTCTGGATATCTTTGTCGATATTCCTTAACAACCAACCGCAGAAACTGCTTCTGATCCTCGCTATTTGTTGGAAGCTTGTAATACTTGCACAAGAGTGCCACTCCACGCTCTGCTATGTCATTCATAACTCTTATTAAGCTGGCGGTGGGTTTTTACTAACTTGCAGTTGTTATCTTTTGGCCAAGCATCAACATCTTGTTGAAGGAAACTTGATTGAATGCCTGTAATGCTGAAGAATATTCTAGTCTTTACCCTAAAAAATCTTCCAGTTGCTTCGAGCTGATCAATGTTCTCTTTTGAGGATGTTGATGCCAGTTTTGTCCAGAGCAGCAACCATTTGGTGCTTGGTATCATTGGAGTCATAAATGTCATGAAAGTATGCAAAAGCCAGCAATTCCTCCGACAGATGCCAGAGGTGACCCAGAATTATTTCATTGCAAGCTCTGTAACTGCGCTATTTTTCTCTTTGTATCTGTCAGTGTCCTTCAAGAGTTCCAGATCAATTCGAGCAGCAGATGGTGCATACGGTGCTTGAAACAAGACTTTGACATGCATACAGCATTCCAGTGAACAATCAGATGTCAGCTATCCTCTTTTCTTCTCTTCTTGTCAACTTGAACTGTCTCTTGAACATCCAAATCTTAAGACTGTAAATACTCCAGGCCATTCACCTCGCTCTTTGTAGTCCAGCTGGTGCTCTCAATGGTATTCCCCTGGAAGGCACTCCGCCCAAGACGGTTATGGTCAGCTCCACCAGTTCGCGATAGTCGTCCGAGGTTGGTATTGTTGAAGTTGACTCTCAGCAAAGGCAATAATCTCTTGATTCACAGGAAATTGCACCGTGAAAAACTCATCGGCTGTTACTGTTTCCTAATTTGATCTGCCTATAAGTCCCCAGCTTTTCTGGAATCTCTTGAAAATCATTACCGGTATGTCTGGACCTTTGGATGGATCACGAGAAAGTATGACCAATGCCTCCACATTATTTCTAGTATGAGATGGTGACATGCACACCACAACATATTCTTGTCAAGTGTCTGCTCCAACAGGATGCAGCCAGCCACCATTTTTGGTCCAATGTTTACTTTCCTTTTATGTACAATGTCACACAAATCCTGTAAACCTGATTCTCATTCTTCTTCTTTATCCTTTAGCACTTCTGTTTGTTTTGCTTGTTCTCCTTATTTCCCTAATTTTTTAATGGTTTTTGAAGAAACCTTCAATTTTTCTTAGAAAGCGTTGGATGTCTTTGCGCAAACTTCTAGAACATGACTGGCTATACGGAATCGTATTGTATTTTATCGATCAATTTATATGACAAGCATCTGCTACTAGGCCTATTTGATTGGTTGTTTTATACAATCGTAAAACGCTGTCAGGATTTCTTCTTTGCTTTGTAGCTTTGTATTACTGAATGTATTATTCCTGACCTAAGTCACACACGTGTCTTTGTATCTTGTATCTTACAGTGTATCCAATTAACTAAAACCTAATTCTAGACTTGCCTGTCAGCTTAAAAGGTACTATTTCAGCATTGTTTTGCTAACTGATATAATATATTCGTTCGTAATGACATTTAACATAACCTAGCGCAGAGAGCGCCTCTGAATAGATATCTCGAAGTGGCGCTATATAAATGTTCAATCACATTACATTACTATACTTGCAAAGATCAAGCTGACTAGATACAAACCATGCAAGTGGTAACATTTTATGGCATAATAATTTACAAACGTCAATAACAATGTCTATTCGCTTGTATCAATTACCGCTCAATTTAGCTGTCCATGGCAAACTTTCAGAGCCGGTAGCGACCTCTAGATATTTTTATTTTGAGTTGAAAAAATTACAGAATTGTTTTCTCATTCATAGAAACCAAACTAGAGGGTGCCCCATGAAAAAAGTCAAAGTTGATAACTAAGGACCACCCTAACACACACACATCCACACCCACACCCACACCCACACCTGCACACACAAACACACACACACACAGTCACTCGAACAAGGCTATTACAAGAGGAACACACTGTCACGAGAGGACAATCTCAGGCTGAACGACACAATGCTTCCAAGGTTAACGATGATGAAGACGAACATTGCCTCGGTCCTTCGAATCCGACCACTCTTCTTCCTTCTCCTCGTCCTCCTCGCATCGTTCCTCCTCTAGCTCCTCCTGCTCCTTCTCTTTCTTCTCCTCTGCCTGCCCTTGTCTCATTTTTCTTTTCTTTTTCATTTCCTTTTTCTGTATCTCTCTCCTCCCTCCTCCTACTTTCAACAGCTTTTCTTCCTTCTCATGTTCTCTCTCTTCTCCAGTTTGCCTTACATGTCATCTCTACCTTCTCTTAACCTCTTCCTCCTTTTTCTTCTCTTCCTCGTCAGCTTCTTCTCTCTTCGTACTCCTCATTTTCATCTTTTTTTCGTCCTCCAACTCTTAATCCTCATTTTCATCCTTACCAGTACGTTATCTCTCATTCCCTTCTACTTTTCCTCTTCCTCATTCTATTCCTCGTCTCCTTGTCCTCCTCCCCTTCTTTTGCTTCTCCTCCTCTTCCTCCGATTATTTATTCTCCTCTTTCTCTTCCTCCTTCTCCTGCTCCTCATTTCCCTCGTTCTCCTCTCCCTCTTCCTTCCTCTTCGTCTTTCTTTTCCACCACATCTTCCATCTCCCCTCTTTCAATTCCTCTCCCTCTTCTTCCTCCTTAATTGTATTCCTCTACTCATTCTCCTCCTTCTCCTCCTCCTCCTCCTTCTCCTCCTTTCCCGTTTCCTCCGGCTCTCCTTCCTCATCCTATACCTAAAAAACTCTCTTCCTTCTTATGTTCCTCCCCTCCTGTCTCCTCTCCTCATCCTCCATTCCCTTCCTCTTTCTTCTCCTCCTCTTCATCCTCTTCCTCCTCCTTACCCAAGGTCTGGTTTTTGCCAGGTCGTGTTGGCTCAGACAGACCGCAGGCGGCGCCACGGTAGGATGTCATGATCACTTACGTAACGGCGCTATATAAATGGTGGAGAGTCAAACACGAATATGTACAGCGACATCTTTTGATCTGTGGAGACAATTAACGGCGCCCAACATGTCGGACAATATTGCATAACAGTCGTGCAGACGAACATGAAAACTTGTCTAGAGATTGGGGGGGGGATGGTGGTGGGGGAATTGAAGGGAAGGGGGTTGATGTGAAGAGGATCTATTTAATTTTTAGAAGCGTCACGCACTTTCCGAACTTCTGTAAGTCTTCAACCTCCCAAGGTCAAACCTCAAACTATCAGTGTATAAATCCTACAAGTTTGCAGGCTGTAAAATATAGTAGTAAGCTGCAAAGCTGCAGGTTCTAGCCATGCGTTTTAGCCTCGTCATCATTCTTATATGCTTGCCCCATAAATCCCACTTTAACTTAAGATTTTATAAAGATAAATGTCAGCATTATTTTTGACAACATAAATGGCGCTCCCGACCTGAGTCACCTGGCTAGAACTTGAAACTCGTATGAGGTAGTTTCAGTTTAACGACACTGTGTGATAACAAAGATCATTAGCGTCGCCCTCCTCCTTCATCCAGGCTTGGGACTGGCACTGACAGAAAACGATCAGTGGCGGAGGAATGAGCCACCCGCTGGAATCACCCTTCTCTAGAGCTGCGGCTTCAGCTCCTAAGTTTGTCCATAAGTTCCACTGTTCCACAGTGTCGAAAGCGCCTGAAATCTTTGTTATTTTACAGGAATTTCACTGGTTCGGGTCGGGAACGACATTGGTGAGTTGTTTCTTGAAGTGGCGCTATATAAATGTCATATTACAATTACAGTTACAATGAAAAGTCGCACTCGACACGGTGTCTGTGCTAATTGGGCTCTTCTCCCGACAACGCTGTGCACTTGATGAATAAGACAAAAGTTAATCGGTCCAGTCTTTATCAATAAGTTCAAACCGGGGACAGTTGTAACTACCTGGAAAGATTAATCATTTATCAAGCATAAATTACGCTCTAAACGTAAAATAATTATTATTCTTCTCTATTATTAATGGCGGGGCAATTGTAAGACCCTGGAGACTCAGAATTAAACCGATTATAATGAATTAATCGCACATTATTCATCTGCTCTAAGTTTCAGAGTTCAGACTAAAGCGAATCAAGAGAATGAAACAATTGATCTGCGTTGCAAATAAAAACAAATGAATAGCAATATTCGCTTAATTAAATCCATGAAACGTGATTTGGCACTCTTGATATGACTATGGCAATCAGAGAGTACAACCAGAGAAACAAGGCCGTTTGAAATGTGCGGAGAACGTACTTCATTAGGGCCGAGATCAAATTAGACTTCCAACAACTTTAATTTTCATCTGGCTTGAAGATCACGACGGTAATACGTCGAGCAACCACCGCCTGATCAAGAAGCTAATCAAGGGCTCAGGTGTTAAGACCCTCAGCACCTGATGCCAGACGTAGTATCCGATATCCCGGCAGAAATTGACGGTGCAGGACTCAGTAGCTTATTGGCTAAGCAAGTAAGTAGCTAACAACATACGCCAGTAAGTAAGTAAGTATGCATGCAAGTCGATATACTATGCAAGTAGGCCTAATTGAGTGAGCATAACTGAGTTGGCAATGGGCAAATGTAGAAATTATTTTATACTCAAAAAATTTTGTTTTATACAAGAATCTTTATAAATAAAAAAATTTCTAGAGAATGAAATCTATAATTATATATATATACATATATTTATAAATTAGTATATAGTTTTTTTATTTTAATATTACATTTATTATTATTATTATCACATTGAAAATTAATATTGATATTATACTACTACTACTGCTGCTGCTGCTGCTGCTGCTACTACTACTACTACCACTACCACTACTTGTTCTTATTGTTAGAACATTTTTAATGTTCACAGCCACACAAAAACGTAAACTTGTATAAATGCTTGAATAACTGAAACAGGCCTACATCAGTAAGTATCTAAATAAGTCACTAACGACGTAAGCAATAATTATTAGGCAAGTGACAAATTAATTAATACCTGATCGCACATGCGGCAGTGGTAGGACTTGATTCGGCCGACGGAGGACGAGGGACCCTTTCGCGTCCCTGCTGAGCCCCCTTCGCTGCTCGTTATGAGCGCCAGCGGAGAGGAACGCCGGTCGGTCGCGCCCTGATGGAGCGGCGGTCCCGGTGCTTGCGTTGGTGGTCCGCCGGGAGGGTAGAGGGTCCTCGCCGACGACCTGGTGTTGGTGGCCAGGTCGTTCGGCTGGTGATGGGCGAAGATGCCCGGCGACAGACAGGAGCTGCGGCTGCTGTGGATGGTGCCGTTGCCATGGTGATGATGGTCCAGTGATGACGATGGCTGGCCAGCAACAGGCCCTGCGAAGATAGAGGAGAGGTTACAATGACGTAATCTAAGACCGCACTATTGTAATATATATTGTATTGTATTGTATTTGATCATTTATAATAATAATCTTAATAATAATCTTTTCTTTATTGAAGCGCCTGACAAACGCACTGCGCTGTACAATTACATGTTATGGCAATTAAACAATTCACAAGAACACAATTAAATGACAGAAGACATAAATCTTAACTACTAACAGAACAGACAGCCTGCAATACCCGGCGCTAATAGCAGCCTACAAAGCATGTCCGCCTACGGACTCTCAATCTCGGTACCTCTCGCTCTCTATGCCAGTGTGTTATCTATTGCGCTTCTCACAGCCTTTTAGAAGCGCTGCCAGTGCGAGGTACTCCTAGAGAAAAGGATGGTTTTAAGGTGAAAGAGAGAGAGAGAGATGCCACGAGAGAGGATGGTATACAGAGCGTATAGAAAGAGGAAGTCCATTCCATGTGTGTGTGCGTGTGTGTGTGTATGTGTGCATATGTGTGCATAGGTTTTTTTGTATCTCTGTATGTGTGCACTAGGGTGGGGCAAAAAGTAACGAAAATTCGAATTCAGTTTCCAGACAAACCTAAATCAGGGGTCTATGTTAAATGCAATATTGTACCAAAAATAGATTTCTCATATATATCACCGTTTTCTAGCAACTTTGTCTGAAACGCAAGCCCAAAAACACAATATGTTGCAAAATGAGTGCTGGTCATCCGGTTAGCAGCACTGTTTAATGGTTATGACTTTTAAATTTAGAACAAAAAGTTAGAGCTACAAACAACAATCAGTAATAAAAAAATTAAAAAAACATCCGGCACAGTGCTGCAGTGAAAGTTTTTTAACTTAGTTCAGAAAATCAGCTTTAGTTTCCATAGTTGGCAAGTCCAATCTTGATTTCTTCATTTGCATGGCTTCATCGTGGCGTGAGTCATGTCCGTAACTCGGCCACAGACTGCAGAAACGTCTTTGATATTTCTCTCCACATCTTGCTAATGACACGGATAGTGAGGTAGAACTACTCGTTCATTACTGCCAACAGCTTTCGACGTGATGTCTTGCAGGAGTAGAGGTGCGTCGAAGTCGCATTTTCCACAGTCAGCCATATTTATGTACGAATCAGATGTAAATGTAACTGTAATAGTTTTCTTGTCAAAGCAACGAATTGTTTAACTGGAGCGAGTATTTCTAGCCATTAGATTTTCTCACATCAAAATTTCCCTGTGATATTCATCTTCATCGCCATCGGCTGCCAACAAGATATTCTCAGGATAAAATTCATGCAGTTCTTGGATCAGTGGTCTTCCCATCAACGACTTCCATTAGCTTCTTCTGAATCAATTCGTTAGCATGCATTAAACAAATTAACCACTGAAGAGGTCTTCTGAGATGAAGTTCACTGTTTCGGATTACTCCATTGTTTCAACCGGTATTCACAGCTGTTCCATCACAAACGGGTGCTCGTAACGTTGGTTCTGATCTACTATCTCTAATCACGGACAAGATTTCTCTTTAAATATCTGCAGGCTTTCCTGATGCGGCAACAAGATGTTCAACATCACTTCGGCTAGGGATGCATACCACAACACAGTGTTCTTCGATTTTTCGATGAGTGTGCCCTGCAGGGCCAGCACAATGTGTAACTGTGTGTGTATTGTCTAATGTGTGTATTAATGTGATTGTGTATAGTGAGTCATTTTCCGGTAACATGGTAAATTCAGAATTTAGCTGTCCCCGGTCATTTCTCGAAAAACTATACCTAGTCTGATTATGCTAAGTGTTGATATTAAAATGTATTTGATCAGTCAACAATTTCAGATATTTGAAAGTAATTTAAAGCAATAACCTAATTTATTAAAATTTATTTTCAATTTAAAATGTTCCACTCCGTTACTGTCCCTAGGCTCTAGTACTTATTGCTTTAGTCTACAATTTCGAAATGATTTGTATTGAGCCAAAAAAATCACGTGTTTCTTATGTATTATATATTTGTGTATGTTTTAAAATACAACTTGGTGAACCGGATCTTCAGCATAATTAAAGGAAAATTTTTAAAACTTGTCCCCAGGAATTATGTATACTCCGTTACCATGTAAAAAATTAATCTTCTATCTCAGAACCATTCAGTTTTGTGGTCGCGCAACTAGACTCATCTCTTCTATGTAATCTATGTAAGCTATTTATATCTTCACCAACGATATAAATGGGTCGACAAATTTCATACGAATTTTCATTTATTTCGTACCAGATGTGTTTTTTATTATACGGCCACTCCGTTACTGCATTTTTGCCATGATTATAAATGAATCTAATTCCAATAATATTTGTAATATAACGCTTATAAGCAAAATAATGATTTTACCAACGATCGATGTGGACGCGTGAGCGATAATATGGTATTTACCGTGCTGCAACCCAAATTGTCTACTCCGTTACCTGTCCACTCCGTTAACATTTATTTGGTAACGCATGGGACAGCTATGTAACGGAGTGGAAAAATTGTGTCGACACTCGAAAGATAGTAACGGAGTGGAATTATTATAGGCTAAATGGTGTGGTATTTTGATGCTGTGAGCAAATTTTTAAGACAATACCATAAATATTTTAGTGTTTTCTGTCTATTCGATCACTGGGAATGATTGGCTCAAGTGATTTCTTTTCAGTTGTTTGGGCAAAAATATTTATTCAACTTAACATTAAATGCTTTTATTTCCATAACGGAGTGGACCTTTTTCTAAATAAATGAAACTGTGATGGAATCAAATCATTATAAGTTTTCTAATTTCTTGTATTTCTTTTTTATAAATATTAATACTAGAAACAATTGGAATGTCAAATACACAACAGAAGCTGTACAATGTATAAAACAGATCTCATATGTATACAGTAACGGAGTGGACAAATATTTTAGTAGGGCTATTTTTTTCTACCAAAAACTTTTTACATTTACATATTAGTGCAAAACCAAATATATATTTGTGAAATAGAAACATTAAAAATTTGTTCCAAAGAAAAAAAACTGTATTTAAAAAAAAATTTTTTTTGCTTGTTGAATTTGTGAATTTACCATGTTACCGGAAAATGACTGATGTATGTATGTATGAGCACTTGTTATAGCGTATAGTATTGTATTATAGTATTATATAGTATTATAGTATTATAGTATTGTCTCGTAACGTTGGTTCTGATCTACTATCTCTAATCACGGACAAGATTTCTCTTTAAATATCTGCAGGCTTTCCTGATGCGGCAACAAAATGTTCAACATCACTTCGGCTAGGGATGCATACCACAACACAGTGTTCTTCTTCGATGTTTCGATGAGTGTGCCCTGCAGGGCCAGCACAATGTGTAACTGTGTGTGTATTGTCTAATGTGTGTATTAATGTGATTGTGTATGTATGTATGTATGTATGAGCACTTGTTATAGCGTCCCTTCAAGATTCCTATTCAGAGGCGCTCCCGACTACAGTGCGGACACTGAATTTGAGTTTCACGCCGAAGCGCATGAGCAATTGCGAGTAAAGGACTTGCCCAAGGTCCCTACGCGACGGCTTGAGGTGGATTCGAACCCGCAACCCTCGGGCTGCAAGGTACCGAACATACTCCTACACCACCGCGCCCCACAATATAATATAGTGTAATACATTATAGTAGCAGTTATTGAGTTTCCATGACCCCATTGTAATAATATTAATAAATGTGTATTAATTTCTAATGAAATATATTACGTCACACATCTTTTAAAGTTGCGACCCATAGACATGATAGAAAATATGAAAATGAATTATTTCATTAACCAGTAGATGAGGGAGCTTCTATTTATCATTGTCTGGTTGAGGCAACTGCGATTTGCCCCACCCTAGTGTGCACATCATATTATGCGGCACTCATTGTAGGAATGTAGGTTGTGTCAGCATGCGGATCTGTCAGCAACGCAGGGGATTCGAACCGCTATCCCAGCGGGGTTCACGGTGTAGGGGGGCGCCCCATATGGAAGTGAGAGAATTAGTCCGGGTGACTGTAACGTACATCGGTCGGAGTTTGAAGGTCTGTTGAGCCGATGGTGGTCCACAGCAGAAGAGTTATTGTCTTTGTGTAGATTCAGCGCTGAAACCAGACAAAGCAAGTATCAAATCAACTATAATAAAGACTTCATACCTAGAGTCCTCTATGCTAGTGTTCAATGACTATGTCCATTCCTCATTTGTGCATTATGGTCAACTGCGTAATGAGCAAAACTAAACACCTATTATTTTCAATAAACTCTTTGACATTGTAACTGATTGCGGTGTGCCAATCAGAGTTGTCTTTCTCTTTAAACGAATATAATCAAGTGCGATAAGTTTACGCGCCCCGGAACGGTTCACCCTGCTATAGAGGCGCTTTATTAATGTCTGAATACACATTCAATTATAGAAAATTATTGAAATGTTGTTGTTGTGGTGGTGGTGGTGGTGGTGGTGGTGGTGGTGGTCGTGGTGGTGGTGGTGGTGGTGGTGGTGGTGGTGGTGGTGGTCGTGGTGGTGGTTGTTGCAGTAGCAGTGATAGTGATCATGGTGGTTGTAGTGGTGGTGGTCGTGGTGGTAGTGGTCGTGGTGGTGGCAGTCGTGTTGAATGCGGTGCGGTGTAGTAATGGTGGGTGTGTACAGGTGGCGATGCAAGAGGTGATAGAGGCGGTAGCGACGTGCTGGTGGCTAAGATAGTGGTGCTGGTTGAGCTGGTAGTAGTGGTAGTGGCGGTGGTCGTGATAAGGATGGAAATAGTGGTTAACAGCAAATACGAAGGTGGTAGTCGTGGTGGTGGTAGTGGTGGTGGTGGATGTTGTTACACTGGTGATTGTAACTGCGGCGGCGATGGTGGTGAAGATAAGAACAAAGATGGTAGTGATCGTGATAGTATGATTGTGATCGTCGTGATCATTGGATCATAGCGACGACTTTGCTCGTGCTTCTTTTAAGTAACGACACCGTTGTCATCAACGGCCAATAACAACGAACCAGAGTATAGGATGTCACGGCCTTTGCTTGCGTTCTCCACGTTCGGTGACGATGACATGAAGTCAATCGGATGACGCGTGTCATACTGTGACATTGTTCGGCGTCACGATTTCATCGTCTCCTGTTGAGCGTCGAACTAAGGACTTTCAGGGTCGCCAGGACGTTTTTACCACTCTGCAAACGACGAAAAAGATTGAAGTATATTGCTTGAAATCAAATACGGTATTTATCCTTCGCAGGACGAAGAGGGGTAAATAATTACCCCAGGGGTGTTTGAATGCTGATTGCGGAGCAACCGTTGGCAGTTATAATTTGACGTTCCATGTGTTTACAAGTTAATACCTCTGACATATTCTGACACCAAAGCCAGGAAAATGTTATGTTGGGGAAGAAGATTTTTGAGTTCAAAGTGTCCTGGGGTAAAAATTTACCCCTCTTCGTCCTCGACGTCGTTAATAATTCGTTCATGGTGAATATGCATTTTTCAAAGATATTTTTCATAACTAACCTGTAATCAGAAATAAAGTACTGAATTTACCGCGGAATTCGATTTCAATAGTTGCAATAATTTTGGGAGTGCAATTTCCAAGATGGCCGCCAAGATGGCCGCCAAAACACAGAAATATGCATATTTCAGCTCATAGGTATGCTAAAATGACAAATAAACTCTCCAATTTCGTAGTTTCGAGGTCAAGGAATCCATTTATCGTAGTGAGAATAGTCTGTCAATACTACTTTCCAAGATGGCGGCCAAGATGGCCGCCAAACACAGAAATATGCATATTTCCGCTCATAGGTAAGCTACAATGACAAATGAACCCTCCACTTTCATAGTTCCGAGGTCAAGGAATCCATTTATCGTAGTTAGAATAGTGTGTCAATACCACTTTCCAAGATGGCGGCCAAGATGGCCGCCAACAACCAGAAATATGCATATTTCAGCTCATAGGTAAGCTACAATGACAAACGAACCCTCCAATTTCATAGTTCCGAGGTCAAGGAATCCATTTATCGTAGTGAGAAGAGTCTGTCAATACTAATTTCCAAGATGGCGGCCAAGATGGCGGCCAAGATGGCGGCCAAGATGGCCGCCAAACACAAAAATATGCATATTTCAGCTCATATGTATGCTACAATGACAAATGAACCCTCCACTTTCATAGTTCCGAGGTCAAGGAATCCATTTATCGTAGTGAGAATAGTCTGTCAATACCACTTTCCAAGATGGCGGCCATCCCTTAGAGGTAAATTAGTATTGGCAGACTATTCTCACTACGATAAATGGATTCATTGACCCCGAAACTATGAAAGTGGAGGGTTCATTTGTCATTGTAGCATACATGTACCTCTGTTTTGAAATATGCATATTTCTGTGTTTGGCGGCCATCTTGACCGCCATCTTGGAAAGTGGTATTGACAGACTATTCTAACTACGATAAATGGATTCATCGACCTCGGAACTATGAAATTGGAGGGTTCGTTTGTCATTGTAGCATAGGCCTACATATGAGCTGAAATATGCATATTTCTGTGTTTAGCGGCCATCTTGACCGCCATCTTGGAAAGTGGTATTGACAGACTATTCTAACTACGATAAATGGATTCCTTGACCTCGGAACTATGAAATTGGAGGGTTCATTTGTCATTGTAGCATACATATGAGCCGAAATATGCATATTTTTGTGTTTGGCGGCCATCTTGGCCGCCATCTTGGAAAGTGGTATTGACAGACTATTCTCACTACGACAAATGGATTCCTTAACCTTGGAACTATGAAAGTGGAGGGTTCCTTTGTCATTGTAGCATACATATGAGCTGAAATATGCATATTTTTGTGTTTGGCGGCCATCTTGGCCGCCATCTTGGAAATTAGTATTGACAGACTATTCTCACTACAATAAATGGATTCCTTGACCTCGGAACTATGAAAGTGGAAGGTTCATTTGTCATTGTAGCTTACCTATGAGCGGAAATATGCATATTTCTGTGTTTTGGCGGCCATCTTGGCCGCCATCTTGGAAAGTGGTATTGACAGACTATTCTAACTACAATAAATGGATGCCTTGACCTCGGAACTATGAAAGTGGAGGGTTCATTTATCATTGTAGCTTAGCGATGAGCGGAAATATGCATATTTCTGTGTTTTGGCGGCCATCTTGGCCGCCATCTTGGAAAGTGGTATTGACAGACTATTCTCACTAGGATAGATCGATTCCTTGACCTTAGAACTATTAGAATTGATACTTCATTTTTTATTGTATCTTACCTATGAGCTGCGATATTAAATATTGTTTTGGGGTAAATATTTACCCCTCTTCGTCCTCCGTGTATCGTAAAATGTCTTCGTCCTGCGAAGGTTAAAGTCTTGAATGCCACTTATTGGGGGCTTGATGCTGGGCCAAAATTGGTTCACAAATTTCGATTTTGGCCCGCAATTTGGCCAGCTATCGTGATGTTGAGCCGCAGTTGGGCCAGATATAGTCACGATTAGGCCCAAGAATTCTGATATGAGCTTGTGCCATGGGATTCTAAGCTTGTTGGAACGAAAATACAGATGCTGGGCCACAATGGAGCCAACTATTTTGTTGTTGGGGCACAGTTGGGTCAGAAAATCGTGTTGTTGCATCACGATTAGACCCAAGAATTTCTTATACGGCCTTGGGCCACGGAATTCTAAGCTTGATGTTATGATCTACGGTTGGACCTAAAATTTAGATGATGGGCCACAATGGGACCAACCACTGTGATGTTGGGCCACAATTGGGCCAGAAAATTGCGTTGTTCATTAGGTCCACGATTTCTGATATATGAGCTTGGGCCATAGAATTTTAAGCCTGTAGGACCGAAAATTCATATGCTGGGCAACAATGGGGCCAACCACTGCGATGTTGGCCCACAGTTGGGCCAGAAAGTCGCGTTGTTGCGCCACGTTTAGGCCCACGAATTTCTTGTACGAATTTGGACCATGGAATTTTAAGCTTGATATTATATGCTACGGTTGGGCCGAAAATGTAGATGATGGGCCACAATGGGCTATTGTGATGTTGGGCCACAGTTGGGCCAGAAATAGTCACGCACGATTAGGCCCGTGAATTCTGATATGAGCTTGGACCACGGAATTCTAAGCTTGTAGGACGGAAAATTCAGATGCCAGGCCAGAGCGAGGCCAGCCAGTTCTGAGCTATATATAAGTAAACGAGACAAACGTCTCCATGGCGACATCTTTTTCTATGACGACCGTTTTGCACGAAAGAAAATCCGGTCAGCCTTCATCCCCCCTCCGTTCAACTAACCTCAGAAACAACATCCGTCTGTCCGTCCGTCTGTCCGTGCCCCTACCTGTCAGTGTGCCTCTGTCTGGTTCGACCCGCCAAGGATTTCCTAATGAGGCGCTCGAGACGAGCAGGTATGCCGGCTGGATGATAGACGTCTGGTTAATAGCACTTGATGGCGTATTATAATGTAGGGTATACGTATCAAGAGACATGTATGGTGTCGTTTGTGTGGTTCGATGCTGTCTGGGAACAGCAGAGACGTCTGCGGTCTGAACGCTCGCCCGATGGTAACTCCGTCGCTGTTCGTACTCTGACAGTGCCAGTCCTAAGGCTGGATAGAGGAGGAGGGCAACGCTATTGATCTTTGTTATCACACAGTGTCGTTAAACTGAAACTACTACTAGCCTGATTGCTGCGTACAGTTATAGCGACCTATGGTTAGACACTTGGTTAAAACTAAACCAGTGTGAAGTTCTCTTTGAATTCACCCGAGTAGGAACATATGCTGTCTCATCTCTGGACAACCCATCTGTCTTGACGCAGCGTTCGTGAACGAGCTGGTGCTCTGCGCTTACTTTAGAGTAGCGCTTTCGAAATTTGGAATTTAAGATTACGATAACGGTTACGAACGATGCTAGGTTCATAGACTTCACTACCGCTAGTCCGAAGCTTTAGAAATTGCCGCCCGTTGATTGATTGATTGATTGATTGATTGACTGACTGACTGACTGACTGATTCATCCATCCATCCACCCATCCATCCATCCATCCATCCATCCATCCATCCATCCATCCATCCATCCATCCATCCATCCATCCATCCATCCATCCATCTATTCACTCATTCATTCACTCATTCATTCATGCATTCACTCATTCATGCATTCATTCATTCATGCATTCATTCATGCATTCATTCATTCATTCACTCATTCACTCTGCCAAGTCTGCGTGTTCTCTCTGTGGTTAGTTCAGGTCTGCATGGTTCAACTTTTGCATGGCACATCCCTCCGTAGACGGTCTCTCCGTCTATTGGTCCAATTAATTAATTCATTCATTCATTTAAGATATTTATATAGCGCCCCTTCAAGATTGCTACTCAGAGGCGCTCCCGACTACAGCGCGGACACTGAATCGGAGTTTCACGCCGAAACGCATGAGCAATTGCGAGTAAAGGACTTGCCCAGGGTCCCTACGCGGCGGCTTGAGGTGGATTCGAACCCGCAACCCTCCAGCTGCAAGGCACCGAACATACCCCTACACCACCGCACCCCACTGTCGATGAATGGTCTCCGTCCGTAGGACTGTGACTTCGGAATGGAGTTCTGCTTGCAAGTACCATCGAGTAATGAATACATTTCGCTTTACAACAACGGGGCGCTACAGAAATCTCCAGCCTAGAAATGACATGCTGGAAGCGTTACTCTCAACCACACGGAAAAAGGTCGTTCAACACACAATACATCATCACCGTAACAGTATCCAGCTTTTAGCGACACCCCACGGCTGCCAGGGACGCTGACGTCGACCTTATACCCTCAGTCGAGTTTCCGTAATACAATATGCCGCAGTAGTAGCAGTAGCAGTATTCTAGAGATTTCTACAGCATCAGCATAGGTAGTGGTAGTGGTAGTGGTAGTGGTAGTGGTAGTGGTAGTGGTAGTGGTAGTGGTAGTAGTAGTAGTAGTAGTAGTAGTAGTAGTAGTAGTAGTAGTAGTAGTAGTAGTAGTAGTAGTAGTAGTAGTAGTAGTAGTAGTAGTAGTAGTAGCGGTAGCGGTAGCGGTAGCAGTAGCAGTAGCAGTAGCAGCAACAACAACAGCAGCAGTAACAACAACAGCAGCTTCAGCAACAGTAGTAGTAGTAGTAATAGTAGTAGTAGTAGCAGTAGCAGTAGTAGTAGTAGTATTTTTAGCAACTTGCTATGACTGCCATTGCAGCAAAAAAGCAATACATAGCAATAAATTACAAATATACCTTATATTTATAAGCCATACAACTCCTGCGAGGCTGCGACCTTCACTGATGATTACAGAATTAGTAATCGGTTTAAACGTCATCCGTAGCCTGCCAAGGCGGTCGACATCGACCTTACTGTACCCTACTTTACCCAACCAGCTGAACTGCCAAAATCCAGTCCAAGCTCGCTTCCAGCGGTTTACGTTCAATTGCTCATGGCCAAGCCGTCCACGATCTCCATGGCAAGAGCGTAGCAGACGCCGGCGGCGGGTGTATGGGCGCGCGACGGATGCGCCGCAGTCGCCGCAGATGGCAGCACAGCTATTACGTAACAGGGACAACGAATCCTCTGTTGGACTCAGGTGCACGGCGGGATCTGCTGTGTTTTATATAGCGCTAAGATCTGCTCGTCGTCTGGTTTCCTTCCTTCCTACGCAGACGCCATGCCATCAAGGTGTCTGCGCAAAGGGACATGCGCACCGAGCGCAATGCGATTGAAGGTTTCAAGAAGGAAGTGATGTATGTAAACAGGAAAGCGCTCCTACGTAATGTCGTATAAATATTTATGGCTGCCTTTTACATTAGAAGGGGGCGGTTGGTGTTGTGAGTAGCGCGTCGGACATTGCCAACTCAGGTTGTGGGTTCAAATCCCAAATCTTCGCCTGTGCAGAACGTTTTTATAACACATTTCGGTTGCACTAGTAAACCTTACTGTATGCTGTCGGTGGGAAGATGAAGCGGCGAGGGAGAGGCAGGCCACCCACCTTCACATGCCGAGGTCAAGAAAAATGAAGTCGCTAGCACTTCATACACAATGGCTGTCTCCCGGGTTTTGCGAAAGGACAGCTTTCTCTTCTTGATCATCATCGTCATCATCATCATCATCGTCATCGTAATCGTCATCGTCAAATAATCTGATGATGATGATGACGTTGACGATGACGATGACGATGATGATGATGACAATTAAGTCAACTTCTTGCGAAAATCGAAAATTGTTGAAAAGCAATGTTGCTAAGCCATGAGTTTATTGTCGCTAATTACATGTAGATGCGTGAAAGCATGCATAAGCTAGGATGCCTTTTCTGGGCACAATCTTGTGCTTGTGTGGTAACGAATAAACAACCATTGTAGCCTACAACCAGACGATTATGTGCTGTCTCTACTTTAGAGCACAGGCGATAACAGTACACGCCAAATTGCTCATCCTCCTATCTCGCCCCGTATTTCACCTCTCCTTCTCGTGCTCTCTCCTCTGCCACTTTCCACACACGACTGAAATCCGAACACTTCCAGCTATCCTGACTCTACTCCTGCACCACCACACGACCACCATCATCACCAATTGCCACCGTAGCAACATGCTGTCTTCTCGGCTTGACCCCCTGGATTTTGACCTGGCATCGGAACGTACAGAGCAGCCTTGCTATTGCGGACTTGATCTGAATCATCTGATATAGCGCCTGTGAATAAGCTGGTCTCCTGACGCGGCCTTTGTGTGTCGCTGAGGATTTTCAAAGATTTACGTTACATTACATGATCTGCATCATCATCATCATTGCTCAACGGGGGCATTTGCTGTGGTTGGTCCCTCTACTTGGAATGACCTTCCCCTTCATTAAAGGCTAAACTAATGACTAGTTTTTCCTCTTTGGTCTCTCGGTCTTTAAAGACGTTTCGTTTCCCCCGGGGTTTTCGAGCTTCTGAATAGTTATTCTGAGAGAGGCGCTATATAAATCTTTAGATACAATACAATACAATACAATACTATCGCACATCAGCGTCTGGCCATGCAGCTCCACACATGACACCGCACAACCGAAACTTACCACACCCGATGCGAATGCATGAATGTCTTCTGTAGCCAATTAGCATGGGGCACCGTCTTACGACAACCGTTGGGCCGAGAGACAATTAGCGAGCGCGTGTTTGTCTATCTCTAGAAGGCTGACCACAACAGCAAAGAAGAAGTACAAAATACGGTGGCACAGAAGGGCCAGTCTTCATTGGACAAAACAGCCAACTAAAATGTTGTCTACATTAATTTCTTCTCCACTAATTTATCCTCCACTAATTTCCCCTTCACCTATTTCTCCTCCACTAACTTCTCCTCCTCTACTTTCTTCTCCACCAATTTCTCCTCCGCTAATTTGTCCTCCACTAATCTCTTCTCCACTAATTTCCCCTCCACTAATTTCCTCTTCACTAATTTCCTCTCTCCTAATTTCTCCTACATAAATTTCTCCTCCACTACTTTCTTCTCCAGCAATTTCTCCTCCACTAAATCCCTCTCCACTAATTTCTTCACCATTTTCTCCACCAATAATTTCCTCTCCACTAATTTCTCCTCTTCAAATTTCCTCTCCACTAATTCCTCCACACTAATTTCCTCTCTCCTAATTTCTCCTCCACAAATTCCTTCACCACTAATTTCTCCTCCACAAATTCCTTCACCACTAATTTCTTCTCCACTAATTTCTTCTCCACTAATTTCCTCTCCACTAATTTTGTCTCCAATTTTTCTCCACCAATTTCCTCTTCACTAAATTCTCCACCACCAATTTCTTCTCCACCAACTTCCTCTTCACCAATTTCTTCTCCACTAACTTCCTCTTCACTAATTTCCTCTCCACCAATTTCTCCTCCACTATATGTCTCTTCAACAATAATTGTCTGCAAGGGATAATTACAAATAGAAAAGTATGGGAATTAGGGGAGCAAACATAAGCGGAATGATGGAACTCATTTTAAGGTAGATTAGCCCTTCAATGCCACTATACGGATGGGTAAGCAGACGCATCGTCCGCAATTTCCGGGCTTGCTTCTAACTCACTCGTCTAGACCATTATGCAACTGGAGCACGCACCGATCCCATTCGCGTTCCAACACACCCGAAACACGAACTCTACTGCAACCAACGGCGGGAATATTTATGTCTGGTCACTGCAGACATTCCTGTGCCAACGATGCTGACGGAAGTGTCTGCCTTCTTCTATCGACTGCGGCTTATAGCCGCTCGCATCCAATAAAGAAGGCAGAAAGTGGCTTACATAAAGCCATTTAGATCCAATAACGCAGCAGAATGTGGCTTACATAAAGCCATTTAAATCCAATTGCGCAGCAGAATGTGGTTTACAGCCAGCTATTCCTGTCAAGTAAAGCTGGCAGAATGTGGCTTACATAAAGCCAGTTGGATCCAAGAAAACAGACAGAATGCGGCTCACACGAATCCAATAAAACTGGCGGAATATTGCTTACATAAAACCAGTTGGATCCACTAAAAAACAGAATGTGGTTTACATGATTCCAATAAAGCAGTCCGAATGTGGCTTTTAGCCAGCCATTCCGAGTCAATCAAGCAGGTGAGTAAGTGAGCAAACGTCAGAGGGAATGATTCAATGAATGTAAGACAGCGAGCAACCGAATGTACGTGTAATAACGAAGTGCTCACTTGCTCACTGAGTTACAAGAGTTGCTCAATCAGTAATAAAATTTATGTCACTAAGAAGAAGAAGAATTAGAGCAGTCCCTTAAGCTAGCTCTGAGGCAGCCATAGGTATGAATTGTCAGCGACTTCATTTTCCTAGCCTCAGTATATGAGGGCAGGTGGCCAATCCTCTCCCTCACCGTCTCATCTTCCCACTGACAGTGTAGGTCAGTGTACTCATTATAGCAGAGTTGGCTTGGCTAGGGGATGCTGGTGGAACAGAAATCTCGAACAAAATTTTCTGCCCTGGCGGGGATTTGAACCCCCGACCTCTCGACTGACAGTCCAGCGCGCTAACCACTACACTATCGAGCACAAACAGAGCCTGACACACATCAGTGCATGCAGAGAACTGTTCTCCTCGAAGTCCCCTCGGCTGTCCACCCTTGACAACGAAAGTGCTGAATAAACAATAAAGAAGAAATGCCACTCCTATTTCGTCCCGCTTACGCCGCAGACCTCGAAGGCAAACAGTTCTCGACGAGTTCACGGGGATTTTCGGAGGATGCCAAAATGCGCTGCATAAATTGGTCGTCAGAGTGCGCCACATAAATATTTAGCTCTTCCATTACATATAGTCTATGTAATAATGTCTTGGGAAAACGGACAGGTGTGTGCTGTGCAGAACGTTGCGTGTCTCGTGTAATAGCGACTAACTGCTGCTGGAATAACCCTACTTATCAGCATCATCATCATCATCTTACTCATTATCGTCATCATCATCGCAATCGTCATCATCATCATCATCATCATCATCATCATCATCATCATCATCATCAACATCATCATCATTATCATCAGCATCATCATCATCATCAACAACATCATCATCATCATCATCATCAACATCATCATCATTATCACCACCACCACCACCCCACCATCACTACCAACACCACCACCACCACCACCACCACCACCACCCATCATCATCATCATCATCATCATCATCGTCATCATCATCATCATCATCGTTATTTTCGTCAGTTAATGGCAGTATATAAGGCAAAGCAATGAAATGGTAAGAAATGCAATGCAAGACGGTGAGAGAGCAGACGGTTAAACGGAGGACTGAACCACACTGAAGCAAACCCTTCCTCATTCAGCCAAGTGCCTCTGTCAACAGCAAAACATGCACCCAAACCAAATCTCGTGGTACTACAGTCCGTACACGGGGAACTTATATGGTGTGGTGTCCATTCAAACAGAGAGTGGTGGAAAAGGATCAATTCATTGAAAATTGAGCATGCTCGTTCATTCGTTCGTTCACTCATTCATTCTAGGGACTTATGTAGCGCCTCTTCAAGAAAGCTACTCAGGAGCGCTCCGAGCCTAGCCACTGCTAAAGAACAAACGAACGATGTTAAAATACCATTCATATACGGTCGCTATATAAAAACGTGTAGCCTACAGTTATATTCACCCAGAGACGTTGGTGACAGTGGGGTTGAACGGTATTCTGCCTGCAGCGCACTCTCATCCAAAGGCATGGGCGTTTTTAGGGGGGGGGTGTACGCGTTCAACCCCCAAATAAATTGCCAAAAAATGTGTATATGCTTTTGTATGCGAAATACAAAAAAACTTAACTTTCGCGACCAAGTTCGTTGGAACCCCCCCCCCCAATGTTTCCTGGCTACGCTATTGTCAAATGGCCCATAACATGTTTCGAATACGAAACAGCGAGGTCCCGTTCAAACCCGATATTAGTTTTAAAAAAGATGTATTTGCTGCGATTTTGGTGAACTATCAAATCCATTGATCTTCGTCTCTTCGTCTGTCGAGGTAAATGAACTTCATTGTCTGCACTAGTGTAGTGGTTAGCGTGCACATGCTGGACTGTCAATCGAGAGCTCGGGGGTTCAACTTCAAAACCCCACCAGAGGAGATATTTTGTTCGAGATTTTGCTCCACCTGTGCCCCCTAGTCGACACAGCTATAATGAGTACACTGACCGTACACTGTCCGTGGGAAGATGAGATGGTGAGGGAGAGGACTGGCCATTCGCTCTCATATGTCGAGACTAAGAAAATGAAGTCGCTAACACTTCATACCCATGGTTGCCTCAGGGCTAGCTTATGGGACTGCTAAAGAATTAATTTTAAAAACTGTTTGATTTCTGTAACTTTTAAAATTAGTTGCAAAATGAGTAGCACACTGACCGTGAGCTGTCGATGGGAAGTTCAGACGGCGAGGTAGTGGACAACAGACCACATGCCCAGGCTAAGACAACCGAAGCACTGATGGTGGCCTCTTGCATCAAATTAAAGGACTGCTTGTTATTCATCTTCTCTTACTTCAGTTCAAATCAGTCAAGCACTCACCGACGCCGCGTTAGCAGCCCTCGTGAATAAGCTGGTGCCCTGCGCATAGCTTTAGAGTAGCGCTTTAGAAATTTGGAGCTTAGCACTTTAACGATGCCACTGTTTGCACTCCGACAGTGCCAGTCCCAAGCCTGGATAAAGGAGGAGGGCGACACTGATGGTCGTTGTTATCACACAGCGACGTTAAACTGAAACTACTACTATCGATGGGAGTGTACAAGAAGCGACTGGGAAGCCAATGCAGCTCGTCGTTAAAGTAAAGTGTTAAGATTGTGATCGTAATCGTAATCGTAATCTCCAAACTTCTAAAGCGCCACTCGAAAGCCAAGCGCAGGGCACCAGCGTATTCACGAGCGCTGCACCGGACAATTACCACCAGACGATTTGCGCTTGGATATGAGGTCACAGCGGTAAAAAAAACTCGCGTCAAGATACCGCAAAAAGAGTAACATACTCACGTCCATCGGGGAAAGTCGCGAGAATCTTCAACTAGCGTCAGGGTTCGATTCCTCAGTTTCCACCAAAGACCGTCTTAGTTCGATCTTCTCTGGTGTGTAACCTCGGCCAGTGAACAAGGACACGTGTGCGGTCCGTCCGTCGGTCGCACGCGCGTTGACCCTAAGCGCCTATACCTCGATGGCAGCGACTCACGACTGCACCGCCTTCCCTGGCAACTGGGGATTATTTGCCTCCGTCACCACCGCCGCCGCCACAGCCGAGACGGGCGATGGTGACAAGGCACCGCGCATGCCGCCCGCCCGCCCGGCAGCCTTGGCCTCCCTCTCCGTCGTCGCGGGGTCTCGTCCGTGTTGGCGCGACCGTCTCAAGGCCTTGCCCGGCGGCGTGCAGAAGGACGGACGGACGGACGGACGCACGGCCGTGCAGTGATTGGTGGCTATTGTTGGCCTCCAGTGACGCTGAGTCTGTTTAGACCGTCCTGTGCCTAACTGTGAGTCTGTCTGAACGTGGCAGCCTTCGTGATAGTAGTTGGAATGGAAGCTCGGACGTTTGTGGAGTTCTTGACGTTTGCATAAGAACTGGATATTCTAAACTTGTAGTACTTTATAGTATAGGTAATGGATTTTGAAACGCGGAATCGTGTGGGATCCTTTCAGTGAGCAAACGAACCAGTAGAAATGGTATTCCTATGGTATTATTATAATCTTTGGGCGCCTCTGAGTAGTCATCTTGAAGAGGCGCTATATAAATCTCCGGAATGAATGAAGAACGAATCTGATCCAATGACTTATGTAACTTCGTCATAATGTAGGCTATACGACATCTATCGGTGGCCGTTTTAAGTGAAACAAGTTAAAGAGCACTAAAAAAAACGTACCCCGTTGGAACAGTCCGTTGGACATCCGATGAAAGAAGGACGCGAAAAAGAATGCAAAGAAGGAGGAGGAGACGACGAAGAAGAATGCGAAAAAGAGGAATGCGAAAAATGCGAAGAATGCGAAGAAGAATGTAAAGAATGCAAAGAATGCAAAGAATAATGATCAATCAATCAATCGAGTTTATTGAACCAGTTCATTACATAATCATAACAGTAAAATCCTAACAATAAGCAAGTAGATCAATTTATGTGCTATACAATATTTTTTATTATTCTACTTCTTTAACCTAAATAAAGTTTATAGTGATTGCACTTGTGGATGAAAGTACATTATATCATTAGTAACAAAGGGCACTCCTAGATGGGATAGACTCCATCTGGTTAGGGGCCCAGAATACAAAGAAGGAGAAGAATGCGAGGAAGAAGAAGAATGCTAAGAAGAAGAATGCAAAGAAGAATGCGAAGAATGCTCTTAGCTGAGATTGTGAAAGCTAGAACATACTTTGTAGAACGAACTTTTGCCGGAAGAGACACAGTCTGAGGTCGATAGTATGAAGGTTCGATAGTCCGAAGGTTCGATAGTCCGAAGGTTCGATAGTCCGAAGGTTCGATAGTCCGAAGGTTCGATAGTCCGAAGGTTCGATAGTCCGAAGAACCTTCGATACGAAGAATTATAAGAAGAATACAAAGAATGCAAAGAACCCGAAGGTTCGATAGTCCGAAGGTTCGATAGTCCAAGGTTCGATAGTCCGAAGATTCGTAGTAGTTTGACGGATGAAAATAATTCTTGCTTGAGTAGAAGTTGGATTAATTAACAGAATTCTTGCTTAAAATTTAGAAGTTGGATTGATGAAAATAATCTCTGCTTAAATGAAAGTTGGAATGATGAAAAGATATTGCAGTGTAAGTAGAAGTTGAATTCATGCAACGAGTTTTCGGATTAATGTCGTACTACAGAATCTTCGGATTATATCGAACCTTCGGACTATCGAACCTTCGGACTATCGAACCTTCGGACTATCGAACCTTCGGACTATCGAGGCGTAACCCAGGGACCAGTAGCAGATTAGGTGCGCCAACACAGAGCCGTTCTTGTCCACGGGGGCATATTCAGAATTACAAGACTTAGACAGTCATTTCCCCATCGACAGCGTACTGTCAGTGTTCTCATTATAGCTGAGTTGTCTAGGGGGCGCAGGTGTAGCAGAAATCCCGAAAAAATATGGATCTGGCGGGGTTTTAACCTCTGACCTCTCGGTTGACAGTCCAGCACGATAACCTCTAGACTATCACGTCTACCAATTACCGTAGGAAGGATCCATAGCCATGGATTCTATATTAAAGGATTGGTTACTAGTGAAAACATCGTGTACTTCCGGTTTAAGGCTACGAGCCTGGCGCCACCTGGCGATGCGGGTGTAAGAAGGGTCTTTGGAAGTAAAAAAAGCATGGACGACCCGATGTGTTGTTCAGCGATTAATTGCACGAATTTGAGAAAAATCAAATCAGGATTATTTTTCTTTCAGTTTCTAAGGATCAAAGAAAGGTTAATAATAATAAATGTAAAGCTATTTTTAATGACGTTCAGTTAAATAATCTAAACTACGGAGATAGGCGTTTAGCATGGTAAACACGAGGTTCTACACCTTTGTCGCTAGGTGGCCAGGCTCCATGGGCCGCCATTTTCTGTCCAACGCGCTTACATAAGGAGATTCCAGTCCTGTGTATAATAGGTCCTTGATCCATAGCTAAACGACATCTTATGGCCACTAAGACCGTTGACATCGGCAGAAATTAGTTCTCGCTGTTCTGATGGCATAACGCAGTTCTCTTTTCTATAACCAGATGGCTTATCCCACGCAATGCGAATGTAAAAATTCTCCAATTAGCAACAGGGAAACTGCACTGCACAAATGATTAATAGACATCAGTGGCTTTATCGCCGTTACGTAACTACTTGCAAGGTGGGCTAATGGTTTAAAAAAACCTGTGTTTTCGGACTTAGAACCAGGGATCGGGTGGGACCGGAACGCACCGGAGCATCGTTCAGGTTCTTTTTTGACGACCAGAACGCAGTACCGGTAAAAAGTTCTAGATTAACATGGCTCCTGAAGCCTGCGTTCCGGTTGTTTTTTGCTTAGGACGGGATCACTGCTTAGAACTATAGTTATCGACACAAAACCCTATTTCTGACATTTTTAACCCGCCGTAACAACTGCTCGCACGCTCTCGCTCTCTCTCTCTCTCTCTCTCTCTCTCTCTCTCTCTCTCTCTCTCTCTCTCTCTCTCTCTCTCTCTCTCTCTCTCTCTCTCTCTCTCTCTCCATCTCTCTCTCTCGTCTCTGGCAGTCTGGCTATCGTTACGATTACGATTTACCCTATACCTAACGATGATTCTAACCCCCAACCTTTAAACTAAACCTTAAAATTTAATTTAACCACCCATGCACGCACAACGATTTATTCATTAGCCATGTCTCGTTGGCTTAGGTAAAAACCAATACATCTCCTGTTAGCTACATTGGTAAGAGCGAAGGCAGCGTATCATGCTCCTCTGCGAAAGAGAGCATGCGGATGGCCGTTCGCTTCCCGATGCTGGCTTATTCCGAAGATATAGGGCCTACATGTAAATCTCCACGGGGACCCTAAATAACGTGGCGTCCAATCGTCCATTCAAACGGGCGAGCGCTGGTAAAGTATCGCACCCGATCAACTCATTGAAAAATGAGCAGGGTCGAGGCCATATTATAAGTCTATATTGCAAAACGCGAACATATAGGCTACATTTTACACTTTCCATTTGCCTTAGGCCTGCAGACAGTGGCGTAAATCACGGGGGGGGGCAGAAGGGGACTCCCCAAGTTTTGACTGGCGCCTACATGTCCCCCAAAATGCAAAAATCCTGCCCCTGAAAAATCTGTCCCACAAAGTTATGTACAGATTTTCGCCTCTACCTGCAGAATAGCATAATCGAATCGCATGTAGCCTAAACAACATTTCTAAGACATGCGCTGAATTCTGGCCACATTTTCAAACATTGCATTGTATACCTACTTGTGTCTAGTTTGGGCCAGTTTGGCAGTTACCAATACAATATCGACTGATAGAAGTTCTTACTGCATCTGATGCGACTGGACATCGACGTCGTCTGGAAGCTGTACGCTCGCGTTTAAGGTCGAGGTCAGCGCGGATATGTGTCGGGGACGTCCATAAATTACGCATTTACGGTGCCTTTATCTAATTTGCGGCGTCCGAATTTCAAGCAGCGCCAGCGACTCGTATTGAATTCAAACGACCACGCTAGATGTCGACCCCAGACGACATGCTCGGCGCTACAGCAGCAAATTGATAGACGACGCTTTCGCTTTTTCGTCGCTTTGCCTCTTTAGTTGGTGTTTATTATTGTATTGTATTGTATTTGATCATTTATAAAGCGCTTCTCATAGCATAAGCCTTTCAGAAGCGCTCCCAGTGCGAGGTACTCCGAGGAAAAAGGAAGGTTTTAAGGAGAGAGAAAGAGGTAGAGATGCTACTAGAGAGGATTGTAGAGCGTAGAGAAGGAGGAAGTCGATTCCATAGAGAGGGACCTATGCACACAAAGGACCTGTATTGAGCCATTGTGGTCAATGATTAGATTTTCGTACACCTAAGTGCGAATAGAAATTGGTGAACAAAGAATAATATTATGCTTACTTACATAGATCTCCACAATAACGTAACTAGGACTTATCGTTTGAGGAGGTTTAAGCCTTGAGCATGGCGAGTGCGGTAGCACGAGCCGGGGGGAAATATTTGGGGGCTTGAACTTCGTTGGGGGGGGCTCAAGCCCCCAAGCCACAGGCTAGCTACGTCCCTGGATCTCCAAGTAGACTCTAAGATCATTGAGCTAAATTGGTTCGCTTCAGAAAGTAAGCGAGTAACAGGAGCTTCGAATTTAATTATCTCGTGGTATGTAAGCTTAGGGGAAAGTTCCTAAGACGCACCCCCATTTTCAAAAATCTTAATATTTTCGATCAATATAGAAATAAAAATATGAAATTGTATGTGTTCATCCGTATCCATGAAAGGTACAAAGTAGCTATTCTGGAAATTTATTTGAGTTAATAAATTTTGTGTATTTCGAAAAAATCATTGTTTTTAATAAGGGTGCGTCTTGGGCATACATCTTCCCAAGATGCACTCCCGGGGTGCGTCTTGGGAATCCATGCAAAAATGAATAACAAAGACAAAGACAAATGTTGCCAAACATAGGGTCTAATTGCTGTCTTGATCTGATACCAGAACCTAGATGAGAAATAGAAGTGTAAATATGCAGAAAGTTTACTGGCAGTAATAACAAACTGCAGTGTCCTCGGGACCACAACTCTCGTGGTACCACTTTTTACATGTGGGACACTGCTGCCATGGCTCAAAAGGTGGTTCATTATACCGCTTGGTGCACATGTTGAATGGTGTATCATCAGAGTTACTCAGTTTCAATTTTTTACGTGCACAGTCTCAAATCTTCCTAGACACTTTTTGCCAGGATTCCTCACTTGCCCCTTCATGTGCCTCTGAAGAGTTCTTCTCGGTATTCCAAACTTCTTCGCAACACTGATAAGACATTCCCTCAGTCAGTTGCTGTAAAGCTTGCTTCAGCTTCTCCTCACCATATGACCCTCTCGTAGTCGTGCGTTTATAATTGCGACCCATACTGAAAATCTGTAAACACATGATAGTTCAAAATTTATGGAGTAGGCATACTAGAACAGAAGAATAGGCCTCAACATTAATAAATGGAAATAACACTGTGATAGGCCTAAGACTGTTTTCGTTTAGGCCTACTTTAATATACTGCAAAGCTTTCATATACTATGCCCAAGACGCACCCCCGGTGCATCTTGGGTAGCATAGGTGTGGTGCGTCTTGGGAATTATGAGTATGCTGGTTTATCGGCCATTTTGTCTTAACGACGCATAATTACAAAACAAGTTTTACGCGGAAAAATAATCGGAATGAGTCCTCTTTTTAATACGTTTTAGCACTTTCTCACGTCTCAGGTAGTTTATGCACAATAACAACTTAAATATTAATTATGAATCTGTCAGAAATAGGTAAAATCTTACCTTTCACATCACCACACGCCAATGCACGTGATATGAACTTTTTCTTGATCAATATGCAAGCCTGCAGACATCTGACGAATGTATGTTAAACTTTTCAAAAAATTTATAGCGCTTTTCTATATAAGCAATGAGGTGCGTCTTAGGCTGTAGGTGCGTCTTAGGAACTTTCCCCTAGTACTTAGTAGTACATGTAGTATAAAAATTATTATAGTTCTCCACGGCATGCGCGCCTTGAGGGGCCATCCATTTAGTACGTACGCAAAATTCCTGGAAACATTGACCCCCTCCCCTCCCCATGTGTACCTTTAGCACCCCTCCCCATCTGCGTGCGTACGCTTGACGCGCACCCTCCTCCACCCCCCAATGCTGTAGAACGGTCTATATCCTGAATGTCAAACTGACTGGCCAAACTGTCGGTAATCGGCGCACAGCTGCAACACAGTTAATTACTGTTAATAGCAGGCAGAGGTAACAAGCATACAAGTGTCTGATCCTTTCCCACAGCCCTACTCAGCCCTATTAATTGCCTGATCGCTGAACTGTGACTCTTTTGAAGGAAGGCTCATAGACAGTATTATCGAGGTTAACCCTCCCCCCTTCCTATGCGTACGCAAGCATACGCAATCAGGTGCATTTGGGCTACGTACTAAATGGATGACCCCTAATTGTAAAATTCGAGTACAAGTATACCAATTAAGGCTAGGAAAGATGGACTCCTACCGACACACCCGCTCACAGACAGGCTCACAGACAGAAAGACTGTCCCTAACCCTACCCTAACCCTGACAGACAGACAGACAGACAGACAGACAGACAGACAGACAGACAGACAGACAGACAGACAGACAGACAGACAGACAGACAGACAGACAGACAGACAGACAGACAGATAGACACCCCCACCTACAGACAGGAGATGAACAGATGGACAGACAAACACAAAAGCACCCAGACAGACAGGAAGTGAGACAGACAGACACACAGAACACCCCAACCACAGGAGCGGCTACTACACACCGTGGAAAGCACATTGCTGAAACGGCTGTTGATGGAAAACCGTAACTTACCTGCTGACAATGAAAACATACTGGTAACAGTGTCTAAAAAAACCTAATACTAACCCAATACATACTTACTTGGGTGACATCCAGAGACTTCGGTGGGGCCTGAGCCAGTGCTATACATTTTCATGCATAAACCTAACCCCTAACCCTACCCTAACCCTGACAGACAGACAGACAGACAGACAGACAGACAGACAGACAGACAGACAGACAGACAGACAGACAGACAGACAGACAGACAGACAGACAGATAGACACCCCCACCTACAGACAGGAGATGAACAGATGGACAGACAAACACAAAAGCACCCAGACAGACAGGAAGTGAGACAGACAGACACACAGAACACCCCAACCACACAGACAACACAAAAAGACAGACACAGACAGACAGACACATACATATAGAACATGCACACAGCCAGGACACTCACACACAGACAAACAGAAAGAGACAGACAGACAGTCAGTCAGCCACACGTCAACAGTAGGACAGAAAGACACGCAAAACACACCCACGAACACATATCAGTAGAATGCTAATAAGAACATTCCACAGCAAAATCACCATTTCCTGACAAGGCATAATAGACTAGTCATCAAACAAATTAATGTACCGTATTCATTATCCCACAGGATTTACATTACGATTACGCTTAAAAACAATAGACCTTCCTTTAAAAACGTTTAAATGAAGTTACACTGATACTGAAATGGATAGTTCTGTACTGATATCTAAGATCAACTATAAATGACATAGCATATTTCAAGACGACTTTAAAAGAAGAACTCTTTATCTGAAAACAACAGTTGGTTATGCATTTGTAGATTACATGTTGTAGATTACATGCAACTTTATTTCTACATAGCATCTATTATATATCTGAAATACTGTACCACAACATTTGTTACACATTTATAGCAATTCCATTCATATCTCACATTCAAATAACTCCCGATATTGTAACTGTGTCAAGAATAACTTGACGTGACAAACCACTATTTTTCGTGTCAAGACTTGATCACGATACATTACGAAAGACTGTAACACTACTGCACTAGTTCTTGGCACTGTACCCCAGTGGTGAAGCTTTGGTTTAGAAAGTGGGGTACCCATTTTTGCATTGTTTCCCTTTCACAAGTTCTGTTAAATAATTATAATGGCTCTGTTTATGAGCTATGCCTAATAATAATAATAAAAAGATAATTTAATAATGAAGATGAAGATGGCGCTAACGATGATGCCCTGTAATTGTTTCGAGTTTTGAGGGATCAAATGAAGGGCTTCCTAAGAGAAAATAACAATGGGCATTCTATCTTCTGGGTATGAAAAGTCGGGTCACAGTACTCTTCAGTTCAAAAGTGGGGCATGGGTACCCCTCTTACCGAAAATTACGCCTATGCTGTATCCAATTCTTATACAAAACAGACAATTTAATCACGATAAATATAGGCAGTGAAATTTTAGAACTACAATTCTCTACATTGCAAAACATAACAGTGGACTTCTTGACTGGATTCCAACAATGGCAGTAATGTTGAATGTATCACAAATAAACCAGATAGCCTATGTATTTTTAGTCCTAGATCACCCAACAGGATTAGTCATTCCAATGTCTGTTACATGAAGTTAAATATGATCAATAATCCAAGACAAAATTTTTATATTTTCAATCATGTGTTATTAAACCACAGATTCCAGTATTACTTAACCCTTTAACGACGAGCTGCCTATGGTTTCCCATACATTTTAGTCCACGCTCGTCGTTAAAGGGTTAAACATTTGGATCCACCCATGCCAAATCAGATCTTTGAAGCTCCAAGGTGCTTCTGCATGAACTCATAAACGCGACTAAAAGCCAGTCGAGTTGCATCGGCGCTGTGATTCGGATTGTTGACATTGGTGAAGCCGTGCCCAGCGGGGTAGGTGTGCATCTCATGCGGCACTCCGGCTTTCACCAACTTCTCCTTGAGGGCGTTGTAGTCGGCTGGAGATGAGAACCCCGCCACATCGTCAAGCTCGCCAAAGTGCGACTGCACTGGAATACGAATCTGAGTAAGATCTGCAAGAGATGGATTCGGAATCCCGTAAAACGGAGCGGCAGCGCTGATCTCCGGGCATCGGGCAGCCGCGGCGAATGAAAGGGCTCCTCCCATGCAGAACCCGGTCACCCCGACTTTGAGACAGCCCAAGGAAATGAGGTAATTGGCCCCGGCCGAGATGTCCTCAACAGCTCCATTCCAATCCAGGCCGCTCATGTAGTGGCCAGCCTCTTCGCGATCCTTGGCCACCTGTTGCCAGCAATGCAAATTAATTTTATTATAATATTATTACCAGGAATGTTACAGTGCTTCATTTATGCATAAATATAAGTGATTATATAACATGATATAAGACACTCTGTGGAAAGCAAATTCAATAAGTTTCTAAAGCGTGCACGGGATAACATGAGAAAAAACATAAATATATCAGAATATATGGGTCTCCTAGGTAACCTTGGGTCTCCTAGGCAACCTAACATGTTTTGCCGATGTATTTCTGTTGTTGTTAACCGTTCGCATGTTTTTGGTAACCAAATAAATTCAATTCAATTACATAAAATAACATAACAGCACTTCATCCAAATGCTGTATTTCGAACTGTATTGTATCGTATTGTATTTGAACATTTATAAAGCGCTTCTCACAGCATTTAGCCTTTCAGAAGCGTTGGCGTATGATCTTATTTGATGGGCGTATGGTTAAAATACAGTCACAGGAAGCAATTAAATTAAATTTTAACCTTTCCACGGTACATGTCCGGCACAAGGACGGTGAACCCACCCTCCTTGGCGATCTGTGCCCCTTCTTCTTGTATCTGTTCGTTCATACCCCACCATTCATGGATGACGATCAGGCCCCGAGGGGCCGCCTTTGCCTCGCCGATCACCACACCGTGTGCATCGCCCAGGGCGTTCGTTGACTTGAAAGTCACCCTCTTTCCCACATTCGATGCCATGCTGCGACTAAACGATCGGCCGAAAACTGTTGACAAAAGGAGAAACTTTGTAGGCATAAGAATTAGTTGTAAATCTGAGAAAAACTCTTCAGACTCCTCTTTGGACTTTATACATGCGTCCTCCAACGAGGCACGCAGTTAAAACATGTAAATAGATTCCCTACCATAGGACGTCATTCGCAGTTTATACAGCGCTTTATTTTAAAATCTTTGGAGCTGAACCTATATAATTATTATAATTCAGTTAGTGGCCCAAAATAGCGAAAATTACCCAGAATCGAACAGCAAGTGTCGCAATCGTCATATAATATTACTACATTGCAGTGTGATTCTCGTTAACGATAACGATAACGAAAATGTTCGTTAATGAAAATAAAATGATTTCGTTAACGATAACTATAACTAAAAAATATCATTAACTATAAACTATAACTATAACGAAAATAACAATAACGAAATTTCATCTTTATTTTCGTTAATACAAAAAATTAAAATAGGAAGTGCAACATGGACGATTCGACATAAATGAGAACGAAAATATGCGATATTTTCATTATGCAATTTGTCAGTTACTTTGGAAACTCGTGTTTTCATGAAGCTGAATGCACCAATGTTTCAACGGCTTTCAAAGCTCTGAGCAAATTGTGAAACAGCGTGTTAATACGCACAATTTTGCTTATAGCCTTAATCATTGTAACTAAGTAGTAATTAAAATTAACTAAAATAAAAATCCATTAACTATAACTATAACTAAAAAATAATACTAACTATAACTAAAATAAAAACAATTAACTATAACTGTAACTATAACTAAAATAAAATCTGTAAGGAGAATCACACTGCTGCATTTGCAAAGGGATTCGGATTGCAACATTAGCCTAACCTTAACAGGCAGTCATGTCAATTTTCAGTGCAAATTATATCAAAACGTACCTGTTTTAGCTTGCTTTGTAGCCGTATCGCGAGTTTTGGTTTCACTGACATACCAGATTCTCCTGGATTTCTCGAACCAATTAGTTTTACTAGAGGCAACCATTGTTGCTGACCTTGAATTCTGGCACTTTCGTACAGCAAACGTTTGCAGTCTGATCAGGTCTTCATCGACAGAAAACTCGTCTTTTTTTCCTGAACTTATTTCCGCTGTAAGCCATTTCCGTCTAGTCTCACATTCCCTTCTTGGCTTTCGACTGGACTATTGGCATTTGGCTCGCATTATTAACACGGTGACTTCAAATAAGTTTGCAGATTTTATCCCTTGTACATTTATGATAACGACGATCTAAGTCATCACACTATCTGCCAACCGCGCGAACTGCATGTTGCTGTCAGTCAGTTTGAACATGTCTGCAGTGTTGCCATCAATAATGTGGGACTACTCAATACCCAATCCCCTTTGATTGTGAACACAATGCGAGATACTGCAGTCCTTCGTTACAATGGGCCCTATGTCAAGTACCACGATACATATCGTACCCACATATGCTGACCTCGACACCGAGATCATTTTTGAATTCCTCTATTTAGCAACTGGATTTGAACCCCCACTGCATATCGATCTCTGATACGACAAAGCGCTTCCTGACGTCTACTTGTCGAGAAATAATTGCAGTGTCGTGATGTTATTTGTTCAAATTTTTTTAATTAAAATTTTTCGTTTTCTTTTCTATCAAATACGAACTTTGGAAAGCTACTTTAAAACCTACTTTTTGCACTCCTTATCAAAGCATACTTAACAGCTGTTTGCAACTTGTATTAAATTGCACTGTGACTTTGCTCTGCCATGTTCTTGTGTCCTTGTACAGCTGTAAAGGTTACAGTGTTAAAGGTTAAAGTAGATAAAGTATTCACACACACGCACGCACGTCCACAACTACATGCACCTTACTCTTTCTTTACACCATCACTTGCCCAGTGTGATCAAAAAAGAAAAAAACAATCCAGTCATCAGCCAGTTAATATTGTACTTGAACAAGAACCAACAGATTCATAAAAGCACAAATTAACCAGCATGAGCTTGTTACGTTTCTGAAAAAAATTTAATCTGGTTAGATGTCTAATCATTTTCACAGTTCTGTTTCAATACCGACCACTTCAAGCGCTCCGCAAAACAGCACAAGTTGATCACCAAGTAAGGTTCAATAGCAGTCACAAACGATAAGAGCTTCACAATATGTGACACAACAACATGAAATACTAATGTTACATTATGCTGTAAGTGTTGAACATATCCTAAGGCCATGACAGGTGTGGAAGTGAAATCATTTTCAGACCCCCATGAGATGCACACCCACCATCAAACCTTATATTAGCGACTGTGAAATTGACCATCTAAATTCAAAGGCCAGTGAAATTCAATAACTAACTTAAATTTATTTGTTAACATTGCCATCAAATCAACGATGATCGACCACAAAAACGCATGTCATATCGTTTCTTAAATTCATTATCACTTAAATAAATTTGTATAACAATCAAACAGAATGCATATATGAAATCTCAATATCAAGCTACTTGGTCAATTTAGGCTAAAATTTGACGAAAAGACAGTAGATTTTTAATACTTTAGATCTCCCTTTTCCCGTGACCAAAAGCTATTGTCCAACATCTACCGTAAAAATATTCTGCCATCACACAACACTTAACCATCCAAACAGCAGAAACCCATTTCACTTGCAGACCAACCAACAGCACTTGTGTAGTTTGCTTATCTACACAAGATATACTACATCTCAGTCTCAATGGGTGGACTTTGGTAACGTGGGGTGCTCGACAGTGTAGTGGTTAGTGTGCTGGACTGTTCAACTGTTGGAATCACCTTTCTTGAGAGCTGTGACTCGAGCTCCTCAGTTTGTTCCTTCTTCCACAGTGTCGCAAGCACCTAGTCTGTATTATTAAATTTTGACAGTGATTTCACTGGTTCGGGTTGCAAGCGCCACTGATGAGTTTGTTCTTGAAGTGGCACTTTATAAATGTCAAATTGCAACTACATATGGACAGAAAATCCTGTGAATACAAATGTGATTACAGCTTGTTTTGGTGAGCCATTCTTCACACTGATGTCTTATACCTTAGAAATTAGCACAAGTTATTAATTAATGATTTGAGAATTTCTCATCAGGTCGTGTGTAAATACACCAATTACGAGTTAAATTCACAGGTGAGTTAAAGTTACAGGAAAGGGTCAGAAATGTTACCCTGCACGTAATTCCATCAAGTTTTCTTAGTGTATGCCCATTCCAGAAATACCGCTATATATCTACCATCAACAACCGATACAACACGTTATATTGAGCTGCCACAACGAGCAGAGTCAAATTTCACTTGTGTTAAATTTTACTGTGACTTATCTGTACCTGTTTCTACCCAGCAGTCAGCTGAATCACAAAATATACCAGGATCCTATCAATCATGAACTACCAGTTTTACATCACACACCACAAACTGAACTCTAGAAACTGGCAAAAACGGCTACGTGTTTGTAATCACTTGGCCCTTCATGCCATAAATTCCACCTTCCACATGCTGCCAGAAATTAAAATGCTCCAAATTAAGCATATCTCAAATCTTCTACAACTTCCAAAAATGGGAGTGACAACTCCGAAAAGTCTATGAATAACTGTATCAAATCAACATGCCAGAAAAACACCATGCGACAGAACCCTTCACGCCCAACTACAAAATTGTTATCTCAAATAAGAGATCGTTTGCAATTCAGCATTCATCAACAAGTGCTTGCATCAAAACATCAAACAGTGATTCATCCTTCGCGAAGATCAAACGTAGATCAATAGTCACAAAAGAATTCAAAAACCAAACATCTGCTAACCCAAGGAGCAATTAATACAACAGTCTTGAAAATGTCTGCAAACAACTGCTCAACGATTTCAAAGATAAAAACGCAAAGTCTCTGAACAGAAGACGCACGCCGCCACGTCCGCGATCATTTGTCCTTTTGTGACGCCATCTTCGCTTCCTGAAGTGAGCGCAGCGCATTCTCTCGCAGCTGCTTCTCCAGTTCGTCCAGATTCGAGACGTCAGTTGCCTTCTCTAGCCCCTAACATAACAACAGAAACAGGTTTGCCAACAAAAAACAGCTTATACAAGAAAAACATATTAACAACAAAAAAGACCTCACAGTAATTAAAGCATGGTGTTTGGCAGTGGGCAAAGGGCAATTCCTTATCGTTGCAGGCCCTGCCTTTGACATAGCTGATATTTAACCCTTTCACGACGAGCCGCTTATGGTTTCCGATACATTTTAGTACATGCTCATCGTTAAAGGGTTAAACTGTAATTCACGACATTCAGAGGCTGACAGGATAAATACCATATGCATGTGGGTCAACACTTTAGCGACGAGCTGCATTGGTTTCCCAGTCATTTTTAGCACACGCTTGTCATTAAAGTGTTAACTAGCAACATAGCCAAACTAACACTGATATTCTGCAGCATTTGATTTTCTAGCTTTTGAATCCAATACATGACCATTCATTAGCTTACATTTACACGGATTGGAAAGCACACAATAACAAATGAAAATTACAACTTAATTGAAGAAAAGCTTACACGAACTTACAAACTTAATACCAAGCAACAGACAATTTATGAGGAGAGGAAGCTGACAGCTAATCTAGTTAACTAACCCAAGTAAATTCCTTAAAGCCTTTAAGGACAAGAGAGTACTAAAAGTGACTGGGAAACCTATGACCTCATCGTTAACCCTTTTGCCCCTGAATTCCCATTGCAATATTTTCATAACCCGGCGCTCCCATGCGTCATGGGTGGTGAGACCGATATATCAGTTTCTCGGGGATAAGTAACGGACGCTCACACCGAAAAATTGGTTTCTCGGGGCCAGAGGGTTAAAGTGCTAAATACTGCAATTTAGTAGCCTTTAGCTTAAAGCCTAGCACTTCACATACATATGAAGTAAAGGTTGTATGGTTGTTAGATGGTTTTCACTTCAGTTGAAACTTTACTATAACTCAGAACCATGACAAAGTACTGATATTAACAGGTGTAATAAATGAGGCGTTAGCTTACCTTATCTAACCTACAACCAGAGATGGGCATGATTAGTTAAACTGCTAATCGATTAGAATTCAAATTAGCTACTTAAATTTGCTAAATGATTAGGATTAGAATTAGCAGAATCTTGTAGCTAGTCGATTAGAATAAGAATTAGTCAAACAGGTAATCGATTGGCTAATCGATTTGTTAAATTGCTAATTGATTAGAATTCAAATTAGCTACTGAAATTCTAATCACTTAGAATTAGCAAAATCTTGTAGCTAGTCAGTTAGAATTAGCTGTTTGTCTAATTGATTAACTAATCGATTAGTTACCCATCTCTGCCTACAACACATTACTATAGCAACAGTGGACAACAGCAGGTATCTGAAGATTTAGAGCATCCTCGAGGTCCAAAGACCCCACTAGATAAATCAAGCACTGTATGTGAATTTCCAAAACCTGATGAACTTGATTAACCCTTTCATGACTAGCATGTACTAAAATGTATTGGAAACCAATGCAGCTCATCGTTAAGGGTTAACATGTCTAGTCATTTGTGATCCAAATTTGGTCATTTGTATAGTCCACATGCTTATGACAACAACGGATTAGATTACAGCAAACTGAATTCAATCGTACCTCCCCGGCTTCCTCCGCATCATCGTCATTGTCATCCTCCTCCTCATCTTCACCTTGCTCCCTGTTCTTGTGATGCTTGTGCTTCTTATGCTTCTTGTGTTTCTTATGCTTTTTATGTTTCTTCTCCTTCTTCTTCTTGCCAGCAGCACCAGCAACGGCATTCTCACCGTCCGAATCCTAAAACCAAAATCAAACGAAATCAGTGAGCATCAGCTTACATCATTATAAGTTTTTTTTATTTAGACAGGGCATACAGTATTGTATTGTATTTTTTTGTATTGTATTTGAACACTTGTTATAGCGCCCCTACCAGATTTCCCATTCAGAGGCGCTCCCGACTACTGCGCCGAACACTGAATCGGAGTTTCACGCCGAAGCGCATGAGCAATTGCGAGTGAAGGACTTGCCCAGGGTCCCTACGCAGCGACTTTGAGGTGGATTCGAACCCGCAACCCTCCAGCTGCAAGGCACCGAACATACCCCCAAACCACCGCGCCCCAGTTGTATTGTGATGTGTTGTGTGTTGTATTGTACTCCACGTTTATAATGCGACCGAGCCACCAGCAGTAAAGATCCGAGAAATTAATCTCTGATAAACCGACCCGACCGGGAAGCGAACCCGGGGCACCGGCGTGACGAGCAGGCTACCAACCCACTCGGCCACTCAGGATCCTTATATTAGTATATTCCCAGCATACTGTTGGCAATGCCACTACAGGTTAGTACTAAAATGAGTGACAACTCAGCTCTCCAGGTCTGTAAATTTGTACCAATCTAAGTCGAAATTATGTGTTCCAAATCATTCACCAAGCTTCTGTGGAATTTTTAAACAGGTGTAAACCTTTTGTACCTTTAGCAAAACAATCATTAATAAGTATGATCAGGCATGCATGTATGTATGAATAATTTTAGGTACCGCAATCTGCATACTGCTTCTTATCAACCTCAGAAAGAAATGCCAGTCTTGTATATAATATGTCTCATTAAATGATGGTTCTATGGCCACTGAATTTATCTGTTCTTGACTGGTGCACAAAGGATAAGTTTACCCATACACAATGGAAGTTCACCTGAACTGGATCTTCTCGCAGCTTCTTTCTCGGTGGTGTCTCTTCCAAGCTATCCGATCTCAGCTTCTTTGAAGGTGGTAGAGCAGGAAGCGGTATACTCTCTCCGCCTCGTTTATCAAACGCATCTTTCACAGCCAATGACTTTGAGACTTCCGGTTTTCCGCTCAATTTCCTCTTCTCGCGGGCCACTGGAGACCGTGATCTGCTTTGGGAAGACTTTCTCGATCGGCGATCCTCGGAAGAACGTGACTCCGAACGACTCTTGTCTCGCCTGGATGAAGGTTTTGCCGGTACAACTTTTCCTTCGGCGAGCTTTTCCGTAGGTCGATTTCTTCTGGGTGGGGAGGATGTGTCACGGTTGCGACCTCTAGAGGTGCGATCTTCCGGTGATGAGCTGCCTCGTTTTGCAGTGGGGCGGTCTGAGTCCACGCCACTGAAGTTGAAAGAAACATTTAATTAGAGATATTAAACATTTGTTGTGCACTTCAAACAACAATCATCACAGCTGTGGCCTTGGGGCACAAGGGAACTTGTCCGGTCACTTGCACAGGTATGCATCAAACACTTAACCCGTTTGCTCCTGAATTCCCAGTGCAATATTACAATAACCAGGCGCTCACAGACATCATGGGTGGCGAACAGGGATTCTCATTTGAGGCGATCGATCGATCGATCTCCTTGGTCGATCGCCTAGCAAAGGTCTGGTGGATCGGTTAATTGATCGCACAAGTCGAGCGCGATCGATTTACTTCAAGAGGAAACTGGAGCCATTATTTTATTTACCTAATTTACATTACTTTAATTTTTGCTTACTTGCGGCGGCGGTACGCAGCGTTTCGTGACCTAATGACTGCTGAGTGTTCGCTCCAATTTCGTACAGTATGATTGGTCATAACAACACGGTGGACATCCTCCCGCGTAACGTCATTTTGTAAGTTCGTAACGTCACAAAATTTCGAAAATGATTGAAAGCAACAATGGCGGCGACGATGCCGAAGTGGAATTATGATGTACAGTTTAGCACGCTTCTGTCATGGAAATTAGGTGACTCGTTCAATGTGGATGTAGTCGAGATAGCCAAGAAGGCAGTAGCATGTTAAAACTTATTACAACTATGATTGTTGATGGACGGATAACAAGCAACGGCGCTCGTTTTCGGTTGCTGACGCTAGGACTGGAATGGCTGTCGAGCTCCGCCTAGTATATATATAGTGAATAGAGTTGCCACGGTCACACCATTATTCTTTAATAACTTTACGACTGTCCTATTTAGCCGTGGCTGGACTAGGAGCGCTTCTGAGTCGATCACCTTGAAAGAGCGCAATAAGAAAACTAATTAATAATACCATCAATAGTAATAATAACAGAACTGAACTGAGATAGGCCTACTAGATTAGTACTGTATAATATGCAGCTATGCGTACTATATAATATGCAGCTATACGAATACGATACACAAAATACGCTGTACACAAAAGCTCTCGAGGTCGATCGCGCACCGATCGCCTACGCAATCCAGCGCGATCGATTTTCAGATCGCCTTCTATTTTCAAATGAGAAGCTCTGGTGGCGAAACCTTTAAATTGGGGGTAAGTAATGGACGCACAAACCGCTAAATCAGTTTCTCAGGGCGAGAGGGTTAATAAGAGCAGTATTTAGAAGAAGAGCAGTACGTTAAGCTAGCTCTGAGGCAGCCATGGGTATTAAGTGTTAGTGAATTCATTTCCTAAGCCACGGCATACGAGGGCGGGTGGCCAATCCTCTCCCTCCCCATCTCAAGCTCCAATGTGCTTATATGCAGAACTAGCATTTTTACCCGGCGTTCACCCGGGTTTTCCTCAGCGCCCGTGTATTTGAATTTAACGACATCTTCGTTGGCGCCCGTGAATTTGAATTTAACGATGTGCAAATTTTTCGTGTATCCTTCTAGCGAATTTACGCGCTGGCTTGAAATTGTTTAATCTCATCTCTACGCAATATATACTCCTCCATAGCTAGATTTCAATGGCATTGAAACAGACTATGACCATATCGAAACTTAAAATGTCCAAATATCGGAATTTCAAGTAAATTTTGGGTAGAAATAAAGTTGTGTTGAGATCTATAGAAATTCAAATGAAAATGTTCGTTAAAAATTTTGTATTCCTAAAGTGTTGCATTGGCGAATTTTTAAGTCCGATGACCTATAAATTCAGCCGTGGGCGTGACCACTTCTGATTATTTTGAAATCAACGGGCATCGTGATTGTTGCGAGCATTGACCTAGATGCATATTAACGTGACGTAAGATTGCATATTAATTTAAGCCTTCGTGACGTGGACAAATGGCCATACTGTGGCCAGTATTGAAATAGTCTCGTCGAAAAAGTTGGAAATTTTAAATGGCCATATATCAGCGTTTAAATAAAATTGCGAGCTGAAAATAGTCGCGTTGACCTAGACGCGGCGTAATAATGTTTTGTAAATTTTATCAAATCGCTAAAGCGTTCCATTTCGGAGCCTTTAGCAGGACAGACAAACATACGGAAGGACAGAATAATCAGACTTTGGATTACAATATAGATTAAGAAAAACAAACTTAGTGCAAACCCTTTTTTGTTTTTGGGTCGTCGACTTTCTTCAATGGCTCCCACGGCGTTCTTCTGACGCCGGTCCGAGGGGGTTGGTGGCGACTGGGGCCTCATCGCAGGCGAGGCCACCGGGTACTTCTTCCTATCAGAAGGGCTAGACTGCACTTTGCCCGCTTTCGCAGAGGCCGCTGGAGGTGCAAGGTTTCTTTCTGGCGACGACTCTGACGACGAAGACTTGGAACGCTTAGAGACTGCCTTCCGTTCTTTCGACGGAAGTGGAGAGACAACAGCGACCTTCTTAACGGCCACCGGAGAAGGAGATCGCCTTCGCTTGCTTTCCGCTATCGGAGAGGCGGCTTTCCTCTTGGGCGGCGGCGGCGATAGCGACGGCTTGTGATCGGACTCGGAAGAGGAGTCATGCCGAGGCGGCCTGCGACCGGGAGATGGTTTTTTCGTCACGGGGCTGGATATTTTTCGTTTCTTCTCTTCTGGAGATGAAGATTGTGCATGCTTATCTTCATCTGAAGATGAAGAAGACGACGAAGACCTCGCTCTCTTGGCTTCTTCTCGTGGAAGTCCACTCCGGCGCTCGGGAACCTGACCTCCTTTGCGACCGCTCTCCTTCTGCTTTCTCTGCTGCTCCTCATCGTCTGAGTCTACGCGATGCCTCTTGTCGCTCGGTACAGGAGAAGCCTGTCTCTTTCTTGGGGCTGGTGAGTTCGCGGGAGATCGTTGGCGCCGCTGTGGAGAAGACATCCGCCTTCGTGCATCGTCTGGCGAAGACGACGGTCTCTGCTTCTTGCCGGGAACGGCCGAAGGCGAAGGTCGCCTTTTCCTCTCTTCCACCGGTGAACGTGAAGGACGCTTCTTCTTGTCCGCTGCTGGAGAAGGCGACGGACGTCGCTTCCTTTCAACCGCCGGAGAAGGTGAAGGCCGTCTTTTCCTCTCTGCAACCGGAGACGGCGATGGCCGCCTCTTCCTCTCCGCCACCGGGGACGGCGAAGGCCGCCGCCTTCTTTCAGCCGGAGGAGAGGCCCCCGCTCTTCTCCGCTTGTCCTCGACAGGCGACTGTGACGGCCTCAGCCTTTCGACAACAGGAGACCTCTGCCTCCTTTCAGCGGGCGACTGGCTGGGTCTCCGTCGATCTGCTTTCACAGGGGAAGCCTTCCGTATTCGTCTGTCCACCAACGGCAGCTCTTTCTTGGCTGGAACGTCGTCCGCAGAAGACGACGAATCACGGCGTTTCGACTGTCTGACTGGAGGTGAAGCACTCGGTCTGCCCCTCGCTCCCTTCGCTGGAGACGCTCTGCCGGGGCGGCTGGAATGAGGTGGCGATCTCTGCTTCGGTGGCGCAGGTGCCTTCTTTGGAACTGGCGACGGGCTTTCCTCGCCCGACGACGAGCCCTCGCTGGATGATGACGACGATCGCGGTTTCTTCATCGGTGACGCACGCCGTGGGCGATCCTGTTTCAGCCCCAAAGGTGAAGCCCTGTTTTTCGCACCACGAGCGTCCCTCTCATCTGGGTGGCCTGAGGAGGCAGGGCTCTGTGCAGCTGGTCGCACCACGCGACGAATAGAAGGAGATGGTGATCGCCGGCGGTTTGGTCTTTGCACCGGTGAAGGAGACCTGCGCCTCCTGGCTGCACGAGGTGACACTGCTCTTTTAGGTGATGGTTGGCGACGGGACCGGACTGGAGACTCAGATGCACTGCGGCGCTGGGCGACTGGTCTTCTGGGACTGCGGGAACGACGTGGTGGCGATGGTGATCGTCTGTAAAGATGACAAAAGAAAGGGTCAGCTATGTAAATGAGCAGCAGGACAGATGGACACCTTGCAGACTGCCATACTGGACGTCCTCTCCGCTCTTTCGACCATCATGACCTTCTAGTTCCGTGGTCTCGGACTGCCACAGCACAGCATCGTGCCTACGCCTCTGTTGGACCTTTGCTATGGAATGACCTCCCTGCTTTAACTCGTGCTGTGATGTTATCTGGGAGCACCACTGTTTCTGCTCGTTCTCTTAAAACTTTTCTTTTTTCGAGGGACCCTTCGCACTGGAAGCGCCTCTGATTAGGTTGTACTGCGAGAGGCGCTTTATAAGTCCGTAAATAGAATAGAAAATAGAATACAGTCAAACTCTACTCCTGTTAAACTTGTTATCATCTGTTACTAGTATATCATGTAATCTTACAGTGTACTTGTCAGCGTGAATTAATATTATTATTATGTTAACATTATGCACTAGAAATGCGTACCTGCGCTGTGGTGACCTCCTGCTGCCCGGGCGCTGTTGCTGCTGCTGTCGTCGTGGTGAACCTCTCGCTCGATTACCTCTCGCAGGACTTGACCGTCCACCTAAATCCAGATGCAAAAAAAACATAATGCAATGTAATCGTAGGGTACGATGATTCCTTGCTGCATATATATGTGACCCAGGGAATCAAAATGAGTCGCATGTCAAAAATTTGAGAATATGTGACGCCAGAGGTCAAAACCCGTCGCTTGTCGCTTCCTAGATACTGAGCTAGAAGCCGAAATAGGCGAGAGGGGTCAACAATGTAGAATATTCTTCAACTCAGAAGTTGCCTGTGAATTTGCCATAATTGCACAGGAGTAATCCGATTTTGAGGCTGTTTGTTTTATTCGACACAGAATATAGTCCTCTATTGCTCAGCACAATTGCAGAATAATCAAATAATGGTTGCTGAGGACTTTAATGACAAGAATATTCCGAAACTTTTATTCGATTTTTTCACTCTATACTAATGAAAGAATCAAACGCACATAACTTCAATTAGAAAAAAGATATTTTCATTCTGTGAAAAGTATTTTGAAGCAGATTCCTTGTAGAATATGACTGAATAAAAAGGTCAGAAACCGACAAGTGACGGGTTTTGACCCGTCACATATGAGTATTTTGTTTTGAGACCACATCTTTTACTTTAAAATGACACCAAAATTTTGGTTTTACCTTACTTTTTGACAAAGTTACGAATGATTATGTGTCCAATTTTTCTAAATTATTTTTAATTAATTTTAATACATAAATCACTAAAACTAAAACAATATCTTTACAAATCCTGAAAAACACATTAATTAAAACAATGATTTTCATCAGCTGTGAGATATCCAAAATCTTAAAAAAACTAGCCTACTGTGCATTCTTTAGCTAACCGATGTAATATATTCGTTCGTAATGACATTTAACATCGTATGTGCTAACGCAGAGAGCACCTCTGAGAAGATATCTTTGAAGGGGTGCTATATAAATGTTCAATTACATTACATTATTTATAGTGTTGGCTAGACCACTTACGTCGGACAGGGGAAGATGCTGCTGATGAGCTGGAAGATGAGCTTTCTTCATCGCTTTCTTCGTCATGTGCACGATAGTTGCGGCGTTTCTGAACCGTTTTCTTTTCAGCAGAGGAATTCTACAGATAATAATAATAATCTTTTCTTTATTGAACGCACTGCGCTGTACATTTACATGTTATGCAATTCAAATCTTAACTACCGGTACTAACAGAACAGACAGCCTGCAATACAACGGCGCTAATAGCAGCCTACAAAGCATATCCGCCCTACGGGACTCTAACTTGGTACCACTCGCTCTCGACGCCCAATGTTATCCAATGCGCTATCGGGCCCCCCAATATACATAGATACATGCGCCAAATCATGACCAGTTTATAATGTCAAATCGAAAAGGGAATCAGTGTTTTTTCTAGGTTTCAGATTGATCAGTTAACCTGGATTATCAACACTGCTTATTCATATTTACTGAAAAGTGTATATCCTTACACTATAATGTAACACAGCCAATTACTAACAGATGACAATCAATAAGAACCCGATTCATGTTAAATATCACCGGTAATAATGTTGGGTTAAATTTAAAACCTTTGCAGGAATATCGTTTCATTTTAACCAGCTCTAAGACATCGTATAAATTGACCAAACATATTGGTAACCACGACAATGAAAGTAAATCTGTAGAAATACCGACCCGAGATGCTGATGACGGAGATGAAGAAGCAACGGAAGAACGACTGAAACAAAACACAGTCAATTACTAACAGTTAACATTCAATAAGAATCTGACTGTTAACCCTTGAACAACGAGCGTGTACTAAAATGTATGGGAAACCATAAGCAGCTCGTCGTTAAAGGGTTAAATATCGGTTTACAGGCTCTGCTCTCTCGTACATCAGTCCGTCTTGCTCGATTCTCCCATATCTCCACTTTTATAGTTGAACAACTTCACTGGCATCCCTCTCTGCCTGGTCCGTATACAATTCAAAGTACTCATGTTAGTGTTCAAGTCTCAATTGGGTCTTGCCCCAATATAATTCTTCGTCCCCTCTCTGCCACTTCGCTCTGTCTTCTTTGAATCGGCTTAACCTCTTTGTTCCCCGTGTCAGAACCGCCATGGCTCAATCCAGATCCTCTGCCTGCATAGGTCCCTCTCTATGGAATGGACTTCACCCAATAGTCCACTCCGCCATCCTCTCTGGTAGTGTATCTTCATCTTTCTCTCACCTCAAATCCTGCCTTTCCTCTTGAGGTCTCTGCACTGGGAGCTCATGCTGCGAGAAGCGCTTTAGAAACGGCCAAATACAATACAATAATTTATACATCATTTCTCTTTATACATCAACTATAACCACAAAAACTGCATAACATGTCTTCAATAGAAACCCTCAATGGTGATCCCCACCTGGCAAAAAAAATATGGTAACAAACAATGGCAAATCAATCACAATGCCTACCGTTTCTTTGGTGGTTCCGGTCGTCCACGGCTACGGCTGCCCCTCCTACCAGGTCCAGATGGACTCCTCCTCCGTGGAGACTCCGCCCAGCGTCTCCTCCCTGGTGAACGCACCCTGGGCGACGGGGACCGGCGTCTCCTTGGCGACCTTGAGACTCTTCTCCTAAACGAGGGCGATCTACGCTTACGTGAGATCGGTGACCTCGACCTCCGTCTTTGGGGCGACCTAGATCGCCGGCGCCGTGCCGAACCAGACCTTCCTCGTCTTGGAGATGAAGACTTGCGCCGTCGCCTCGGTGACGAAGACTTGCGTCGCGGTGATGGCGACTTCTTACGTCCTCGCGACGTTGACCTGCGTCGTCTGTCTTGCGACCTACGTCGAAGAGAAGTGGCTGCAGAGGGAGAACGATCCCTAAACAGAAACGACATCGTATTTTATTACGTCATTAACGGCAAATTTTACATCACTGCTAATTTTATGTAAATAAAATCACTCAGAAGCATTTCTCGCATTAAAAGGGACATTTCGATCAGTGCACTCAGTGGTCATATCAATCAATCAATCAATCAATCAATCAATCAATCAATCAATCAATCTTGATATAGCGCCCCTTCAAGATATCTACTCAGAGGCGCCTGGAGATGGTCGATTATATGATTTTAATGAAAATAATAATAATGACAATTTCTATGGCTTTGTAACACAGCCATACCGCTACAAGGGCACTACACAACACTATAACATTGAGCAGAGTAAGCCTAGGTGCATAGAGGCACCTATAAAAATGAACAGAAGCAGAGTCTATAAGCTGAGCAGATTTCTTAGAACAGCTAAACATACTAATGCCCATGGAATATCAATTCATGTTAGCGCTCTGCCACACTAACACCTTTAGAAATTGCAGCACAAAACGTTAACAGCACAATGTATAACTGTTAAACAGTGAGCACCAAATTCGTTAACGAGGTCATCATTCGCCATTATGTCTAGGATTTGAATCCTTCATGCATACATGGTAAATATTCATTGAACACTGCAATCTGCAGTAAGTCAAGGCCTCCTGGATACTGAACATCAGTTGCACTTAATTATCAGCTAAAAGATCATGGTCTAGCTGGCTGGAACACAAATGACCTCTAAAATTTGCTCTTTATTTACAGGAAACACGTTATTTCAAAAACCAGCACACAAACTGGTGTGGCTTACAAAAGCTAAACGCCAAATTCCAAGTACCTGTTCTTGGACTTGTCAGGACTTTTGCTGCGGCTGCTTCGGTCCTTTTTTCCAGTTCCCTCAGCTCCGTCTTTGACTTTATCCGCACCACCATCAGCAACCGCTGCTTTACCATCCTCCACAATCAATTTGGCTTCACCATCGACACTAGCCAAAGGTGGCTCACTTGAAAATTTGGAAAACAATAGCAATTTCAAGGTCTGTAAGTCATTTAGACAATAAAATACATAGCACTCAAATTACATTTCAAAAATATGAAAATCAAGAATTTCTAATTTTGACTTTGGCAGAAGACATTTGCCCATGTTGAAGGGTGTTTAAATTGCACACCAACAGCATTCAGGAATGCCATATTGTGCTTCATGGGCACATTCCACACCTTCAAAAACTAACAGACTCTAAGCTGGCACAACAGCAGTTATTAGATTATTGACGTGATTACAGCGTGGTTTTGGTGCACCATTGGTAGATGCCCTCTACATTAGACACCGGCACAATATAAGTTACTAACGAACAGAAATAATTCAAAGAGATGTATTCTACTACTGGACAACACTTGAGTGTTTTTTATCTGTCGTTGGATATCATGCTGTTGAAATCTGAACACATGTACATTGTCTACAGAGACTTTTTCCAGCTGTTCGAATACCATTTCTCTGTGGATAAAACTATTACTCCTAACGAACACTGTTAAGGCTGGCAGGGACAACCTAGGAGAGGTTCATAGAAGAAGCTACAAAAGTGTCTAGTTGCATTACTCTGGTGCCACACGAATAAGCGAGAATGAACATCAAACAAAATGACAAAAGTGAGACGGCCTTCAGTAAAAAATTAGAGTGACTTGATATTCAATCATTTCGTTAATCAGTTTAATAACGATTTCATCATCAGGCCGTCTAAGTGGCAACAACAGTTACAAAGAAATGTATTACAACTATTGGAACAACACATCTTATTAGCACTTTAACGAAGAGCTGCATTGGTTCCCCATTTGCTCTCATCGTTAAAGAGTTAAAACAGTCCTCTATTGAAATTTGCAGTTGTTTTACGCAACAGCTGGATCATTTCATGACCAACAGATTGCAAGCTGGCACTATAAACGCTAGTAGATTACTGCTATTTTGACAACAGCTGTAGACAATTCCTAAACTAGCACTAACAATTTAAGTAGTTACTATACTAAAGAATTTCTTATAAAGAAACCTACGTTACACCATCAACCACTGCATTTGTCTCTGCTTCGGCAGTCTTTGGCTTTGCGTCTTCTCCTTTCTCCGGTGATTTGTCTTTCGAGCGAGACTTTGCGGGCGACTTCGATCTGGTTCTGTCGCGGAAACGACTCTTGCCCGATCGAGCCTTTGGTGATTTTGTTCGACTCCTGTCATATCAAACAACTTAGATTAGATTAGATTAGATTAGATTATAATATAATAATATTCTTTATTGAAACAATCCGACAATTTATATTATGGATTGTTATTATTTGTGTTCAATAAGCTGAACGATGATGGAGGTGATACTAATAATAATAATAATATTCTTTATTGAAACAATCCGGTTGACAAACTGCAACCGGTTACAGTGTACAGTTATGCAATTGAAACAATTCACAAGAACACAAATGAGAGAAGATATAAATCTTAACTACTAACAGAACAGACAGCCTGCAATACACGGCGCCAATAGCAGCCTACAAAACTGCCTTCTTGAACGATAAACAACAAACTGAAGTTAAACAATATTTTTAGTTCTGCCTTGAAAACATAGCCGAAACTGAAGAAGAGTCCTTTAAGCTGGCCCTGAAGCAGTCATGGGTATGAAGTGTTAGAGACTTCATTTTCTTAGCCTCGCCATATGAGGGTGGATGGCCAATCTACCATCTCATCTGCTCACCAACAGTGTATATGGTCAGTGCACTCATCATAGCTGGGTTGGTTAGGGGTGCAAGTGGAGCAGAAATCTCGAACCAAATTTCTCACCTGGAGGAAATTTGAACCCCCACTTTCTCAATTGACAGTCCAGCATGCTAACCACTACACTAGTCAGCTCCCCAATGCTGTCCTTCAGTGCTGTTGAAAACTGACGAGCACAGAAAAGTTAATAGATGCTCAGCTTGGGTTACTACTTGTTCGGGTGACCATCCATAGACTGACTAACATGCCACCTCGTGATCAAGTAGCCATCCAGAAGCTAAGAGCATGCAGTATCAATAATGTGATTTATATAGCGCCGAAGCTCGGCTCAAGGAAAGGGCACTGCACACGAGTTAAAAAAGTCAATGGCAGTCATGCGCCTCTGAGTAGTTTCCTTGAAGGGGCGCTATACAAATGTTCGGTATGAATGAATGAATATGATCGTTTAAAAAGATAAGCATCATTATTAATATTAGAAAAATATAACTTGCAAATGTCACACAGCAAAGTTAGAAGGAACAATTCAAAGACTGGTCCAAACGGATGGACTGACACATTATTGTCTAGCAAATGTCTAACCTGTCTCTATCACTTCGCGCTTTTGTCTTTTCAGACTCTTTCTTCTCTTCTTCCTTCTGCTGGTTCTCCTTTATGCGGTCCTGTTCAGCCTGAAAAGAACGAATGCCATGAAATGTTAAACTTCAGACCCTCTTTGGTTGCAAATCACAGATTTCAATAACATCTTTCTAACAAAGCGTCTGTTTCAAATAGGGAACAACCGGAAATCGCTTCGGCCATTTGCCCCGGCCGGATATCGGGTTTTTCGGAACTATTCGCCTCGGCAAATAATACCCACGCAAATACCTACAATTTTTGGAATTCGATCAATCTCAAGATAATAGTTACAATTTACAAATAAATTATACAACTGAACTAAATTTCTGCAACAATTTAAGTATTTAACCGAAAATCGATTTAACGCTGAGATTGGTTGTCATTGTTCTAGCCCTTCATACTATAACTTCTTTAATTTGCACATGACGTCATAGTCTCAGCAGACTCATAGTCATAGATATCTTTCGTTTCCGGTTTTTCAAAACAAATTAACAATTTTAATCTTGTATTCTTATTAACAGTTTAAGAAATAAAAAATATGTCACTTCCGAAATTAAGCAGCAAAATTTGGAATTTCTTTACCATCAACGCTATCGACGAGTCAAAGGCTTTTTAGTTAAATTAATTTTATTTCCATTTTTATTTGAGTTTTGTAACTTTTGTTTCGACTTGAAGCTTTCAATTTTTTTATTGACAAAAAGTCACAAAATACACTAATAGAGACTTACAGTCGCTGTCGTATTTGTATAGGCCTATATATCTAATTGGTTCATTATTACAGGTAAAAAAATAATGCTTATGCTGATCTTTTTTTTATTACAAGTAAAAAACGGTACTCGGTTCGTACCCGGATCCGGCAAATAGTACATCCAAATACTCGGGATATGCTACCCGGTAGAAAATGTCTACCCGGTTGTTCCCTAGTTTCAAATAAGCATGCACATGAAGCAGAATAAATTTAATTTCATAATTTTTTTCGTTAAGTTATCGGAATAATTACAAAATTAAGAAAATTTTATATTGGATTAAAATTAAAAAACTGCTGTCAGACCTCAAATACTAACGACAAATATAATTTAATAGGGGTTGTTCTTAATAATATCAAGAGTGGTTCCGTTACCCTTCTTCCGATGAACAAACGAAAACTGATTGATTAACCATCCAACAAAAAATACACCATGAGGGGCTTGAGTTGAAGGAAGGGAGGCACCTACATATCCCCATGGGCAGCAGAACACGATGGCTGACCTGACTAGTAAAACGCTAGGAACGAACCTGACGCTTCTTGATCTCCTCCTTCTTCTGCTCCAGAAACTTTGTCGGAATGCAGCTGATGTTGTCCATTGCGCTCAGTAGCAAGTCCCAGAGCTCTTCCATGAAAATCCGGGCATTCTTTGCGTTGAGAAATCCAGTCAGATTTATCTGCATGTCTTTACCATCTGGATGCTACAGTATTTAAGTAACTATTCTTAAAATACACTCAAATTTTTTTAATTCATATATAAAGCATTCGAGTTACAATAATCAAATACGTAATTTAGTTCTGTTGAATAAGTAAATGATCTTGTGTTGATTAGAAGTAATTGTAACGCTCAATAAGGTTTGATTTCTAGTACGTCATGCAAAACAAAAGTTCAAAGTTCAGCCATACAGTCTATTAGGAAAGATTCTCATGTTATTGGATCAATGCAGCCAAATACTCTTTCACCTTATTGTCACAACTAAAGTGCTTACTCTAAAAAAGTGCATAGTTTAAGGTAACCATACAAAATCAATTGATTCAACCATTCAACCTTCAAACAAATAGACCAAAGAATTGTGTAGAATATTATCAGAGAAAGAACATACCCGTTCTTCGAGCTGATTATAGATAAATTCTATAACAACGTCATCTTCGAAGCTTAACATCTCGGTGATTTTCTGATTGATCCACGGCTTGATGGTGTCGAGATTAACTTTAGTCATATCAACCTGAACATGAAAAATAAAGGCAATCGCATATATTACAAGCATCTAGGCATTGACAACTTCTTTTAACAGAGGGTCACCCTAAGAGTTTAAGGCAGCTCAAGGGCCATATGCCAATCGCAGGCTAATTTTTGTAGAGTCATTTGCCCAAGAAAATGAGACAATATTAATTTTATTCAAACTAACTATTGCAGAATAACCATTAAGTAAATGAAGATAATTTTTATGATGAAAACCTAATTATCCCAATAACTATAGTCCTACACTACAATAAAACCAAATATGGTTTAAGTTTAGTCAGTTTTACAAATACATTCATGGATAAAAGGTTCCCAAGTGCCAGGTACAATACTAGTATAAAAGATACGTCAAGGGTCAGTTCAAAGGCCCCCAGGGACCGGAAAAGGGGCCATATGTTGCCCACCCCTGATCTTGCATGTCGCAATCTTACACTTCACACGAACTATATACCTAAACACAAAATAATAAACAGTCGACTGCATTCACTAGGTACAAGTGCTATCCTAAACCTTTAAAACCTTCAAAATGATACAGAGATAGACAAATTAAACGGTTAAATTTTTCATGCTTTTGGAACATCAAAAATTACTCTTAGTAGTCACCTTCTTCTCGAGACAATCTCCAAACTTCATTGTTTTCATCAGCTTTTTCTTCTTGTCCCCGAACCGACTGTCTTGGTCGGTACTGGTACCCTGTTTAAAACCAAAACATCCTCAACATCACATTCTAATACTAAGCCCTGTCAAAGATTAGAACAAGAAGCAAACGATTAGAATTAGAAGCAAACTCCAGGCCCTTAAGCCAGTCCGCAAAGCAGTCACAAGTAGGAAGTATAACCAGCTTCTCTTTCTTAGCCTCAGGATATGACGGGGTGACCAATCCTCTTACTCACCCCCATCCATTTAACTGGCAATGCAAGGTCATCATCATTATAGTCACGTTGGCTGGGGCGCCAGGTTAAAACTAATGAAGCCAATATTATTATTATTATCAATACCTGTTACCACTGGTGCCTTGGTTTAAAAACAAATACCTATTTAACAATGCCATTACTAACTATACTACTCACTCTTAGTGACAGTATGCACCCTTTGAGAAAACCACAATGTAATGTAATGTAAATCTTCGAAAATTTCTCAGCGCCCACAAAAGCGACGTCAGGGAGACCAGCTTATTCACCGGCGCTAATCATCAATAATGTCGAGCTGACAGTTGCTCAAACAGTTATATAGTCTACTGAGTTAGACTATAACACATCTACTTCTAAGGAGTATATAGCTCCACATATCGAAATCAAGCACTGACCAATGAGGGTCAGTGACTGAATCCTAATCTGCATTATAAAAGTATTCCAAACAGTACATATGTAATAAATCATAGTTTTCTGAGCAAACCTATCGTATGGTGGGGCTGAAGGATTTATACAGCATCTTTGAGCATGCTGCGCGGACGCCCGACGGTACCAGGTTTTCTAAAGATGACACTAACACTAATCCTGACCCTAAACGACACTCACGACGCCTAACCTGACCCTAACCGACTCTCACGACGCCAGTAAACGTACGCATTATATCCGTCAGCCCCCGATACTATAGGCTTGCCGTTTTCTGTATTCTTAAACTTTACACGGTAGTACTATCTTCAATCGAAAATGTCCAGTTTTACTACCTATCGAAAGGAACCCATAGATTGTCTTACGAAAATTTGTACGGCACTACCGATAGTTTTGATTACGAAATGCTCCAAATCGCAAGACATGTTCTCAAGGTTTAACTTTCTTATTACGTTATTACGGCAAACAAGAAAACAGCCGGTTATTAGTCCAACCGCCGCCGCGCACTCCTCGTGTAACATTGTATAAAGTGATCGCAAATACAAAAATTACTTCAAGCACGCGATAATAAATACCTGCACACTACTAAGGCAAACTAAATCAAACCTCACTTGCTATATTACTTCAACTAATATATTTTTACACAAACCTTGAAAAAATGTGCATCCGACATTTTGACTGATTGAAGATGGCGGACCAGCTTCAAGTATCACGTGACTACGACCTATGACCTGACCCGGATTTTGATGAGTTGGAAAGAGTCCAAGGTAAGTGCCTTATGGACAAGTTGGCCTATTTTCAACACATTAACGATTTAGATTCTTGGCTTGTGTAAGCAGACCTGTTGGCAGAAAACACTACTCAGGTTGTTTCTTTAGTTGTTTTCTATGTGCTTGTCATTTGGCTTTCAGGAATAAACGTAAACAATCTAAAGGAGCAGACTAAATTTCGAAAAGAAGTAAATGAGTGAGTTAGTAATTTATATTAAGTCTTACGTGCGACAGCTAGGGAAGGACCAGTCGTCATACCTCGTAGAAGACCGAGGGACTTGTAGCAGATTTTTTATGAGAATCGTAGCCGACGTCTGCTCCGGTTTTCTGCTACCTGAATGCAGAAGTCTGAGATGTAGTCTGCATTCACTGCTTTGAAAGTATCAAGCACAATTGTTTGTTCCCAGAGGTCGTTGGTTTGTACAAAGTAATCCGCTGAGAAACACGCAGCCAGTGTAGGTTTTCGCGCAGTAAATCAATGACGTGATCGAATGGTGTCTGGCCATATATGAAACGTGCAGCAGTTGATCGAGTTTGTCGTTACCCTGGAATGAGCCGAGGGACAAGAAGACAAACTTTAAAAACTGCAGAATATACTATCAGAAACACTAAGATTGGCTTGCGGGACAGCTATAAGGGTACGTAGGTCTACTCGACCTGTCCATTCGTTCCTCCCTGCCTGTAATTTGGTTCCTCCATGTATGCCTTGCCGCCTATGTCGTTTCGTTCCTTTCTTCCTGCCTTTTCAAGTAGGCTACATAGTACATAGTCTACAGTCTACACATTGTGGAGTTACTGGAGTAGGCCTATGAGTAGCCTATCACAGGGTGAGAATTGTCGGGAAGGTTTGGGGGTTAAACCCCCCCGGTCCTTCGGATCCCATAGTAATTAAAGTCTACATTTCACACCCAAACTGCACATGAATGATGAATCAACGTCTAACCCCCCAGTAATTTTTTTAAAATTCCCATACTGGCTATCATCGATGTCGCCAGTCTCGCCATAATCGTGACTATCGTGTGCAAAATGTAATCATTGTATAGGTCTATAGTGCTAATCTGATTACCTCGCCTTTGTATAGGCCTACGTCTCTAAAAACTGCATGACTTGTTCAAAATGAAATTGGGTCCCGGTTCAGTTTCCATTGTCGTTCATTAAGCCTATAGAGATACAACTGTACAAGTGTTTGACAGAATGAATTCAGCGCCACGTACTTGAAAGCTAAGCGCAGGGCACCAGCTTACTCGCGAGCAAGAGATGTCATGAAGCGCCTTGATGAATACAATGAACAGAGGAGCTGACGTTGAAAACAAGGAAAGCATTGAGGAAGAAGAGTATTATTGATACTATGTTGAAAGAATGCTTGGATTTCATGTCGGAACAGAGCAAGAAATTAACCCTGCTAGCTTTTCCGTGGACATCAGATGACCTTTCATGCACAGGGCTGTTAAAGGCTTGGTTTTTTGGTTTTTGGTTTTTTAAAAAAATATAAAAAAACAAAAAAACGCAAATTTTGGTTTTTTGTTTTTTTTTTACAAATTTAGAAATTATAAATGCTAAAATGGCGTCTCTTCAACTCTCTTGGCAATTGTTGTATGTATGGTCTTTGTTAACTTCGTTTTATGACATTCTACGGTTCTACTGTTCTAGTTAATTTCATTTATAAGCACCTGATTAATTTGAACGGTAGCCTATTATGCGATTTTATGTGTTTTATGATGCGAAATAGGAAAATCTTAAAAAACAAAAAAACAAAAAAAAACATAAAAAACAAAAAAAAAACTTTTCATTTTGAAAAAAGTTTGATTTTTTGCACCTCTGGTCATGCACGTGGGTCCCATTTTTTAGCTCTATATATACGGGTCCCATGGTAATTCAGTACAACTGTAACCTACTTTGATATTGCATGCCCTCCTTCCAAAGCTCAGCAGCGCACAATTAAACGACGATGTCGCATAATATTATATATAGCCTACAATATTATTATATTGCAGAGCAATTGTGGGCGAAAGACTTGCTCAAGGTTCCTACACAGTAACTGCCTCGGGCGAGGTTCGAACCCGTACTCTCCTCGTTATAGGCCGAGCGCTCTAACCAATCGGCCACCGTTCATATGGGTTATTATATTACATGTATATGGGATCCATGTGGGCTGCATGTTGGCAAGGAAAGGCTGTCTTTCAACGATGTATCGACTCGACAAACTCAGATGCCCAAGCAACCTGGTTATTGCGGACTTGATTTGATATCGCGCCGGTGATTAAGCTGTTCTTTCTGATGCGTCGCTGAAAAATTTCGAAGATAACCCTTTTGACTAGACGCAGCGCTCGTGAATAAGCTGGTGCCCTGCGCTTGGCTTTCGAGTGGCGCTTTAGAAGTTTGGAGATTACGATTACGATTAGGGTAGAATGGGGCAAGACCGTTATGTTTTTGATTTTTTGCATGTGGAAGGTTTGTCTGATAAAAGTCATAAGGAAAAAGTTACTGTAAACAATAATTGCTATTTGATGAACATGTATTAGTAATTGTTACTGGCTAAAAACAGTGAAGCACTTCACAATTTTGAAGAAACTGAAGGTGCTGTGATTGACGATCTTGCCCCGCCATGGGGGCAAGTTCGTTAATGTTTTGGGGCAAATCCGTTAATGTTATTGTTTCTGTCAAAGTCAACAGAAATCGCAAATAAAGACACCGCCTTCATATGCGGTGCATTTTTCATGCCACCATTTCCCGCATGGACCACTGCAACCAATCCAGTCTTCAGTTGGTGGGTGAACGTACACCTCATCGCAAGCAGGACAAATATCCTCTGACTCTTTTTGTTTTGTAACCTTTTTTTCAATGTTTCTTTGGCAGATTTCTCAGTTTCTGTGGCACTTTCACTTCCAGTTGCAGACACCTTTTCGCAAGTTTCTTGGGAGGTTTGGGCACTGTGTTGTAATCAGGTCGTCGGCCCCTTTCAAACCCTACAGAAACCTTTTACCCGTATTATTAGCGTTACTTTTGACACGTTCCTTTCCATTGCTGGGCTTTTCCCCAAGTGCCTTGTCAACTTTTTTGGCAATCTTTGGTTTCTCTTTCTCAATGAGCTGCTGTTTGAATGGTGATGCAGTTATTAAGGAAGCTTTCTGCGCTCTTCCATTGCCAGCTCGTCTTGTAGTTGCTTTTGGTAAAGGTCGTATCATTTCAGGAGTTATACCTTGTGTCAACCTACTTGGACCTGGAGTACTAATAAACACATCAGGATTTGTTGGCAAAGGAGGAGCATCTGCAGTGGTCATATCTGGTTGAGCATCAGGATTTGTTGGCAAAGGAGGAGCATCTGCAGTGGTCATATCTGGTTGAGCATCAGGATTTGTTGGCAAAGGAGGAGCATCTGCAGTGGTCATATCTGGTTGAGCATCAGGATTTGTTGGCAAAGGAGGAGCATCTGCAATCAATACATTACAATAACATCATTAAGATTACTTTGCCAAGTTTAAATTTACTTTCAATTTACTGGATCAACAAGGTCAATGGAAAGGGGCAAGATCGTACACCAGACATGGGGCAAACGCGCGCGAACGATCTTGCCCCGATCGCCTTTGCCCCATGAATAGCGTTTATGTAAGGACAGCCATTACTACTTATTACGGACAGATATGAACTCGGGTCTACCTACTGAAATATCATTTAATCTTGCCTTCATCCATATCTACATAGCGTTTCTCGTTAGCGCACACGCAAATTGGACAATCACGTTTTCAAATTTTACAAATATTTTACGAAAATCGATGAAAACAAAGTTTACCTTGTGGATTTGAAGTAATACGACTAACCGCTTCAATCTCCTGTCGAAACAATGATCGTGTCTAGGTCATCACGCATGCGCTGTAGCATAGACTTAGTGTGAGCTGTTCAGGGCCTGTTCTCATTGAACGTTCTTGCCCCTTGCGCGCCTTTGCCCCATTATACCCTACGATTACGCCGCAATCAAGAAGTCCCGACGAGCACAGGTAATGGTTCGAAACGAAGGTACCACGTGCCATCAAGGCAGAGAGCAGACCGGAGAGCCTGCCGACCAGTTTGAGTGCCAACTGGAAGGCACAGTTCAGCAATGTAGTCCGGAGCAGTACCAGTCGTAGCCTTCCAAACCAGCGTCGGATCCAGAATTTTAAGTTACAAAAGCAAGCCATCGGATTAGATTAGATAAGGGGAGGGGGTTGGTTTAGGTGATTGGTGAAAATTCCGGCACGAAGAGCAGAAGATCATCATGGACGCGGGATCGAATCCCTCTAGGTCGACTCAGCCTTTCACTCGCCAGATGGCGTTGGTAAAATGACTAGGACAGATGGATGCATTGCATGGCTGCCATACAGTTAACCCTTTGGAGGTGAGGTGAAGCATTGTAACGTTTCAGGTGAGGTGGGGTCTGACATACCCCAATACATAAAATTATAATTACTTGCAAGTCGCAATATCAACTATAATATAAATTGTGAGCTAAACTACAGTTATGTAACCAATTGTCGGCTAAACTGGTGATTTTCGGGAACAAATAACAGTTTTCAATCATAATTGATATGGCCAGCGTGGTGGCGCTCAAAATCAAGCGGCCCTTTGCAATGGCATCTTCGTGGCCCTCAAAACATGTAACATTTTGGGAACACGTGACAATGTCGTGACATAATACCCGTAATAATTGATCAATTTTGCATCGATGCAACACTATATGCAGTAATATCTTATAATCGCACATTTTTTTCGGCACTGTGCCGTTACTTTTTTAAATTCCTTAAAATCAATATGTATACGAAAAATTAAAATTTCACTTTAATATGCAAGAAATAAAAAAAATGGCATCCACAAGTACCTGAAAGTGTCCTAGAGTGTCCGTATTTCACATTCACTAAGGTAGACAAAAATAATCCAAGCTGGTTCTACGTTTTCCGTAGAAAAAGCAGCGTAGAATAGCCTTGGGGTGTGTCATACCCCACCTCACCTCCAAAGGGTTAAATTCGACTTCTGTAATAACTTATATTCATCCGTTCATACTATGAATTGTAATCATACTGCGTTCACGTCAGTTTGAATCAATAAACGAAGATTATTATTATTAAACTATTCCATCATAATTAGGCCCATACGTCTGAATAGGCCTACGCCACAGAGATTATGTATTACCCTAATGGTTCGCGTGTTCTGCTTATAGGACGCGATCATTGATTTCTGCTTATAGGCTACATAATTAAACACAGATCAATTATTGATAGTCGATGGCCTACTTGTTTCATCTTTCACGCATGTGACTTCATAGGCCTACTAGTCTTGATGACACTATAGAGCCAACTATACCGGAAGGCCTATAGATGGCTCTGGAGTCAACATTAAATTAAATTATGAGATTGAAATATTTCATAGAAATGTTGACTGAAAGTCTCTTTTAAGTATCTGATCGCATAATATATAAAATTTATTCTAAAATTGAAATTTCGTTAATCGAATCGCGCACCATTAACCATTTGTTTTTGCGTTGATATCAACCCGACAGCTTCTAGATCGGTTCTAGATGGCAATGAAGACGTACGTTTATTAGTGACGTCAAACAGCAGGAGGTTGCGTCTGTTCCCCGATATGTAGTCCATGTAGTATATAAAGCGTCTATTTTAGACTCTCAGGATTAGTCAGGCGAGGGCATATTTAGGCGAGGGCGTGTTTTCGCGGTTGCTGGTTGGTCCGGAATAAATTATTGTTGTATTAATATCTTCGCGTGTTGTCGTGTGTAGGCAGATCGAGTTCGTTACGGGACTGAGTCAGATTTTGGAAGATTTCCTGCCCTCGGTAAGATTACAGATTCTCTTTTTCGCGGATAGTAATAATAATTGGTAAAGTAGGATTAATGGCTTTGGACGTCGGTGGATGAAGGACAAAGAGCTGTCTGTCTTCAATAGACAAATCTGTTCAATTCGCCTGTTTTGTTTTGAAATTTTCTTCAGTCTGTGGGCTGGTGTGTGTGGATGTGGTTGGTAAGAGTGCTGCAGCATCGGGACCCGCAGTTTTGAGGGCCTGCTTTTTATAAATATGTGTGTGGTGGACAGGTGGTTGTCAGAGGGTGGGGGGGGGGGCTCTGGAAGGTAATCACAGGACCCGGGCCCGCACTAGCCATAACGCGGCCCTGGTTTGCGTAGATTTGTGTATTTGCATATTTAATTCTATTTGATTGAATTGAGTTTTCGTTGCGTTTTAGCAGCCGTTTACACCGTGTTATGATTTCAATTTGCAAGATCCTGTAGCAGCGTTGTCGAATAATTATATCCGTCCTATGAACTTACCGAATGCTCGCCTCTTGCTATCTCTCCACAAATCTTCCGCTCACCACTGAAATCACTCCTCGTTCACAAATACTACCCGATTCTTCCCCTCCCCCTAACCTCCCTCGTCGTTTCAATTCTAAACACCATCCGCCTTAGTCGTCTGACTAAGGTGGATGCTTGACCACTTTGGATCTTGATTATTTACCCCCACCCGCCTATTTCTTTTGTTTTGACTAAGCGCCTTTGTTTAAGCTGGTTTGTGCAACTTCACTGTTATGGGCGCTGTAGAAATCTCGATATTACGATTACGAATATATATATATCCAGTGCATGCCTGAAATAGACGTCATATAGATAGTACGTCAGCATGCCTTCCTTCCCGCGCTCCTAGAATGCATCTGGGGCGTTACGCTCTGCAACACGCCCAGTATGACCCACATATACCGCAGGCTCATATTTGATTTCTGACTCACTGCACAGCCCTAACAAAACAACTCCGCGCGTCCACAACACCATACCCCACCCACTCGGCATTCTGGGCCGCTTATAAATCGACCCCATGCACCCCACTCTCGTCCTATTAACTAATTTCCCCACCCCTTCTTCCTCATTGCTCTTGAGGAATGAATGACCGACCAGTGGCGGCGCCAGAGGGGGGATAGGGGTGCGTAGCCCCTCCCCCTAACTGTGGCTCAGCTCCCTAAAGTGGGAAATCACTGCAAATCACAGGGAGGAGGGAATACCAGACCGACTTACTGGATGACTGATTTTTCACTCACTTCCTTGTTGGGTTACTGAGAATCATTGACTGTGTCTAACTGACTGGCTGGCTCGATAGCTCGCTGGCTGGCTCGCTTATTCGATAACTCAATAACTGATTGACTTGCTCGCTGGCTAGCTCACTCAGCCACACTGACACTGACTGACTGACCGACTGACAGACTAGACTGACTGAGTGAGTGACCAACCGACCGACCGACCGACCGACTGAACGAATGACTGACTTACTGACTGACTGACTGAACAAATAACTGACTGACTGACTGACTGACTGACTGATTGGATGAACGACAGAACAAATGACTCACCCACCCACCCACTCACGAAGCCTGTATAGCAGTACTGTTACTCGTATAGCTCTGTGGAACATAACAGCAGTCATTGTTGTCAGAGTTTGGACAATCGCCAGATGTTCCATACAATCAGCAACTGTAGCAGAATTATTACATCTGCAAATATTGTAATTTTAATAAGAAATTTACATAGTTCCGCTTCAAGAGAAGCTAACCAGAGAAGCCTCGTGTGCTAGCTATTATGTGCTATCGATTCTGGTTTTGATTAAGCGCCTGTGAATAAGCTGGTTCCCGCGACTTCGCTTTTGTGGGCGCTCTAGAAATACCGAGTTTACGATTACGATTAGCTGCAATAATAATACATGTAATAATAATAATAATAATAATAATAATTATTATTATTATTATTATTACATGTATTATTATTATTATTATTGTTGTTATTATTATTATTATTATTATTATTATTATTATTATTATTATTATTATTATTATTATTATTATTATTATTATTATCATTATCATCGTCGTCGTCGTCATCGTCATTATCATCATCATCATCATCATCATCATCATCATCGTCATCATCATCATTATCATTATCGTTATTATCGTTATTAATATTGTTGTTGTTGTTGTTTATCATTATCATTATTATATTATTATGCACCTTTTGAGCACCACTGTTTAATGACCAAGCTTTAACTGATGGTGCTGAGCAAGTTTGAGCGAAGGCCTTACTCAAGCTCTCTACACAGTAGCCATCTTCTTCAGGGAGACTCACACCATAGCATTAGCTTGCTACCGACGATGCTGTATAAATCCTCGTATTTACAATTACAATACAGTACGCCTCTGACTGGCGTGCACTGCGAGAGGAGCTGTATAAATACAACACAATACCTTTTGTATGTATGTATGTATGAGCACTTGTTATAGCGCCCCTTCAAGATTCTATTCAGAGACGCTCCCGACTAGCCTACAGCGCGCGGATACTGAATCGGAGTTTCACGCAGAAGCGCATGAGCAATTGCGAGTGAAGGACTTGCCCAGGGTCCCTACGCGGCGGCTTGAGGTGGATTCGAACCCGCAACCCTCCGGCTTCAAGGCACCGAACATACCCCTACACCAAAATCGTCGTATTTACGATTACAATACAAGGCAAACGTTCAACCAGTCTGCTACTGTGTCCTTGGTTGGTTCTTTCGTTTGATGCCTGATATATAACTTATGTAGTAGTTCTCACGGTGTGTGATGCCTCATTTTGTCCCACCTCTTCAAAGGAAAGACGTCAGAGGATGCGATGCTAAGTGTCACCCGGATGTTTTATAATGAGACGGGCAATTAAACCGTCCACAGCTGAATTTAGTAGATTAAGAAATTAACAACGGATTTGCATAATTGGGTCTTGTTACAGACAGACAGACAGGCAGACAGACAGGCAGACAGGCAGGCAGGCAGGGAGGGAGGCAAACAGACAGGCAGGCAGACAAACAAACATACATACAGACAGACAGACAGACACACAGAAAGACACACGCACACACATACTCACACACATACTCACACACACACACACACACACACACACACACACACACACACACACACACACACACACAGGGAATTGCATACGTAGCCTACTCACACAACTGACACAAGCAGGCGGATAATTTTACAGTGTGGTAAACTAGTCTGTGGGAAATTCGAACTTCACAGGCAGTAACACACGTAGATATATGCAAAGTGATACACAGGCAAACTCAGAGGATCAGTCTGCGAGCAGTACCCAACAGACCCTGTGGTGTTTTCGAGTTAATCCGGTGGTTGAGGGCAAACGGGAGTGGTTATGGTTGACCTCACTATGGAATGCTCTTAATAGCAGTGGGCGCAAAACAAGGCACGCATTGGGAACGAACGAGTGTTGCGTCTCATTGGAGTGATGAAGAAGAAGAGAATAGCAGTCCCTTAAGCTAGTTCTGAGGCAGCCATGGTATGAAGTGTTAGCGACTTCATTTTCTTAGCCTCGGCATATGAGGGCGGGTTGCCAATCCTGTCCCTCACCGTCTCATCTTCCCACCGACAGTGTACGGTCAGTGTACTTATCATAGCTGAGTTGGCTATAGGCGGTGCTCGTGGAACAGAAATCTCGAACCAAATTTTCTGCCCTGGCGGGAATTTGAACCCCCGACCTCTCGATTGACAGTCCAGCGCGCTAACCACTACACTATCGAGCACCCCTGGAGTGATGAATTATTTAATTCCCATAGTTGCCCCTTAGTTTCACGTACTCGTTAAGATGCTGCGAGAGAGCGGGATTTGATTCGTTGCCCTGGGGCCTATATAGGTAAACCTGTTCCTGCAGGGCTTTTGGTGCATATGTTGGTTGGTAGCAGTCCACAGGGCCTCTGTATACGGGCCAAATGCTGCAGCTGCTGTGGGTGAGAAAAAGGCCAAGTGATGCTGCTCTCCGCTGTTGAATCCTTCTACCAGCCGAAGGGTTGGGAGGGGTGGATTGGGTGGAAGAAGGATAAAAGGAGGAGGCGGCAGCTGAGGAAGAGTAGGAGAACCAGGAGGAGGAAGACCAGGAGGAGGAGAAAGGCATCTGGATTCGACTAGGGCAACGGTGCTCTGCTCTGCAAACATGAATCATCGGTAACTGTGGCAACAGGGCGCGGGTGGGACCATGCATGGTGGGACACGCCCATCGTATGATATAATATATATATATATATATTATATACCATATATATATATAATCGTGTTTATCTACTGATACTATTTGTATATATTATGTATATTTATAATATTTATATACTCTGAGTATATAATTATGCTGAGTAGGTGTGTATGAACTGATTAAACTCCTAAATGATATATGTATGTATGTATGTATGTATGTATGCATTTATGTATGTAGCTTATATATAACGCTGATTAAACTCCTACATTATATATATACATGTATAGTCTATGCCTAAGTGTATAATTATATATAAATAATTATCATGAACCCATCTGCGCAAATATTCCAATTACTCATAAACTTGATGTATTTGTATTTATGATGTTCTGATACTTGTACCGAAGAGGGTGGCTGTGTATACACATGTTGTATAAATTTATAATCATATGCACATTAGTAGGAACGAGTGTTTGCACCCACACGCAGTGTGAGTTTGGTTGGCATGCAGCTGTGGTCTGGTTATTTTTAGCCCATATCGTCAGTGTATACAGCACAGTGTGTGTTGAGACCTAGGTGAGTAGGCTACTGTTTTTGTATCGGCCGCATCCAGGCAATTTTTGTATACAATATTCGTAGGCCTACATGTATTACTGCGTGGTTAATACTAACGTTGAAAACATTGATGTAGCGCTAAGATGATAGATTGTGTCGTTGCTATCTTCTTATTCTTCTTCTCTTTATTCAGTGTTCTGGCCTGGACCAGGGAAGAACACTTCGTAGCCTTTCTTCACTTCTTTTTGCTCCCCATAGGTTTCCTTGATCCATACAATCATATTCCTTCAGTCCATGCGAATATAGTTCCTGTTCATACAGTGTCTCTCCTTTCTTCAGGTCTTTGTCATTCCAGTGCTGTCTGAAGGTAGAGTTCCCGCGTGTCTAATCTTTTGTTAATGACATCTGTTTGTAGAACCATCTTATTATGAATTAACTTGAAACGGCCGCCAGTAGATACCTTGGGCATCTTCATTCAGTAGAGACAAGAGCGAGGCTTAATTCCTCATTCATTCATTCGTTCGTTCGTTCGTTCATTCAGTCATAGGACTTATATAACGCCCCTCAAAGATACCTACTCAGGACTCCGCCACTACCCTACCTGTGGTAGTGCCAGTCCCAAGCCTGGAGAAAGGAGGAGGGCGACACTAATCATCTTTGTTATGACACAGTGCCGTTAACCAGCAACCAAGAAGTACCTACTCAAAGGCGCTCCCAGCCCAACTCTGGTGATAGACTAGAGAGCAGTTTTCAGATGCTTGTATAAGGCGTACGGAGCAGCATGTAGGCTACCAACGGACTTCTGGTTTTTCTCCCTTTAGGCACAGTCTGTTTACCATTTAGAAATTTAATCATGAGGTTAACTGAAATTAAATGCGAAAGAAATATAATATTATAACAGCTAAATCAAACCAGATGGTGCTGATTGATATTCTGTCATCAATGCCCACCGGCCATTCAATTGTTTTCAGACAAACGCTGGACCACAAGCACTGTACATCTATCGTAGCTATTGTACTTGCCTTGTTCTGTATGCATGTGTGTGTGTGTGTGTGCGTGTGTGTGTATGTGCGTGTGCGTGTGTGTGTATGTATTTGTATGAATATACATGTTTGTATGTATATTTGTATGGCGGACAACGGAGATAATTTATTCGTAACTATCGCCGCCAAATGACTGGCATGAGGAACGGATGATGATGAATACACGTGTATGTCTGTGTTTTATGTATATTTCAATATGTAACGCAGTTTGATTTCGTCTGGGTTTTTTTTCTGATAGTCTGTCAATATATTGATTTCTCTCGTGGATTTTTTCATAAACGCGTGGATACTTAGAGAGGGGGTGAAATCGAGTGGGCAGACGTGCCCCACTGAGATTGTTAAGAAGGAAAAGTGTTTGATTTCCTCCATAGAATTCCAGCATCAAACAGGTGATTATTAGGCTATTCCATTGTAAATGGTAGACAAGTGGTAGGTAGTTCGTGATTGAATGATGACCTCATTGCCAACCACAGATAAAGACTCGATGAACTTTATCCCAAGAACGTTAGTCTATATAAAAACATGTACTAATTAACCCATCCATAAGTAGCCATACTGTCAACTGTATTCTTCACATTCACATCGTTTTGCCTGTTGTTTTATGAAATAAACGAATATACATACAATATTTTAGAGTCTGTTCTTATCCATCATTCTCATCATTATTCAATTTTTGGTCAGCGATGTCGACCTTTTTAAAGCTGTGTGCCAAAATGCTGTTAGGACATTTAAAAAAATACCGTCGCGTGCACCTCGGAATTTTGCAGCATAGCCTAACATTGTTTTTCTCATGTAGGTTTTCATTTGACAAAGCGTAACAAAATAATTAAAAGACATTGTTTCAAAGATGATTTAAGAATGGTGTTACAATGCAATGAAGTCCTTCATAATATAAAATGTGGTTTCCTACAGTGATTTTGTATTTAAAAGTTTCAAATTTTGGGGACGCTACAAATTTCGCGTGCCCAGAAAATCTGAGCACGTGCCACTTTGGGCACGCGTATACCATCCCCGAACTAGGTCATCGGATTTTGTAGCTTAAAGTGTTTACAACGATTTGCCTATGGGTCAAGTTACAGGCAAACAGATAGATAGTTAGTTACAGACAAACAGACAGACATACAGATAGTTACAGGCAAACATGGAGACAGATGGCAGGCAGGAAGGCAGGCAGACAGACACAGACGAACAGGGACAGACAGACAGGCAGACAGACAGATAGATAAATTGCATACGAACACACACGGGCAGGCGGATAGCTTTACAGTGTGGTAGACTAGTCTTTGAGATATTCAGGCTTGACAGGCAAGAGGACATGTAGACAGATGCAAAGTGATACACAGGCAAACGCACAGAATCAGTCGGAGTCCTCCTCTGGTCATGCAGGCGACTGAAACTGCTCTTGGTGAATTAGATTTTTCAGTTGCTGGTCCTAACTTCTAAGACTCCCTCCCAGTGCTGTGTCTGTCTGTCTGTCTGTATCTCTCTCTCTCTCTGTCTGTCTGTCTCTGGCTCTGTCTGTCTGTCTGTCTGTCTCTCTTCTCTCTCTCTCTCTCTCTGTCTGTCTGTCTGTCTGTCTGTCTGTCTCTCTCTCTCTCACACACACACACACACACACACACACACACACACACACACACACACACACACACACACACACACACACACACACTCAATTCGTCAAAGGACGTCTTCCAAATGATGTTCGCCGACATTGAAATTGTCAAAATAGCAACTAAAACTGTAACCATTATGTTGAACTGAATTTTTTAAATTAATAGGTGGAAAGAGACTGTTGTAGGGGACAAGGCGCCGATAAAAAAAATAATAAAAATTGTTTTATTGTTCACATTTTTATTAATAGTTGTGTATGGAATATTTGGGAAAGTTACCTGGAAAGTCAGGACCCTTAAAACAATAAATGAGTGGGAAGGGTTTAGGGTAGCCTAATGGTAACACTCTGGCATGAAGAACAGAAGATCAGCAGACGTGGGATCGCTTCCTGTTACCCTTCCAAAGGTCGTCTGAGCCTTTTATTCGCCAGATGGCATTGGTAAAATGAGCAGTAGGACGTGATGGGCGCCTTGCATAGCTGCCAAAACAGTTGAATTCGACTCCTGTAATAACTTGTGATCATCTGTTCATACTATGAATTGTAATCATACTGCGGTGTGTCAGTTTGAAATAATAAAAGAAGCTTTTTATTACCGTTTTTAAATCGAATATCCTGCTTAAACTCTGTCTTTATGGGCGGATCTCCTAGATATTTGACCTGATTGTGGCTTCGTTTTGGTGTCCCATCGATTGTTGCCTTGTACAAAAGAGAAATTACTAATTAACAATTATTATGACTGCCATGCGGTTGTGTTTCGCTGTTGATTACGAGAAAGTTTTGTTTTTACCATGGGTGGATTGATAACTTAATAATTGGTTGTTTTTGGTTTGAGGATGCCCTCATTGACCCTTCAGCTGTAGGCCTACTCTGCTGCTGATAGAGGGAAAGTTGTTTGCTTTTGACTGTGTGAAGATTGGCAGGGTTAAGAACGGTCTTGTTGGTATTAATATGAGTCTGAGACACTGTGATTCAACATTTGTTTGAACAGTATTTGTATTGAAACAATAATATTGAGCTGAAGTCAATTTATTTATTGATCGCAAACAGGTTTTGAAATACGATAGGTCTATATCAATAGATGTCAAAGGCAGAACTTAGAAGTGCGTGAGTGAGTGTGTGTGTGTGTGTGTGTGTGTGTGCATGTGTGTGTGTAATTGTAATAATAATAATAATAATAATAATAATAATAATAATAATAATAATAAAAAGATTTATCTCTCTTGAGTTTTGTAGTTTTTAAAAGTATCTATAGCTCGTCAGAACACGTTTTTATACCACTGTGCATCTATCGATACCAGGACCTGGAGTATCTAAATATTTTCTGTCGTCAGACTCTGGATTTTGCAGGATTTTAGTTTAAATGTGTAAACTGTCCAGCTGGAAACCAGAATTCGACTTCATGATTTACAACGGTAAAACAGTTATATGATCATACGACGTCATAATGCGTGTTACCTAGCAACGCATTAAAGACGTTGATTTATTTACATTTTAAACAACATATTGATATCCAGTTTCATTCCTCCCACTCCAGATATTTTCATTTCCATTCCTGTTCAAGTATCCATGCATAACAATAATACATTTCGACTAAACTGGAAGGCGGAGAGTATCTACGTCCATTGCCACCACAAGTAATGAGTCAAAGGTTACCAAAAGACGTCGGCGTATGCCCAGTTTGTTTAAGCGAGTTTAAACTACATCGTTTAAAAGGCACACTACACTCCCATGGACCCCGTCGGAACCTATGTCCAGGTTCAGACCAGTTGCCTATTGACATTGTGCAAACAGGGAGTCGCTCTTCACACACAAAGCATTCTGACGATAGCCAGTACAGTGCATCACAGACAACACATTCTGATGCCCGGTACAATGCAGATGACGATGAAAATCTATTCTGCAATGAGCCGTTACTAGACATTTTTACCCATCCAAAGGTTAGAAGTCGACTGCTGAAACACATCCCACTGGCAGCAAGAGGAGCGTGTAGGGACTTACTTACCAAGATCATCCAGGCCGTTATTCGAGAACCAAACAGCCCCTCAAAATGGCTAGATCTACTCCAATTTTCACCGATAATTCTGGCTAAGCCTAAGAGGGGAGGTCGAAACCGGAACTTGAGCAAGATCATTCTAACTCGCATCGAATCCTGGCGTAGTGGAATGATCTTCTGTGATGATGTTAAAGAAATCACGCCATCTGTCTCACGAACTAGGAGGAATGACAAGGGCTACGATCGAAGTAAATATCTTGCGCAGGCGGTGTCTAGCAGACTCGAAGATGGCGACATCAAAGGAGCCCTTCGCTTGCTGTGCTCTGATGATGTTCCTGTAGAAGATTCACCTAGAGTGATTGAAGAATTGCAGAAGAAGCACCCAAAGGCTTACGAAGACAGAAGAACACTGCCATGCCCTCAAGAGGACAGGTTCGACGCCATACAGGTTTCTGGAAAGATGGTCTGTAACGCTATTGCTTCCTTTCCTGCAGCATCTAGCGGAGGACCAGATGGCTTCACACCACAACATCTGAAGAACCTTCTGTCCAATACAACAGACACGGGTTTCGTAGAGACTATCACTGACTTTATCAATCTTTTATTGAGAGGCGGGCTACCGAAACAAGTTGCAGATATCCTATACGGCGGAAGACTAATAACACTTGGAAAAAAGGATGGCGGAATAAGACCAATCACGATTGGATACACGTGGCGGCGGCTTGCTGCTAAGTGTGTCTGCCATGTTGTGACTCCATACTTATCTCAAAATCTGTCACCACTTCAAGTCGGCGTGGGAGTTTCAGGAGGAGCCGAGGCTGCTGTTCACGCAACCAGACGTTACTTACAGTCTATGCCTGAAAATCATATTATAGTGAAACTGGACTTTTCGAATGCCTTCAATGCTCTGAGAAGGGACTCAATGTTAGAGGCGGTGGCAGCAAAAGTTCCAGAAATATACAGATACGTATATGACAACTATGCCTACGCCCCCCAACTACAAACCAGACAGCATACAATTCTTTCCGAGGAAGGCACCCAGCAAGGCGACCCTTTAGGACCACTGGAGTTTTGTCTGGCAATACATCCGCTTCTAGAGAGTTTGACATCTCCATTCACTATAGGCTATATGGACGATCTTACTCTTGCTGGACCGATCGATCAAGTTGAACATGACATCCGCTTGATAGAGAAAGAGGCGCCCATGTACGGTCTAAAGCTGAATCGAACAAAATGCGAAACATCTGCTAGAAGCTACGACGAAGCTAAGAATATTCAGACCTTCGCCGAGTTTGAAAATATCGCCGTTGAAGATTTGTCATTGTTGGGAGCACCGCTGCTGCCAGGCAAGGCTGTCGATAAAACCATCCAGAAAAAGATAAAAGATTTGGAGAAAGTCGTAACAAGGCTTGAGATGCTACACCCACACGACTCATTCACCCTGCTGAGGAGCAGCTTAAGCATTCCTAAGCTGCTGTACACATTAAGAACTTCAGCCTGCTTCTTAAACGAAGAACTTCTATGTGGTTTCGACGAAGTCTTGAGAACAGGCCTGTGTAGCCTTCTCAATATCAACATGAGCGACGATCAATGGATCCAGGCATCTCTACCTGTTAGAAACGGTGGTCTGGGGATTCGTAGTGCCGTTATGCTGGCAACTTCCGCCTTTTTGGCATCAGCCGCTGGCACGCGAAACCTTCAAGACCGACTGCTACACGCTGTTCCTCTAACAATCACAGACCCGTTGGTAGAGGAGGCCTTAAGTTCTTGGTCATCGAAATCGAACGCACCTCCTCCCATCGAGCAGAAGGTTCATATACAAAGAGAATGGGACAGCAAACTCATCTCAAATGCACTTCAAGGCCTATCGGAAAGAGCAAATGATTCTGCTGCTAAAGCCAGATTGTTAGCCATTCAATCACCACACTCCGGAGACTGGCTCCATGCACTTCCAATTACAACAGCAGGATTACGCATGTCAGGAGAGGTCTTAAGAATAGCATCAGGCATCCGGCTGGGCACTGCACTGTGTGAAAAACACACCTGCAAATGTGGTGTCATAGTGGAATCCAACGGCCATCATGGATTCTCCTGCGTCAAAGGAGCAGGAAGACAACATCGACATGGCATGCTCAATGACGTTATTTGGCGGGCTTTCACCAGAGCCAAAATCCCTGCTATCAAAGAGCCCAATGGCCTCTCCAGATCTGACGGCAAAAGGCCTGACGGAGTCACCATCATACCTTGGCATAGTGGTCGTTGCATGGCGTGGGATGTGACGGTACCAGACACTTTCGCTGCATCCTACGAACATCTAACATCGCAAATCGCAGGTGCGGCAGCGGAAAAGGCAGCTCGCAACAAGGAAACCAAGTATGCTGCTATCACACAATCACATCATTTCGTTCCTGTAGCAGTCGAAACTGCAGGAAGCTGGCACACAGAATCACTGCAGTTTGTTCGAGAACTTGGAGGCAAGATCTCAGCAGCGACAGGCGACCAGCGTGAAACCAGTCATCTACTACAACGCCTATCAGTGGCCCTACAAATTGGAAACTCTCTATCTGTTTTAGGCACCACAGATTGCAACAACACTGTAGCCAAGGAGAATGACAGCTTATAACAATATTGAAAACAGTTACTTTTAATCAGTCTGTACATAAGTTTGTGTTGGCTTTATGAAGAAATAAATTTGGCATAATAATAATAATAATAATAATAATAATAATAATAATAATAATAATATCTTTTCTTTAATCAAGCGCCTGACAAACGCACTGCGCTGTACATTTACATGTTATGCAATTGAAACAATCTTAACTACTAACAGAACAGACAGCCTGCAATACACGGCGTTAATAGCAGCCTACAAAGCATATCCGCCCTACGGGACTCGAACTCGGTACCTCTCGCTCTCTACGCCAGTTATCCAATGCGCTATCGGGCATTGTTTATTGTAATTTATAATCCTCTGTCTAGTCAAAATCGGTTCTACATGTATGTACCTGGTTGCGGTGTGTCAACCCTTGTGATTAAGTGATAAACCAATATATCAATTGTATAATTTTCGCCTGTGAGTAGATATCTTGAAGGGGGCTATATCAAGTTTTCTGTGATTGGTATGTAGATTTAGTTGTGTGTATATCAAAGACGTTAGACGCAGGACTTACACGTGTAAATGTGTGTGTGTGTGTGTGTGTGTGTGTGTGTGTGTGTGTGTGTGTGTGTGTGTGTGTGTGTGTGTGTGTGTGTGTGTGTGTAACTGTATATTTTATATTATGTATCTTGTATATTATGTGCATGTAGTTGTGTGTATATCAATAATTGATGTCAGACGCAGGACTTAGAAGTGTGTGTGTGTGTGTGCGTGTATGTGTGTATGTATGTGTGTGTGTGTGTGTGTGTGTATGTGTGAGTGTGTGTAATCATATTTGCTTGGTCTGTGTGTATGTTTCTATGTATGTGTGTGTGCTTTGTATAATATGAAAGCATTCATCTAGTGCATTTGGCCTCCGCTCAAAAGCAGTCTCTCATCTATGCATAATAATTGCATATACATCTCATGGCTGTGCAATATGAGCTCATAGGTTTCTACATGGTATGGCGATCTATATTTGTTAGCGGGGTATTCGATTGCCTAATGGCTAGAGTGCTAAACTACCAACGAAGAGGTCAGAGGTTCAATTCCCCACAAGGGCAGACATTTTATTTCTCCTCCGCTGGCACCCTAACCAACTCAGTTATAATGAGTACATTGACCGCACACTGTCAGTGGGAAGGCGGGACGGCGAGGGAGAGCACTGGCCGTCCACCCTCATTGTGGGACGCCCTTGTAACGGCATGGCCGTGTTACGGCGCCATATAAATTGTCGTTATTATTATTATTATTATTATTATTATTATTATTATTATTATTATTATTATTATTATTATTATTGAGTAATTAACTTCATCAACTACATTAATTGATTGCATTAATTAATTGTTTTAATTCATAAAAAAGAGAGTAATAAAAACCTTTAAAATGCATATTAATAAACATTTTTCAATTACAGATTTGCTGGTCTCAGTGTTGCCTAGAGAACCGCCAGAATGCCGATCGCTACCCACGAGATCAACCTTCATGGTCTTTCCGGAGGAATCTTCTGGACCATTATGATTTCTGTCATCTTCTACGTGATTGGATTTGCAACAGTCGGATGGGAGTACGGTAGAGGGTCTTTTGGTGGTGGCGCCTGGGTTGGACTGTGGTCCACCTGTTCCGCTCAAAACATTCAGTATCCACAAGGTGATTTTTTTGCACTGGAGGTGGTTGTCTCTGTAGAACTGGTTGTATTGACGGCTGGCTGCTGTGCTTTGGTTAAAACTAAAAGCTCCTTAAATTGTATTGTGTTGTATTTACCGATTTCTAAAGCGCCTCTCAGAGTATGACCTAATCAGAGGTGCTCCCAGTGCAAAAAGCCCCGAGAGAAAAGAAAAGTCTTGAGAGTACGGGCAGAGACAGAAGTACCACTATTTAAGATCATAGAGCGAGTAGCAGAGGGAAGATAGTTCCAGAACAAAGGGCCAACAGTCGTATAAGCGCGGTATTGGGCAGTAGCAGTCCGAGTCGAGGCACCAAGAGGTCATGTCGGTCTAATGAACGGAGAGGGCGGCCAGAGGCAGCCGAAAGAGGACGACGGATAAGATCACAGAGAAAACGTGGAGCCTGACGACCCTGACCCAAAAGCGCTCTGGAAAAGAGGAAAGAACTTTAAGCTGATTGTGGGCAATGAGCGGAAGCCAGTGCAAGTGCTCATATCCTCTCTTCCTGTAATTTAAGAAAAAAAATAATAACGCTTTTCTACAGAGGTGAAGGTAATACACTAGTTTACAAAGGTGAAGGTACTACGCTTGTTTACAGAGTTGAAGATAACGGATTTGATTACAGTTTTGTAGGTGCATTGTATTGAATCCAACAGTTTAAGACAATTTATTCCAACTCAAAGGCCACTGACGTCGATAGAACTGATGATGGTGATGATACATCTATGCATACATATCTGAACGCTGCTACTCCTGTTTTCGGGTGGTGCCAGTCCAAAGCCTGAACAAAGGAGGAGGAGGAGGGTGACATCATAAAATGTCGTTTTAAGACAGGAAACCGCCACTATACATTACAGGGTGGGCCATTAAAAATGAGAACATCGCGCTCAATCTGAATTATTTACTGTGACGATTACATTCTGTAACGGTGACGACCGGAAGTTGACGATAAAACTGATTTATGGCTTGATTTGGCAAGTATGTACATTGCAGAATAATTTAGGTGTCTACGATATACTCAAGGCACAATTTAATATAGTATTAAACATCACTGAATTCGATATTCACATTTTTAATGGCCCACCCTGTATATCTGTTGTGATTTATATAAAGAGTTGTTCTTTTGATTGTTTTTCAGATTGGTTTAAGGCGACCCAGGCTATGGTCACGATCGGTTTGATCCTTCTGATCGCCAGTCTGATCACGATCTTCCTGTACATGTTCATTCACTCGCTGTCGATGAGCAAGAACGAGCTGATCAAGGCATTCACCTGCCTGGCATTCATTGCAGGTAAGAACAAAGCAACATGTGAAAGAGTGAATAGGTGGATGATTGAATGAATAAAGGAGTGACTGAATGGACAGGTGAATGAGTGGATGAATGATGACTGAACGAATGAATGCATTAAAGAATGTGCGAGTGAATGATTGAATGAGCAGATGATTGAACTAATGGGGAGTGGACGAGTGAATGACCGAATGAATGGGTGAGTGAATTAGTGAATGAGTGAATGAATGCACTAGTGAATGACTGAATGAACAGATGAGTTACTGAATGCACTAGTGAATGACTGAATGAATGGGTGAATGAATTAGTGAATGAGTGAATGAATTAGTGAATGAGTAAATGAATGCACTAGGGAATGACTGAATGAATGGGTGAGTGAATGAGTGAATGAATGCACTAGTGAATGACTGAATGAATGGGTGAGTGAATTAGTGAATGAGTGAATGCACTAGTGAATGACTGAATGAATGGGTGAGTGAATTAGTGAATGAGTGAATGAATGTACTAGTGTATGAATGGGTGAGTGAATGGGTGAATTAGTGAATGAATGCACTAGTGAATGACTGAATGAATGGGTGAGTGAATTAGTGAATGAGTGAATGAATGCACTAGTGAATGACTGAATGAATGGGTGAGTGAATTAGTGAATGAGTGAATGAATGCACTAGTGAATGACTGAATGAATGGGTGAGTGAATTAGTGAATGAGTGAATGAATGCACTAGTGAAAGACTGAATGGTTAAATGACTGAGCGATTGGATGACTGTAGGTATGGTATGAACGAGTAGTGATTGAAGGAGTTAACAAAGCTTAGGTGGGAGTATGGTAGTTTATAATTTAATGACCTAATATCACACCGCCATTCATGGGGTGTGATGTGTTGGGCAAAGGCAGAACTTGCCATTTTCCCACGCACTTCGCTTCTGCCTCTAGGTCTTTTGCTTTATCGCTGCAAACCCTAATAAAAATAGTATTAACGCACCCAAGGAGTCTTGCTTCCATCTGTTTATCCTGCTACATATGTTCATGTCTCCCTACATCTATAATAGTAGTAGTAATAATAATAATAATAATAATAATAATAATAATAGTTATAATAAAAAATAATAGTTATAGTAAAAAAAGAAAAAAATAGTTATAATAATGATGATGATTATGCTGAATTTGATGATGATGATGATGATTTCAGGGCTCAAACATATTTAACACCAAACTCATTTTGTCTCAATTCCGTGGCATCATTTCTACCTTGTCTTAAAAGACAATAATCATCTATAGTAATGATGTTGATGATGGGTCAATTGGTCATAATAATTAGTATTATCAGGGTTGCCACGGATTCTGGAAAACCTGGAAAGGCATGGAATTAGACTTTGAAAAATTTTAAAGCCTGGTAAAACAGGTGTTTTCAACAAAAATCCTGAAAAGTCGTGGAATTTGAAAGTAGCTAGGCCATGGAAAGTCACGAAAAATGTAAAAATCATTAATAGACATATTTCTAATCATTTTAAAATTTTGATAAAAACATATTTTGTCGATAAAACAATTAGAAAGTAGGTCTTTTTCGCCTAAAATAAGTATTGAAACGTCGTGGAAAAAGGTCATGAAAAGTCATGAATTTTTGTTTTATTAACCTTGTGGCAACCCTGTTTTATTGTCATTTAGGATAATAATTGTAACGCTTTTAATAGTATTGATTAATGTAATGTAATGTAGTAGATGTAACAGGGGGCCTTGGGCACAGCCACGTTTCAAAATTCAGGGGCTTACCAGCAAACAAGGTCCTATGACCCAAACGGCGGCCTCCTAGCCGAATTGAGCGCAGTCAGGTCTAATTTAATTAGTAATTTATATAGCGCCCGTCACAGCCTTTAGGCCTACCCTAGTGATGATCAATTTGTTGTTCTGTTTCAGTTGTCTGCATGGTGATAGGTTTCATCATCTTCGGAGCGAAGCATCAATATGAGTTGCACTGGTCCTTTGCCTTCTGTGTCATCGGGTCCATCTTCTGTTTCATCGCTGGAATTCTTGGAATCGTCCAGATGAAGCAGTCGAACGTCATCTGAAGCGGGTGACGTGCAACACGCCCTCTTGTGACCGACGCTCACTGCGCTGTGTATCATACGGCTGAATATTTGCCACGAATGCTTTTCTGGTGTAACCTTGTTTGCTGTTGCTTTTTTTAATGGAGAGATATACCAAGTAGCCATTGATTGATTGCCTGACTAACTGACTGACTGACTGACTGACTTAGGCCTACCTACCTACTGCATAACTGACTAATTAATAATAAAGCGATTTAGTCCCATAGTAAAAGATGGAGAGCTGCTAATATCCTATCCTTGCCTCTGATGAGTTTCTCGTGAAGTTGGCGCTATATAAATTTGCAATTTAATTACCAATTAGTTACCAATAGTTTTGAATGAGGTAGGAACATTAATGTGCATGTTAGCTTGCCGGACTCTCAAGTGTCAAGCCATGCATCATGAGGTCAAATCCGCTTACGGGCAGAACAATATTATCAGAGTTTCTGTTCCATTTGAAAAATGAGTGCACTGATCGTACACTGTCAGTGGGAAGTGCAGACTGCAAGGGAGAGGACTGGTCACCATCCTTGAATGTTGAGGCTAAGATAATTCACGTTACGAACACTTCATGGGGCTAGCGTTAGAGATTGCTCTTCTTTTTCTTCACAAAAATTAGAAGCTCAAGTTTCAGATTGATTGATTGCAGGTCACGTCTTGGTATATCTCTTGCAAAAATTTGTTCAGCATGTTGTACCATATATAGATTTTTTGCCATATGTATCTCTTCTGTTTTACTGCCGTTTGTTGTCGCAATCGTCTTTATATATATTTTTCTGCTACGTTTTAGTCATTTTCTACAAACTCGAGGTCTTGCTGCAAAGTATTTTAAGCATACTGATATTTTTTGCATAGTCTGAGAACTTTTTCATTAGTTCGTTTTTACGTAGTTGACAGAAATTCTGAATAGTAAATTATTTGAGTGGATAGTAACTGCTGACTTTGCCGGATCTCTCTGCCTGCTCTCTTCTCACTCGCCAAAGATTGTAGCAGCTCTGTTTTGCATCCATGTAGTGCTTTAACTGTTGTGTTCAGAGTTTGAATCCAAGTCCAGCAGGAGGTGAAGTGTATCATTCATTCAATGGGAATGATGATAGTAATGTTGTGTTGATGAACCATTCAAAGAAGTGCTTTAACTGCCAGATCTGGTTTCTGAGAATTGTTGTTGATAGTTGATGTATCTATGTGGTAATTAACATCTCCATGTGAATGAGATAATGAGCCACATTACCTTGATTTGGTCTTTGATATACACGCAATAACGTTAGCGGCATTTTTCATAGATCTGAAGAACGTATAAGGATTTTTGCTAAGAATTTGTTTCTTTTTAGCACAACTTCCATTTTACAGAGTTCTTTCCATTTTGAATGGAACAAATTCTAATCAATTCATGCATTTCCTAACCAAAACGTTACGTTGAATTATAATCATGTCACATCTGCTGATTATAAAAATGAAATGATCACTGTGTTTCAATCACTTGAACGAAACATTGTCTTATTGCAGTGATCAAGCCACTTTAACACTGTCTTACTGCAATGATTGTGCAGTATATAATTATAGCAGTTTTTTCTTGCAGGTTGTGCAACTATATTATTGTTAGTGATTGAATCCAATCTAATCTAATCTTAAAGTAAATAAACAATGCTGCAAATGTATGTTGATGTGTTGGGATGCTAAACACATGTTCTTTTTTGTTGCTCTGATAACCGCTGTTGCTGCTTACTGGGAAGTCTTGGAAAAAGTCAAGTTGTTTGAATATTTGTGCTCCGTTAAAACAGAGTATTTTTTATGGTAGCTAGGTTTTTGCTTGAGTTCTTGTATCGTGTATCTAGGCTAGTAGTTGTTGCGTTCCTGCTTAGCGCAATTTGTTAGCTTTTTGTGCATTATACTGATCGTGGCCTTTCTATTTTAAGCTTCAAACGGTTTACTTTCAGGGTGGTGACTTTTGTTTCTCTCAGAATGTTGAGAACGTGTTTCTAAGCAGTTCTATGGGGAGGAGGGGTGGTCGATAGTTTAGTGTTTATCGTACTGGACTGTCAATCAAGAGGTTGGGGGTTTATAGCCAGTCAGGGCGGAAATTTGGTTTGAGATTTCTGCTCCACCTGCACCCCTAGCCAACTCTGCTATAATGAGTACACTGACCGTACACTGCCAGTGGGAAGATGAGACGGATAACTCGCCCTTATAAGCCAAGACTAAGAAAATGAAGTCGCTAACGCTTCATACCCATGGCTACCTCAGGACTAGCTTAAGGACTGCTCTTCTTCTATGCAGTCGTGGAATAGTGATGGTTTTGGTAATAGCTTTCTTTACCCATAGTGCTTAAAGTCGGGTTAGGCAGAGAGTGTTTCTTTGAGGCAATAGTTTTGTAGGTTGTGATTCGTAATTGGTGTATTCTGATCATGCACTTAGTAATTGTCTGGCATGCCTGTATAATTGCTGCGTCTTTGGACCATTGTTCCTAATGCGTCCATTCTTTGCGGCATTATTCAACCCCTAGGCAACCCAAGGTGTTGTTTGATAGCTGTTGTCATAGGCTTTGATGTCATACCAGACTACAGGACCAAGCCTTTAAATGGACTGTTGCCTCTACTTGTCTAATCTTACTTCACATTACTAAGCCTTACTATGAATGTAGGCATCTGAAGTTCCTCACTCTACCTATAGCTACCTTGTACTTGGATCTCGACCTGGAGCCGAACTTGACATCACCCTGTCTACGGAGTTTGTTTTGACTGAGCGCCTGTGCGTAGGCTGGTTCCCGCAACGTAGCTTGCTTTTGGCACTTTAGAGATCTTGATATTGCGATAATGCTTGCTCAGGTTGCAGTATATGCATTGTATTTAGTTGTATTAACATGTTTTTTTAGAAATTTTCATAATAATAATAATTATTATTATTCACAAGTGGGGAAGGCAGTGGTGTCACTACATCAAACACTGAGTCCAAGCAGGGATGCATACTCAAGTTGGTCTCTGTACTTCCCAGACTCAAGTTGGTCTCTGTACTTCCCAGACTCAAATTGGTCTCTGTACTTCCCAGATTCAAATTGGTCTCTGGACTTCCCAGACACCCGGCGGCGGCGGGTCTCCTCTTTTACAGATATTGGGTCAGGACTCCCAGCAGTGGTTGGCCAAAGTTATGCCGAGAAATAGGTAGAATGCCTGTACCGTGTGATAAACTGCCACACCTGTTATGCATTCTCTTGAAATACCTGTGGTGTGTTAAAATTAGATCTGCCACACCTGTTATAGCGTCTCTTGAAATACCAGTGGTATGTTGAAATTAGATCTGAAGCTGCCATACCTGTTATACCTTCTCTTGAAACACCTGTGGTATGTTTAAATTAGATCTGAATGTGTTTACGATGGTGCTGATTTTGCAGTTTAAGTTTTCGTGTTTTATCATGCGTCATGTGGGATTTTTAAGTTAGCAATGTGTGACTCATTAGATGCAAATTTTCATTTTGAATCATGACACAAATCAATTCCTCACACTTCAGCTCGTACTGGCATGTGTGACTCATCACTGGCAACTTTGAATGTGAACCACGATATAAGTCAATTCGTTATGCTAACTGGTCCTGGCATGTGTTACTAACTGCATGTAATTTTGACTGTGAATCAATACATAACACATAACATAACATAACATAACATAACACACACTGAGTGGTTCAAAATCATCACTGGTAAACTGATCTTGTCATTTGTATTTGATCACGTGTAACATGTGAATTATGTGTAAACTTTTGGTCAAGGTGTAGCTGCAGGCTGTAGCATCACATGTAAATTTGAATGCAACATGTGAATTATTGTTGGCAGTGAATTTGTCACTGTGAATTATGCGAGTCATGTGAATCATCTAAATCACGTGACAGTTCTAATTTATTCATTTCTTCGTGTAAATGGGTTTATTGGTTTTTCTTAATTTGACCATCGAAGGAACTGTGCCTGGTTCTGGTTTTAATGGTTTACTGAGTATTATTGTTTTTAGCACAGAACAGTTTAGTGCCCAATTCCGAGTCTGAGGTTTAAAATAGCTTATGATGGCACCTTATGAGTGAATTACTTTACTTTACCCTACTTTGGGCATTTTTATATGTGCTGTGTAATAATGTTTCTATGCATCAATTTACTGTAAAGCCTTGTGTTTAGCCGACGCTACAGAAGTTCGTAGATTGTAATAGAGCCTTGATTTCAGTAAACTGTTTGAAATGTTTTATTTTGTGTCTTTCTATCGTAATTCAATCCAGTGTTGTTTTGCTGTCTTCAAGTCCATAGTTTCAAAAAAGATATCGTATCCTTTGCCTGCATGGGTCATCCTTTGCATGGATAGGTCCCTCTCTATGGAATGTACTTCCTCCTACGCTCATCCATCCTCTCTGGTGGCATATCTAACTCTTTCTCTCACCTTAAGGCCTTCCTTTTTATCGGAGTACCTCGCACTGGGAGCGCTTCTGAAAGCTTATGCTATGCATGAGAATCGCTTTATAAATGATCAAATACTATACAGTATCCTATCTAAAAATTTATAAAGCGCCTCTCACAGCATAGACTATTCAGAGGCGCCCTCAAGCACGGAAGCCCTGGGGGAAAAGAAACGTCTTGAGAGAGCGAAAGGATAAGGGGAAATCCCAGCCATGTGCTTGGCCCGTTATTAAAAGAGGAGGGACGCCACTCCAAGTGGAGGGACCTGTCGCAGCAAATGCCCAGTATTGAGCAAAGGCAGGCCTAACACGAGCGACAAAGAGATCCAAACGGTCGGTAGAGCGCAAGAAGCAAGCAGAGGTTGCAAAGAGAGGTTTACGCATGAAGTCAGAGAGATATTTTAAGGGCAAGGCCTAGTTGAGATTTGGAGACCAGTAGGAGGATGTTATATTGGATACGTGATGTGATTGGGAACCAGCATAACACTTCAGCCATATAGCCATAAGTGGAAATGTGGGTAAACCGAGGAAGGCGTGCTAGGAGCAAAGCAGCGGCGTTTAAGACTGACTGGAGGGGAGAGAAGCGAGTTACAGTATTCCACACGAGAGCAGATGAAAGCGTTTGCAATGGTGGTAAAGATCGCGGGACGACGGATCGTCTAATGGCTCTCAGTCGCCTCAAATGAAAAAAAGCAGGAGCGAGTCAAATTCGAAATTTTCCTAGTAAAGGTAAGGGAGGAGTCGAGGGTGACACCCAAGTCTCGAACACTGGAAGAGTAAGTAAAAGAGGGAAACTTCTCAGTCAGCAGTGGAAGAAGGTCAAGCTTAAGTAAATTGTTGCTTGGTCCCAAACCAAATCAGTTATTGTGTCTTAGCCGAATTGAGACAAAGTCGGCTGGACGACATCCAGAAATGTAAATCATGGTATTTAGTCCTACGTAGAAATTTGAGTTTAACGTTTCTCGATTATTTTGGACTCGGAATATATCGGCCAATTTAGGATTATAACATTTATAATCCGTTAAATGGCAAAAACCCATAAATCGGTTGAACATTCTCAGAGAAACAAGCACAGGAAATGAATTTTATACTTTGTAGCCGAGTGTGCAGCGCTATAATTGTGAGCTGTGAGGTACCGAAAGGGCGTTATGTTAAGTAGGGTAGAGTGGGGCAAAACGCCCCCTTTAACGGGTTTTGCTCAATTACAACGTGAGTAACAACATTTTCAGCATGAAATTATTGTAAGACCTTGTACTGAATGTCCCAAGTAAAGTAAAATTATGTCCGATAAAATGCCCCAAAAGATTACATTAAAAAAATAATAAAATACAGAGTGCTTCGAAAGGGGGCGTTTTGCCCCTCACCTGGGCAAAACGCCCCCCGTGATTTGACCCCCGCTACCTGAAAAGTCGATGCACATAATCAACTGCAATCACTGCCATGATGCAACAATAACTATAAGAAGTAAAGAGATCTAGAAATTTTTTTAAAAGATGTCATAAAAAATAAGTAAATAAAAAAATATGCTTTGCTTCAGGTGACTCTGAGGTGAGGGGGGCGTTTTGCCCCATGTCAGCATTTGCCATAGGGGGCGTTTTGCCCCGCTTGGTGCTACCTTGTGAGATTGCCCATATAATAAAAATTGATATGTTAAAGCCCCATTTATTGTGCACAGTTATTCGATATAGGGTATACTTTAGACCTATATTTGTATTATTGGCTATATCTAGCATTTTGGCACCATTAATGATACAGAATTGGCGGCTGACTCTTATAAGGAAACACGAAAAAATCAATTTTTCTAAAATAAAAATATGCAAAGCATCTAAAGATAAATAACCGACGATTATCTCATTAGGGTACAACTAAGAAACCCCAGAACATTCAAAAATTTCATTACATGGCACAGGGGGACAGGGCCGGGAGGGGGCGTTTTGCCCCGCGGGGGCGTTTTGCCCCACTCTACCCTATTTTGATACATACTTGCATGCCTTTGGAGTTCATTAAACGCCCGGACGTTAGCGGAACCCCAGCACCAGTGTTATTTTAGTTCCTGAGAATAGAATAGGAATAATAACTATTTCAAATTAGTTCCACGGAACGAAAACTGGAATAAAAATTAAGTCTGGAACGAGAATAGAATAGGAATTAAAATAAATTCAATATTTCTCTCGGACGAGAACGGAATAGAATTTGTTTAAATTTTTAATAGCTATGCGGACTGACAGCATTCACGTAGTCTGTAATATACTAATGTAACTAATCTCATATATAGGTCAAGGCACTGTTTTCTGTGACAGTCTGAGAGATATTAATCGTTCATGTTAGATATTTCTGTGAGAAGTGGAAGTGGAACTACAAATATAAATTTTCTGGAACTGGAAGTGGAACCAAATTATTTCTAAATAGGAAGTGGAACTAGAACTAGAACAAAATGTATTTATAAAGAGGAACTAAAACTAGAACAAAAATGACGACAGTGGAATAGAATAAGAACAGGAATAGAAATTAATGCTGGAACTAAAATAACACTGATTATAACATTTATAATCCGTTAAATGGCAAAAACCCATAAATCGGTTGAACATTCTCAGAGTAACAAGCACAGGAAATGAATTTTATACTTTGTAGCCGAGTGTGCAGCGCTATAATTGTGAGCTGTGAGGTACCGAAAGGGCGTTATGTTAAGTATTTTGATACATACTTGCATGCCTTTGGAGTTCATTAAACGCCCGGACGTTAGCGGAACCCCAGCAGGCCAGCACAACAATCACACCCGTCACGATATTGGCTAAAGCATGTCACGTAAACTTGCTCACTTCCCTTGCAATTTTGAAATGGCGGACATCTTGAGGGTCGGTTAGGTTCAGGTTAGGCGTCGTGAGGGTCGTTTAGGGTTAGGGTTAGTGTCGTCACCGCACTCGGGATTGTTTATAGGTCGGCTCCTTTCACGTGCACAAAATCATATGACATGCATTGACCAATTGCGACGCGGGCGTGATTCTAGTCCTGTGAATATATATTCACGACCTTCATTAACCCTCTAAGGGACAAGAATTTTTTTGGTCTGCAAAATGTTCAAAACTAAAACAAATACATTGCCTAGGGTTCTCCTGTCAACATTATGTAGTTTATTTTATGCTTAGTAGTACACATTTACATTATGGCCACTTTTATTTTATGGGACAGATATGTCCCATTGTCCGTTAGGCAGTAAAAGTACATCTTGTGTGCTATGTTGCACCATGTTGATAAAATGTCAAAATATGATGATGTACCATGTAGCAACGAGTTTTTTTGAACAGATTTCATAGATGGATAGTTAGTGTCGAACTTGGTCAAACAGATATATATATACATGCATATATACATACATATATATATGCATGCAACATAGATACATGCATACGTACTTACAAATATATCCTATTATACATCCATATGTACATAGATATATACATACATACATAGAAACGTATGTGCAATTGTGCATGCATACATACATACATATATACATACATATACACATACATATGCATATATACATGCATGCATACATACATACATGCATATATGCATGCATACATATATACATACATATGTACTTATATATAATTACTTCCATATATACATAGATTTACATACATACATAGAAACATATGTGCATGGCATGCATGCATACATACATACATATATAAATACATATACACATATATATATATACAGATTATATATACGTGCATGCATACATACCTATATATATGCATGCGTACATACATACATGATACATACATATATGCATCCATATATATGTACATATGGATGTACATACATGTAAGTACATATTATGTACTTACATATATATATACATCCATATGTACATACATGTATACATACATATAAACAGATGTGCATGCATACATACATACATATATACATACATATACACATACATACAGGTATGCAGACATACATACATACATACATACATTCATACCTACATACAAACATACATACATACATGCATGCATGCGTGCATACATACAAACATACATACATACATACATACATGTACATACATACATGCATGCATGCGTGCATGCATATATATATATATGTGTGTGTGTGTGCATGTGTATATACATATGTACATACATATGTATGTACATAATGTATGTATTATATGTAAGTAACTATGTATGTATGAATGCAAATATGCATGGATGCATCTATGTATGTTTTTACAATGCCTTTTATGTACAGGCATTTTGTACATGCATTTTATGACATTGCTTAAGGGACAATGGGACAAATATGTCCCATGACGATTTTCTTTAAAATCTGCAAGGCTGTGACAGGAATGGTTCTGTTTTGTGAAGAATCGATGTACATTATTTCAAAGTTTTGTAATGTATTATTCCTCTGTGAGAAAAAATAAAAAATGACAAATTTTGTATTTTATTTAAAAAAATTAATAATCTTAAAATAAAAATATCTGGCCCAAAAAATATGCGGGAACTCTTGGAAAGATCACAGTTAGATAGATCAAATACTTAACAAATAAATAAAATCGTTAAACAAACCAATTTGCTCAATCTAATAAATCCAGGCACTTTTTTCTGACATGGGACATATATGTCCCATATCCCTTAGAGGGTTAAAACCTGAAGTTAATTGGCCAAAGATTAATCAGACTCAATTAGGTTACCTAAAACTACATCGACACGAATGTCGACCATCAGAGGGTGTTCGAAAGTCGGTTGTCGACTGAAATGTGTGTGTGTGTGTGTGTGTGTGTGTGTGCGTGTGTGTGTGCGTGTGTGCGTGCGTGCGTATGTGTGTGTGTGTTTTACGATGCAGACCAATTAGTTTAAATCAACCTGTGAGCATGTGATGACGTCTTTATGACGCCTTTATTTGCTTTAGACCGATCCCATAGCCAGGATATCCTACATTCAACCGCGCTTTATTGTTCCGCCACTGCCCGTACTCTGGTAGTGCTAGTCTCAAGCCTGGATAACGAAGGTAGGTGGTTGACATTGATCATTCATTCATTCATTCATAAATTTATATAGCGCCCCTTCCAGAGGACTACTCAGAGGCGCTCATTTCTGTTAGCGGCTTGTAATTATAATCGTATACCTGGTACTCGAAAAATTTAGAACACTGCATTCTTACGATATACTGTAATAATAATAATAATAATAATAATAATAATAATAATAATAATAATAATAATAATAATAATAATAATAATAATAACAATAACAATCCAGAATAACAATCTTCTCCAGCAGTCTCCGGACTTTTTAGGCCACCTGAGGGATCCTTGATACCTCGGGTAAAAAAAAATAATAATAATAATAATAATAATAATAATAATAATAGTAATACGAACGCGGTGGCGTTCAGAGGCACTTTCACCAGCCAGGAAACAGACGAATAGGGCCATTCCGGATATTTTACATTCTAAATAGTTAATATTCAAGTCCCTGAGGGATCCTGTATACCTCGAGGCATAAAATAATAATAATAATAATAATAATAATAATAATAATAATAATAATAACCTTTTCGGACAAAACGACTGACAACACCATTCCAGAATAACAATCTTCTCCAGCAGTCTCCGGACTTTTTAGGCCACCTGAGGGATCCTTGATACCTCGGGTGCAAAAAAAAAATAAAAAATAATAATAATATTCTTTATTGTAACAATCCGGTTGACAAACCGCAACCGGTCACAGTGTAGCCTACATTTATGCAATTGAAACAATTCACAAGAACACAAAATGACAGAAGACATAAATCTTAACTACTAACAGAGCAGACAGCCTGCAATACACGGCGCTAATAGCAGCCTACAAAGCATGTCCGCCTACGGAGCTCGATCTCGGTACCTCTCGCTTTGTTTGCCAGTGTGTTATCCAATGCGCTAAACCTAGGCTTAAAAGCGGGGATGGAACATGGATACCCTTGTCTGTGTTATGGTGACGTGTAGCTATTAATAGCCGCGGTTAATGTACCATAGCCGCCTGACTTCCGGTGGTTGACGTCGATCAGTTTCTTTTCTATACGACCGCAATTATTGATCGACGATGTATCAGATTTGTCAACTACGTAAGCGCTCAAGCCCTCAGTTACGATTGGCTAGCCAAGCGCGACAACTTAGGCTGGAAACGATAGCCTATATAAAAAAAGAAGTCGCAAGTTAAAGAAACTTTACAAACCGCACACGTGCATTTAGTCGGGAACAAGTTGAGCTGAATGTAAGACGTCACTTCGAGCTGTAGGCATAGCTAGTTTACACCTGTTTTGGCGCGAATGCTGTTTTTTTAAAGCTGCCTTAAGCTGGAAGGAAGAAAGAGAGAATTGAGTAAGAAGATAAGCAACTGAGACGACACCTTTACGTCTAGGGTTCGACGCCTTGAGGTTTGCGATTGTCTTCTTCGAAGTAATCCTCCTTGGCTGTCGTGTGTTAAGCTGGGGACACATTCAGCTATTCTGGGTCTGTAATACGGTTAGCCTTAAGATTGATTGATATAGCTCTTGTAGATTTGTAACTAATTGCGCTAGAAATCGCAGTTGCCGTTATGTTGATGAATAGGCTATTGAAAAGTTTTGTCATTGTGTTGAGGAACAATAACTAAGTTGCTGGAAATTTGATGAACGCTGAATAGGGAGCCTAATATTGCTGTTGTATTGATGATCAGCCCTGCAGAGTGCGCTATACAATTTTCGCATTGACAATTGGCATTATTATTTAAGCGTACAAACGTTTTCTAATAACGTCTTCATTTTCGATAGACACCTTGCGTAATTAAGTAAGTAAGTAAGTATATTCTTTATTTATCCAACTGCATAACCGCACTTTGGTTTACATGAAATTACACATTATAAAGCATTCTTGTTAAAAACGTTTTCTCATTAAGTTGTCAGCCTGTGGGACAATTCGGTCATGTGGTCTGGGACGCAGGGAATATGGGAGTGTCTTTACAGGAGGGAGGAGCGGGTTCAGAACATGGCCGGGGTCCGCCAAGGCAGCAGTAAAGAGGTTCCCATCTGCCGTTCTATACAACTGTTCTAATGTTAGTTACTCTCTGGAAGGTAGCGTAGTCGGACCAGACGGTCCATCACGGACTGTAGTCTATTGCGCTCCTGCTGCCCCGCAAAGCCCCACCATGCCGGTGACGCGTATAACAAGCGGGACACAGAGGTCATTCGCACAACATCATGTAGCATTACACTCTAGCGTTATATTCTCTTGACGAAAAGAACCCAGTGAGTCAAACTGATTTTAATTCATCGGTTCGAATCCTTCCTCGAAATTAGAAGCTAACCCAAGTTTCCCGCAACTGCCCGACCGACCAACCGCCAGACGGCAGGCCGGTCGCGACAATGCGCTCGAACAGGACACTAGCATATAGCGTAGGCCTACCCAAGCTCTGTATAAATTCAGTGGGGTTTAGGCATAAAAAACACTGTTTCTGCATTGACCATATGGCCTCCTGCTCAGTTTTCAGTTAAAAATCGTTTCTAAGCTGCTACGCTTTCTTTTTCACAGTGGCCCAATTATTAATCTGCAAGTACAGTCCTACGACGTTTCATCGCGTAGGACTGTATTTGCCAAGCTGCTCTTTCGTTACTATTCTTTTACCCAGGTAATTAAACATAACTGAAAACGAAAGCGAAAGTTACCGCATTGTTTTCTTATTGCTCGATACTTCAACGTGTGGCTTATTATCGTATATTGCCATTGTCTGTGTTTTTGCTTGCGTATGCCGTGTGTGTGTGTGTGTGTGTGAGAGAGAGAGAGAGAGAGAGAGAGAGAGAGAGAGAGAGAGAGAGAGAGAGAGAGAGAGACAGACAGACAGACAGACAGACAGACAGACAGACAGACAGAGACAGACAAACAGACAGAGAGAAACAGAGAGACAGAGAGAAAGAGAAAGAGACAGAGATTTGGGCTATACTCCCGTGATATCGTGCAGCCCAAGCCTCACAGCCAGCCGACGTCTCGCCGATACACTTAATTTATTATAATCTCATCGCTGCACACAGCAAAAACCGAGCAGTGAGGCTTGCTACGAAAACAGAAAATACGGATATTTTCGTCAACATTTTCCTTTGGTCAAGAAGATGCCAACTGAAGGTGAAGTGCTGAATCCTCGCAGTCTGTCGGGGTTCACGTTTTGGTCGATGATTGTCGCCAGCCTCTTCTACATCATCGGCTTCTCAAGCGTCGGATGGGAAGTCGGTTCGGATGGAACACACACCGTGTGGTTTGGACTTTGGTCGACGTGCTCATCAATGGCACACGAGTTTAACAGTGCAGGTAAGGATTGAACATCATTATGAATGATCATTTCTATTTTAAAATCGAGCCTTCGTTGAACGTAGACCCGTATGGGCGTCCGAAGAGGGGAAGCAATGATTGTGTACGTATTTTACCACTGAACTGGTAAAAATTGCTAAATGGTTCCAAGTGAATAAACTAACTCTAATAGTCTCTAAACCTAGATAAAACAAATTTATAAATCTAACTTATCCAGGCTTCAGATTCTTCCAAAAAAGCGATTAGATTTATAGCCGGTCTCCCCTATGCATCCCATACAGCCAAGGAGTTTCTTGATCGTAATATATTAAAACTAGAGCAAATAAGGAGATATCAATTAGGGTTATTTATGTACCGTTATAATTGTAATCTACTGCCGCTTATATACCAAGACTTTTTTCGACCTAACTTGGGCATGCGTCACCATCCATCCAGAAACCCAAGATCCTTCCTTATCCCATTTGCCCGTACTAACACAAGACTCTCTTCCATTAAATGTAGGCCTATAGGACCGAGAACGTGGAATGCAATCCCTATTGAAATACGATCCTTATCTAGCCTTCATCTCTTTAAACGGAATTTACGTGACTATATTTTAAGGGCTTCATCAGTTACTCCAGGACACTCATAATATTAACACTGAAGGTTTCCTAATGTAATGTTTTAATTCACTGTGATTACTAAGGCATAATAAAATGTGCATTCATACCTTTGTTAACTTTACACACTAGTTAAGTTTTAATTAATTCAGATTAAGATTAATGTTTATCGTTTAATTTGGTTTGCATTGGCCACACTACTTTCTGTAATACTATTATCCCAGGTGGCCCTGGTTAGCGGGACCTTCGGCCCCTTATGGGTCTCCTTGGTAACCTTAACTTGTTTTGCCGATGTAAAATTTCTGTTGCTGATTACTCTTTTTTGTATGTTTTTGGTTATCGAATAAAAAAATCAATCAATCAATCAAATTTACTTATCATCTTAGTTTTCAACAATGAATGGCTATGATTATTTCCCACATTTTTATTTTTATCCAAACTAGTCAAGATAACCGGAAAAGTTTAAAATTTATAAAAACATTGAAATCAGTTTAATCAGTTTTGTTTTCGAAATAACCGTTCACATATAGCTGAAAACGGATCCAGAAACGCTAACAACAGGCCCCATGAAGTGTCAAATGCTTCCAAAAGCGCTGGCGGCTGTTGGGATCCGCGCCAGACCCTAATCGCGGGAGCGAGTGCCGACGGTCACACGATCGGTTGCTTTCGGCACCCTCGTTATTATTATTATATTCGTTTATTGACACAAAAAACAGCTGACACACCGCAACTGATTACAGATAATTCAAAAGAATAATAAAGATAGAATCAAAATATAAAACTAATGTTAACAGGAAGGTTCAAGAGATGGAATTTAGTGTTAAATGGCACATTCTGACAAAGACTCTCAGATTATTGGTACCAATTTCCGGTAGAGGACACGAGGAATATAATTTCCATTGTTAGTCATAATAATATATGATCAGTAATATAATAAAATAAAATAATATATTACTATATTATTATTATTATTATAATATAATAATATATATTATAATTTTTTTTAAATTTTAGTATCGTTAGTCCCGTGCCAACAATTTAAAACTTGCTCCCACTCCCAGAAATCCTGCGGACGCCCATGCGTAGACACCTGCCAATATAATCTTGAATAACTTACCCGGCCTTAACCTCTTATCCATATTCTTGATTGACAAGGGTGCTTTGACTTGTAGCAGGTCTTTGCGTCAACTTGATGTTTTAAACTGCAAAACAGTATAATCTAAAACATAAACTCTGAGTCTTCTAATAGATTTTTGATTTCATGACAATAAGCATGAACCCTCTGGGGTGAATGAATTATTATTCTGGTGGGCCCGTGGCGCATTGGATAACATCTGGCACAGAGACCGAGAGGTACCGAGTTCGAGCCCCGTTGGGCGGATATGCTTTGTAGGCTGCTATTAGCGCCGTTGTATTGCAAGCTGTCTGTTCTGTTAGTAGCTAAGATTTCAATTGCATAACATGTAAATGTACAGCGCAGTGCGTTTGTCAGGCGCTTAATTAAAGAATAGATATTATTATTCTGGTGCATTTTCTTTGGTCGTAGCATGGTTCAAAGCAACGCAGAGTATGATGACACTTGGATTGATTCTTCTGCTTGCTAGCCTTGTCATCATCTTGATGTATACTTTCTTCAACTGCGCCAACAAAAGCTTTCAACTCAAGATGTTTGCCGCACTGAATTTTGTAGCAGGTAGGTGGGGCCCGATAGCGCATTGGATAACACACTGGCATAGAGAGCGAGAGGTACCGAGATCGAGATCCGTAGGCGGACATGCTTTGTAGGTTGCTATTAATTTTGCGCCGTGTTATTGCAGGCTGTCTGTTCTGTTAGTAGTTAAGATTTATGTCTTCTGTCATTTGTGTTCTTGTGAATTGTTTAATTGTCATAACATGTAAATGTACAGCGCAGTGCGTTTGTCAGGCGCTTAATTAAAGAAAAATATTATTATTATTATTATTATTATTATTATTATTATTATTATTATTATTATTATTATTATTATTCCCCCGTGCTCGGACTGCTATCCGACAGCGCCGCGCCTTCTCTGTGGCTGGCCCGGTGACCTGGAATGGGCTTCCGGTGGCACTGCGTCTGACCTCAATAGGACACTCTGCGCAGTTCTTCTCTAGCCTTAAGACTGTCCTGTTTGACCGAGGTTGGGCTGGGAGCGCTCCTGAGTAGACTGTCTTGAAGGGGCGCTATATAAAACTACTGTAATAATAATAATATTATTATTATTATTATTATTATTATTATCATTATCATTATCATTATCATTATCATTATCATTATCATTATCATTATCATTATCATTATCATTATCATTATCATTATTATTATTATTATTATTATTATTATTATTATTATTATTATTATTATTATTATTAAGTATTTTCACGGTGATTAGGCAGAGTAACTCAGGCAAGATTAGATAGGTAATATGAGGCAAGAAAAGTTTGCTATACTGTACATTGTTTGGAAAATAATTGTTGGCAAGGCAGACTATAAGATCGTGAGAAGCCAAAATTGGAAAACTATTGTTGGTAAGGTAAGACTAGGTAGGATAGGGTAATGAGAAGGCATAAACTAGGTTAGAACAGGCTAACGGTAGAGTTCTCCCGTTTCATTAATAATTCAGTTGGTGATCTATAGCGCTGCTAATTCTGTTAGAACAAGTACAGGTGTTACTTAGCCCTGTGTGCTTCTCTAGTTAAGATTTGCTTATTTCTATTGCATTTCACTTTATGCTCATTTGTGAGTTTTTCTCCATGTGTTTGTTTCTTCAAGACTAGTTAGGGTAAGGTCATGAGAAGGCAAAAACTGGGTTATAGCAGGCTTACGGTAAGGTTCTCCACTTCTCCCGTTTCATTATAGGCCTAAATATTATTCAGGTGGCGTTCTAGAGCGCTGCCAATTCTGTTTGCATTGTGTTCAAGTGTTACCTAGGCCTGTGTCATTCTTTAATTGAAATGGAAGTTAAGATTTGCTTATTTCTATTACATGGATGGTGTGTAAGATTGTTTTAGGATTGTTATTCAGTTGTTCGTCTGTTGCTTTTGTCTTTTCAGTTGTCTTCATGGTGATTGGTTTCGCCATCTTTGGGTCCAATCATCGATTTAGCCTGAACTGGTCGTTTGCATTCTGTGTGATCGGTGCCTGTATCTGCCTCATCGCCGGAATTCTCTCCATTGTCCAGCTGGCTCGATAACTGAATCCGAATGACCATCTTCCAACGACATATTTGTCGTACTCTACGAAACTCTGCCTTAGCCGTTCATCTGCCTCCTATACTCCCTCTGGTCTCTCTGGCAACGGACTTGGATCTTCCTTTGACATCTCTGGACAAGTGGACAACCCCACTGACACGAAGCAGCAGCGCTCGTGAATAAGCTGGTGCCCGGTGCTTAGCTTTAGAACAGCGCTTTAGAAATATGGAATTTACGACTAAAGAACGTCGCATCCGTGTAGTTTACTTGGCGTAAGAGGAGAAATCTAATCTGTGAAGAACTGTTGAAAGGAAAAATCTATGGATCCGTCATCTGTGGATGAACGACTTAACCGTTGGCTGCTACTTGGAAGAGTCTACCCTTATATACTTGACATATACTGCAATATCGCATGGGCCTCCAATTAAGTAAGTAAGTAAGAAGAATATTCTTTATTGAGAAGCACCAGCAAACGCACAGCACTGTACATGGCAAGATTAATACATTCAAACAAAAACAAACAAATTTATATACAAGCAAAGAATTGAATGGGAGAAGTTATTTTATATCAGGGGAGCCTATATATGAGAGGAAGAGTTAGAGCTAGTCATACAGAGAAAATGAAGAACTTAAAAAGACTGATCTAGGGATTATTATGATTATTATCATTATGATTATTCCTCCCGACTGATATTACAGAGACGAGTGTCCCTATTATTGCTGGGAGATCATTGCATGATAACTAGCCTAACACTGCAAGTAGATATAGTGTACTACGAATCCTTAATATCCCTCAGATCAGTAAATTTCAAATCTGTGAATTTATGTATCGCTTCGCCAACAAATCTCTTCCCCAATCTTCAGTCGCTACTTCTGTAAGATCTCTTATAGGTAGGGCAGTCCCTAATTCACGGTCAAAAAGTGAAAAAATCACGGCATACTTTTGCAAAAATCCACAAATTCACGGCACCGTGCAAACAAAAATTTTCCGATGACCTTTTTTTTTTTTGGTCGTCAGCGCTATTTTTGACGTGTTTTTGTAGAAAAAAGTGCTGAAAATGTGAAAAATCACGGAAAATCACGGGAAAAGGCAAAATTCACGGCAAACGGCAAAATTCACGGCAAACCGCGAAATTCACGGTTTCCGTGATTTCCGTGAATTCGTGATTTAGGGACTGCCCTACTTATAGCCCTACTCATTCTTAGGCTACTATACAAGATCTCTCGATAACTTTGATGGAACCTAAGCCCGCACTACAGTGGCGTAACCAGGTCTTCCATAAAATTACGCAGTTTTGAAGAACTCTGAGGGGAGGGGTCTGGGGAGGGGCTGTGGGATAAGAAATATTTTCATTTAGGGGTTTGTAATGGTGCATTTTGGAGACCAACTTTGATTCAAAGTAATAACATTTTACATAAGTTCTTTGGAAAATTATAATTATAATTTCATAATTTGATTTTTAAAATGGGTTCAGCTGCAAAGTCCCAGCAACCAACGTAGACTAGAAACAGACAGACTCATAAAGCAATTAACTAAAGCATAAGATCATCCTGGTTGGGTCTTACCGTCTTACCCTGGCTTCCGATAAAGAACTCTTGGAAAACTCTTAAAAAGAGCCAAACGCCTAGGTTTCCTAGAGCAATCCTTTCCAACAGTCTCTGAACTCGCTAATATCTTCTTTTCTTCTTTTCTCCATACTGCACAACTTCAAGCATGTACTTTACCAACTCCTACCTCCACTCCGACCCATTTCCTTTCACCAATTAAGACCTAGAGCACACAACCATACTCTCCCATCCAGTGGCGTAACGAAGGGGGCAGAGGGGGACAGCCGCCCCCGGGCCGGGCGCAGCACCAAGGGGGCGCAAAATTAGCTTTCAGTGGTACAAAATACTATGACAAGAACGATTAAAATTCATCAAGAAAATTAAAAGGGGGCGCAGTCGTCAACTTTTGCCCCCGGGCGCTGAAACCCTTCGTTACGCCACTGCTCCCACCCAAAGATAACGCAATTTATTCCCAGATCCTTAGGCTATATAAAGAAATATTTACTAGTTTATTTAACATTTTCTAATTAACTCTTCTTATCCATTATCACTCATGTTAGCATTCTGTTTTTATCAGATTGTTTTTCTTAATAAAACGAATATACTTTTTTGTTTCTTATGCATGCGCGTTTGTCAGATGCAAATGAAGGATATTTACTTACTTATTTACTACGAATTGACTTTAAATTTTAATACTAGAATAGAGGCCTAACCGCAATTCGCTTGTGCCTTTCTTTATTGCGTCACGCGTTGTCACGGCAACAACAGCTGCGGAACATTATTGTTACGTCATTCGAATTGGAGACGATTTAATAAAGAAGAAGAAATTTTTCCGGTTTGCTTCAAGTCGAGAAATAATAATTACAGACGAGAAACTACGCAGAAATCAAGATGCCGCTTCTTCTCGAAGACTATTTGCGACGATGTTCGAAGACAAGATGCATGAGTACGTATTCAGGTCTAATAACGAATATATGACTACATAAATGAGCTGATTCTTTTGCCTATAGGTCCAATGGATTAGATTACTGGCCAAAATAAGTGCAGCCCTCTTGAAGCAACTGGGTCTCGAATCCATGGTGATAACGTTGACGGTGATGTAATGTAATGTAATTAGCAACTTCTATTGCGCCGGTGTATAATGCACAAGGCATCAACCGATGGCACACCAAAACCAAGCCGTAATCAGGTCAACATCCAAAAGATCAGTCCGTAAGAGACGATAGTGGTGAAAATGGTTGTGATGTTGATAAATGTGCGGAATTGGATATTGAGGCGGAGGCCTGTACCTGTCCCTGTCCTTGTTCTTGTCCCTGCCCCTGCCCAGCTCCCTCTCCCTTTCCCTGTGCCTCTCCCTCTCTCTCTGCCTCCTCCTATGCCTCTCCCTCTTCCTATGCCTATATGCCTCTCCCTCTTCATCTGCGTCTACCTCTGCCTCTGCCTCTCTGTCTCTCCCTCTCTGTCTCTTCCTCTCTCGCTTCGTTTGCTTCTCGCTTTTCCCGTTTTTATTTTCAGTACGTTACCTGCGAAGAAGGATTCGCACTTTGCCACTACCGTCACCCGGCTGCTCGAGATTCCCCGCCAGATGGTAGAAGTGGAACTGGTTCAAGATTTCCTTCCAGAAAGAGGTAGGGAAGACTCCACTGACTTAAGACATCTCATCGATTCATTCGTAATCTAGTGATTTTTACGGCCACGTCACATCCGCGCAGTTATAACCAAATCTAGACACTCATCTCTGGACAATCCCTTTGATACGAAGCAGCGCTCGTGAATAAGCTCGTGCCCTGCGCTTAGCATTTGAGCAGCGCTTTATTAATTTGGAGTTTACGATTACGATTACGATTACGATTGCGAAAGAGGTCAGGTCAAAGTCGGTTCTAGGTCAAGATCCAGAGGGGCCACGCAGTAGAGGTGTGCGGGTAGAGCATTTTTGCTACCCGACCCGTACCCGTAACACAGGACTGCTACCCGTACCCGTACCCGACCCGTACTCGAAATTACTACCCAACCCGACCCGTACCCGCGGGTATACCCGTACCCGTACTGTACCCGCCACATAATTAATAGGACTTCCCATGATTCCAGTCCCTACCAGTCCAATGGTCTTACAAAGCATGTGGTAGTAATAATAATAGTTTGACGATCATGGTGATGATCACTGTAATAGTAACAGTAGTAATAATAAAAATAATAAGAATAATAATAATAATAATAATAACAATAATAATAACAATAATAATAATAACTTGTTTCGGGGGACCCGCAGGAGACAGCACGCCTCTTTCAGCGTCTTTCAATTTGCACACAACGATTCAGCTTTTCGTTGCACGTTTACACATTTGACCGGTGAAGAAAACTGAAGATGACCTTTGACTCCAGAACGACAAAGCATTTCCGATAGTTTCTTAGAGCCTGAAGGATTACACTTACCTATGGCGATTTAAAAAAAATAATAAAAATAACTTTTATCCAGCCAGCCATAACACGGGAGTTTGAAACAAAATACCGCTATTTGAATAGTTTGTTTCTCAGAGGGAAAGGGGTGACAGGCTTGGTGTTTCAACTATTCCTAGCCTCAACTACTGTAACTGCATCAACC
>JACEVL010002921.1:480000-597500 GCA_020284085.1 Aporrectodea caliginosa
GAGACACAGACACAGACATAGAGGCAGCAGAGGCAGAGGCAGAGACAGAGAGACAGAGAGGGAGAGACAGAGAGAGAGACAGAGGGAGGGAGGTAGGGAGAGAGAGAGAGAGAAGGAGAGGGAGGGGAGAGGGAGAGACAGACAGACAGAGACAGAAACAGACAGACAGAAACAGACAGAGACAGACATACAGAGACAGAGACATACTAGAGAGACATACCACAGACAGAGACAGAGACGAACGGAGACAGAGACCAATACAGACTCAGACGGAAGCCATATAATTATAAATCCGCAAACGGATTGTTTCGTGATGTTATTTACTATTTGCAGTCGATTTGTGATTAATTTCAAGGACGCTATATATCGCATCTTGTCGAGGGGAGCGAAGAACTTGGGGAGTGTGAAGAATAGGGAATTGTTTAATCAAGTATAGCAGACAGAGTGAAGAAAATGGAATTGTTTAAGCGAGTATAGCAGACAGAGTGAAGAAAATGGAATTGTTTAAGCGAGTATAGCAGACAGAGTGAAGAAAAGGGAATTGTTTAAGCGAGTATAGCAGACAGAGTGAAGAAAAGGGAATTGTTTAAGCGATTATAGCAGACAGATTGAAGAAAAGGGAATTGTTTAAGCGAGTATAGCAGACAGAGTGAAGAAAATGGAATTGTTTAAGCGAGTATAGCAGACAGAGTGAAGAAAAGGGAATTGTTTAAGCGAGTATAGCAGACAGAGTGAAGAAAATGGAATTGTTTAAGCGAGTATAGCAGACAGAGTGAAGAAAAGGGAATTGTTTAAGCGAGTATAGCAGACAGAGTGAAGAAAATGGAATTGTTTAAGCGAGTATAGCAGACAGAGTGAAGAAAATGGAATTGTTTAAGCGAGTATAGCAGACAGAGTGAAGAAAAGGGAATTGTTTAAGCGATTATAGCAGACAGATTGAAGAAAAGGGAATTGTTTAAGCGAGTATAGCAGACAGAGTGAAGAAAAGGGAATTGTTTAAGCGAGTATAGCAGACAGAGTGAAGAAAAGGGAATTGTTTAAGCGAGTAATAGCAGACAGAGTGAAGAAAAGGGAATTGTTTAAGCGAGTATAGCAGACAGAGTTGAATGGGAGAACAGCTGTTGTCTTTGAGCAAAAGCAAGAGGAACTTAAGCAATGGGAGTGCTTTAAATTTTTACCCACCGTTGGGCCTTTTCGTGCTTCTTAACCAGGACACGAGCGGTACCTTTCTTCTGCTGGCTTTGACCCTCTTAGTTGCAAATACATCGAGGCTTACAATTACCCCGAAGGTGGGTAGGCCCCTATACGCATTCATGACTTTGTCCTGGTGTTAATGGTCCTTCCAGTGTGAGCCTTCATCAGTTACACAAATACTAGACAATGCTTAAGAGCATGTTGGCCTTGTTAATAAAATTAAGAACAAAATCAGGAACATCGGGAGAATTGACCATAGTCATAGTGTTGATCAAGCACAGCTCGAGTGGGAACCCATTCCATCAGATAAAGGGCCCAACAAAGTAAGCGTAGCATAATGTGCAAGTAAGAAACTTATATTTGCTAGTATTTTTCCGAGCAAGTGCTGTTCCACAAATTTCGTGTTTTTACAGTTTGGTATGCCTACTTGGCAAGCAGATCCGCCGGTACGCACATGGAACAATTATTAGAAAACAATTCCTAATTTCGTTCATAATTTTAGTTCGGCAAATAATTCATAATTTAATTCCTAATTTCGTTTTTTAAGCTAAAATAATTCCTACTTTTAATTCTATTTTTCGTTAACGAAATCATTTATTTTTACTTCTAATTTTAATTTTCGTTAACGAAAATATAAGAGATAATATTTGCTATCTCAACCCATTTAATAACTAACTGTCAGAGCTGAGACAATTTTTCCTACCTGTTACCTATTACAAGTTACGACCTGTCAGCTTGATGTTGAGAATAAACGAAATTGATTTAAAATGATTGATTAGGGGTCTGGCGCGGACCCCAACAGCCGCCCGCGCTTTTGGAAGCATTTGACATGATATGGAGCCTGTTGTTACTTGTTAGCGTAGTGGGATCCGTTTTCAGCTATATAAGTAAGTAAGTAAGTAAGTACGTGCTTTATTGAACCGCCTGCAAACGCACTGCGTTATATATATATAAACGCACTGCGTTATATATCTGAACGACTATAAACACAAAACTGTTACAAGTTTCAATAATATCATATATTTTTAATTTTTCAGGTTATCTTGACTAGTTTGGATAAAAAAATAACACTGTGTAAAAAATCATAGCCATTCATTGTTAAAAACTAAGATGATAAGTAAATTTATTTAAATATGCTCAAAATCCAGGGGAAATGCCCTCCCTTGCCCCCCCTCCGGACGCACATGCTCGTCTCCCAACGTACGTGGCTGTCAGAACGAAAGCAAAGGAATAATGTTCAGTCGCTGTAACTTAATTCCAACCTCTATAATTTGAATCGATCGACCGATATAAAACCTCAGATTGCGGAATACGCCGTTGACGCGATATCTCGTCCACCCATAAAGAGTGATTCAGTTGTCTATGGCTCGTCAGACTAATTCTGCATGGACAGATGTGGGACTCAGAGCAGTGGGTCTATGCCGTATAGCCTACAACCTGATCTGCAAGCATGCTCTAATAAGATTTTCATGTTGTTGGGCACGTACAACACATATAGGCCTAAGTACTCCAGCTCCGAATGACGCCTCATAATAAAACGCCAGATATGGTCAGTTACTAGCGTAGCGAGGGGTGTTCCAGCGGTTCCATGGAACCGGGCGCAACTCAAGAGGGGGCGCAAATTTGAGACGGAATGATTTAATTACTAAACTAATTACTTATATCTTGAAATATGAAATATCACTCATAAAATAAATAAATGTAATAAAACGAAATAATAACAAATAAATTTTTCTATGTAAAAGACAAAGTTTTATATTATATTCGAGATAACACATTTCACTTATTGGTTAAGTTGAACTTTCAGGGGTGGGGCGCTAGATTTACGCTTGGAACAGGGCGCAATTATAGCTTGGTACGGCCCTGGTTATGGTTTTGCGTTTCATGTGCCGCCTGCAGAAGATCTACCAGCAATATCAAATTCTTTCACTTGTTTATTTTACAATTACAAATAAACCAGCTTTGGCCTCAGCGACTTCTGTCCAAACATTCATAAACTTATTGCTCCGCTCGAGAAAGAAACTCTAGCGTTCTACAGACGTTAACTCTGGCGTAAAAATGCGATCGTAATTTCGACCATAAAATGGTCACAAAAGCTCAGTTAGAAATAGAAATAATGCCGCTGAGGCAGGTACGATCACGTAGGCAGACGGCTACGTTCAATGGTCTTTAGAACAGGAACGACGATCGAGAGAGCTTAGGAGAGGAATGTTTTGATGTAGGCCTAGTTCTGTATGAAAGGCCTCTGCAGGAATTGCGACAGTGGCAGAGTGTGTGTGCGCGTTGATGTCCCTGCCAGCATTTAAATGGACATCATATGAGACCCAAATAATAATGTTCGTTTATTAATTAAAACTAACAAACACGTAGTAAGAGCATTTCGTGCAAAATGGAGTAATTTTAGGCTCTTGTTGACCTCAGATTTTTAAATGATGATTTCGAAATAAAAGTATCTAAACTATCTCGATCTGTGAAAATTTGACTACATTATAAATTATGTGAGAAAACTCAGATTTTAGGTGTTAGAAGAACACCAAACACAGAGCAGCATTAACAATTAAAATGTCCTTCTATGCGTCTACTGCTCGGCCTTAGTCAGATTTTAAAATGCGACATGAAGTAAAGTTTTTGAGTGAAATTATACTACAACATACTGCACTGAATTCTTTTAGATCCGAGTTAGCGGCTTTAGCCTGAAAATTCACTTTAGCGGCATACCTGCAGGGCCAACGATTTGTAATTGCTGAGAATAACAGTTATGAAATTTTACATTCTAAAAGAGTAAAACCTTCAAACTAAACATGAAAATTCCTAAGGAACGTCAAGACTATAAGGCACTTTATCTCGCCAAATATCAGTTAGCATATTCTGGGACGTTCTAAAATCCACAGGTGTTACAGTGGATACAGTTGACAACATACCAACCTGTAATGAAATGGTCCAAACACACGTAGACATATTCTCCCATATATACGTCCGTCACCACTTTTTCTATACTGCTATGCACTGACGGAAACTGGAAAAAACGACAGCCCGAAAGATCCTGCACATTCTTGCAGAGTCTGGCTACAGGCTTCGGGCATCCTATAGCCTATGTGACTTAGCCTAAGTCTTTTTATTTATTTGTAATACAGCTTGTATATCGCTTGTAAATGACTAAAAACACGACGATAACGATAACGATGCAGTTGGCTTTGTTTACGTTTGCTCTGTTCAAAGTGCTCGCCTGCTGAGTACCGGGATGGGACTTTACCTAAAAACAGACGACTACGTAGTCACATACATCGCCAGCGATGCATCAGAAAAGACGACCACTGACTGGCCGACACGTTGCCGCTTCGTATCCCTTCGTTATAATCGTCTCAGATTTCAGTATGAGCGACCTCATGCACTTTTTAGCTGTAGTTACTGTTGGCGCAGACACGACTTCTGCCATTGTCAAGCGCTCCTTGCAGTTGAGCAAGGGGATGGAGTGGGAGCGCCACAGTACAACTTTCTGCTGGGCAAACAATACTCGCTTTCTCACTTGCTTGCCAGAGGCCGCTTTACAATTCTATAACACGTTCAGGAATTCTAATGGCAAGGGAGGCGTCCCGTAGGTATCATCAGGTAAGATTTGTCGAGTATGTCCTAATAAGTACGCTTACCGAAAGCTTTCGAAACAAATACTTTTACCGACCAGAAATCTCGGACCTAAAGACGGTGGCCTCCGTTAAGTCGTTTGAAGGTTTTGAGGATCTGTATCATCGTTAATTCGAAAACAGCATAAGCTGATTTCAACTGCTTCTCTGAGGTCGATGCATTTTTATTTGTCAGCCAAGTCCAAAAAATAATGCTATCGTTCAGCCAGTGTTGTAAATTCCTTGACGAGGCGTTGGTTTCAGCATTGAGAACACAGCGATCACAACGAACATTTATGTGTGCCAATGTTATCATTGATTAGAGGAATCAAAAGCTAATTCTGGACTAAATTATTTAATTTATTAGTTAGTCACTGTTGTTACAAATTAACCTGGTGAGTGGCTGCATTTAGCAGATTTTCATTACATTTGACTCTTTTGATTACATTTTTTATAAATTTTTAATTTTATTACAGTTATTTTAATTTATAAAATAATTCATATATTTATAAACTTAGTGGTAAACACTTGAATTGGTAACTTTTTTTGACAAAATATTTGTGAGGAATAAAATGCGAACAAAATTGTAGGCCTATATCATTATGTCTATAGCCTACTTCTAAAGATTTTAAGTGTTTGCATTCATTTGAAGTTATATGGTCAAATTCATCAAAAACAACATGGCTACGAAAGAGTTAATTACTCTTAAGTGTAATTAAAAGTTAAGAGTTATTGTAATTTATACAACGCCGCTTTAACAACAACTAATCAGATGTGCTCTCTACACTACCCGAAATGTTATGTCATAATTATGATAAAACTCTTCAACGCGATACCCAGACATCCGATGGGCCGTCCACCAGTTCGATCTGTGATGGACAGACATTCGAATATCTGTTAGGCTATATCATTATATCGTGTACTCTGTTTTGCAGATAATGACCAACTAAAATACTTGGTCATGAATGCAAACTGAATCGTTCAACAACGAGTAAGAAATCAACGCTTAAGACTTCTGATGCATCAACAGACAGACTAAACGCAGCTGACATCGACAAAGCACGAGAAGCTGTTGAACTGAACCGCGAAACTGAGGCGAAGGACGCTGAATCTGGTGACGAAACTAGAAGTTGCGAATCAGAAGCTAGTGAACAGTTATACACTTCTGCTTAAAGTGAAGAATTGAAGAATTGTTTGACACGTCTGACATTCAGGAGGCACGTTCATAATCTGAAGTTGAGAAAATGGAGGACGTTCAGGGCGTGTGTTCCAATTCTGGAGCTGATGTGGAGGAGGGTGACATTCAGAATGTCTGTGAGAAAGGTAAAGAACAAGGCCTCAGTCAGCTCCACCTTGCAGCTGAACGTGGTGATACGGAGGCTGTCAGAAGTTTACTGATGTCGTCACCGAATGTCAATGTACAGGACAAAAAGTATAACACTCCTTTACACTATGCCACTCTAAATGGTCACGTTGACGTCGTCAATCTTCTACTAAGCAAGAACGCAAGTGTTAACTCAAGAAATGCATTCGGCCAGACGTCGCTTCATCTTGCGGCTGAAATCGGCCACACAGGAATTGCACAATTATTGCTTGACAGCCACGCAGATGTCCATGTAACCGACCAAGTTATGAATACACCGATTCACATTGGAGCTACGTATGGCCATTACGAACTCGTGCAGGTTCCTATGAAATATAACGAAGTCCCGCAGATGCTGTATGGTAACACGCCGCTACATCTTGCGGCAAAATTCGGTCACACAGAGGTTGCGCAGCTGTTTCTAAATCATTACCAAAATCCTGACGCTACAAACTTGGATGGTGACACCCCGCTCCATCATGCATCTGAAAATGGCCATTTTGAAGTTGTAGAGGTTTTGTTGAGAAACAACGCAGATTCTAATATTCTCAATGAATTTTGGAAGACTCCTCTTCATATCGCTGCTGAACTGGGATACGCGGAAATAGTCAAAGCATTGATAAATCACGAAGGTGTAGTCAATGGGGTTGACAGAAATGGCGACACTGCCCTTCATCTTGCAGCAAACAATGGCCATAACGCTGTTGTAAATGTCTTGCTCAATCAGACTATGGATATGGATGCGCAGATACGTTCACAACTTGCGGTAAACCAAGTTTGCGCAGATGAATCTGAACTTTCGCAACATCCCACTAGAAACAAAGTTGATGTTGGTAATACTTCACTACTAATCGCAGTAGAAGGTGGCAATAATGAAATCGCAGACACTCTAATAAGTCATTCTTCCAATGTCAATGCAGTCTCCATGGAAGGACAAGCAACATCTCTTCACCTTGCAGTTGAGCATGGTCATGCTGATATTGTAGAGAAATTGATCTTTAACAGTGCAAATGTTAATGCCTGTAACAACGCCAAGATGACTGCACTTCACATAGCCTGCCAAAATGGTGACACTTCCATTGTTAAGATTTTACTGGACAACCACGCTACCGTCGATGTTACGAAACAATGTGAAAAAACACCATTTTACCTTGCAGCTGAGAATGGTCATGCAGATATCTCGGATTTGTTACTGCGCCGCGGCGTTTGCGATTTCGTGTTGACAGACGATATTCAGACACCATTACACGTTGCCGTCACAAACGGTCACACGAAAGTAGTTGAGCTTATTTTGAAGCACAGCTGCAGGATTTCTCGCAAATTAATAAAAGACGGGCAGAAACATCAGGAAAATACCAACAACTTAATCGAAACTACAGACATCAAGCCAGTTCATCTTTGTAGATCCGATGGTCGACGCGTTTCAGCTGGAGTTGTTTGGGCAGGAAAAAACAAGCCTCTGGAGATATGGAAAGACTTACTTGGACAGACTGCTCTCGAACTCGCGGTTCTTTCGAACGAACCAAAAATGGTTCGGCTCTTGCTCAATCTAGACCAATGTGCATATTCAGAGGAGCATCTTAGAAGCAGTTTTAGTAGCCTGATACAGAAGATCTTCAAATCCAGGATTGAACACAGAAATATTAAAGAAATCGCGAAAGTTAAAGGTGACAAACGATGCGAGATAAATTGCGAAAAAATTAAAGAAGTCGCACAAGCTCTTATTAATTCGAGCAAATTTAATGTAAACCACCAGATCAATTACGATTACAATTACGATTACATGGATAGTCCCCTTCACGAAGTGATGAAATTAGAATTGTTTAACAGTGACCCGCCCAAAAAGATTCACCTATACTATGGTTTGATACAACTGCTATTAGAGTAAGACGCAGACTTCAACATAAAAAATCGTTTTGCTGAAACGCCTTTGATGATTGCTTCCCAGAGAGGCTGTTGTCATGCCATTCAAATTTTATTCGACTGGGAGCACAAATCAGGAATGACACTCGACCTTGATGCAAGAGACCGATATGGAGAAACTGCTTTGATTAAAGCAGCTAAAGGGCGACATGTCGTAGCAGTACAGCTGTTGCTAAACCATAAAGCTTCCGTTAATTTACAAGACTATTGCGGATTTACAGCCTTGCACTCAGCTCTCTATGAGCCAAATAGTGACTGGTTTGATTTGCATTTCTTCTGTAAAGGGCTTCGTAAGCGAAAATTTAACGGCGATGATTATCTTGAGATTAGCAGCTGTGATAAACCTACCTGGATAGAAGCTACCGTGAATCCATGTACAGTAATTGGCCGGCTACAGAATTACGATAGATATAGCAAGGGAACCACACAATATAAAGAAGAAGTGGCTAAACTGTTGTTAGATAATGTTGACATTAATGTTAATGCCATAGACTTCAAAGGAAATACGCCACTTGATTTGGCAGTGATGTCTTCCAAGCTAATTACTTCAGCGACTTTCGAAGCACTTAAGAATCGCGGCGCCATTCGAAAGTTACAAGAACCAGAAGACGAAGCTTCAATCGAAGTGCCACGGATTGATGAGAGAGGTCGAAACCCACTTCATCGACTTGTCCTCGCCATGATTTCAGATGACACGTACGGAATGAAAAATACGATGGTAGCCGTCGAAAATCAGAGCCATAAAAGATTAGACTTAATGGTTTATGGAATTCTCCTAGGACCAGGGAATTTTACGGAATTGGTCACTGCAACAGATAACAAAGGAAGAACTCCACTTCATTACTCTGTCATGTCACCATTAAGCCTTGACGATCTATATAACGATCTAGTGAGGGTGCTATTGAAACTAGGTTCTAACGTAAACGCAGCTGACATTTACGGTAATACCCCTTTACATTACGCAGAAAGAAATGACCAGTACAATCTTCTCGTCCACAACATAGCTGATGAAAACACAAAAGACGAAAAGGGACATACACCTGAACATCTTAAGCAACTACGAGAATCGGTGAATATCAAGGAAGACAACGCAAAGGAACTGCCAATCGGAAAGGAAAAGCTTTACACGTCCAGAGATATCGCGCAAGTACTCAAAGCCATTCATGTGACAGAATTAACTAGGCATAGACTTGTTGAAACTATTCGAATTTACTCCCAATCGCCTCGCCCTCAAGAATCATCATCAGAAGCAGTTTGGAAGATATGGACCGATAACGAATTTATTCGCCTCAACAGACGCCTAAGCCAACTTAAACCATTAATACAACAATTCATTGAGCGTTTGGCGGAGGGTATACAGGAAAAAGACTGGCGATTCGAGTGCCAGCCGATTTTAGTTGGAAGCGCCGATGAAGAAACAAAAGCCGTAATTTCAGCAGACTTTGACTTTAACTTCAAACTGATTCAATTTAGGCAACTTTGCAAAGCTTTTCCACATCCACTGGGTCCAAAAGGATACTTTCAAATGAGACGGAAGCCGAATGAGGATAGAAAGAGTCGGAGTGATAAGAAGTTTGACAGCTTCTTCAACTTAGATCATTGTCTGTTGACAAAAGAAGTCAATTCTAGATTCAAGATTATTTTAGAAGAAGTCTTAAGTGACCCCGATTTCTGGCAAGACGAGCATCTTTTCGATTGGAACGTAAAAGGTAAATACGAAAGTCAATTAGGAAGTCTACATGGTCTGTGTAAGACTTTGCTATTAAGAATGATTAATCCCATTGATGATGGAGAGGGTGGCTTTCTTTTTGTCAACATATCAATTGACATTGTTGCTTGTGTTCACGTGCAAGATTGGTGGCCAGACGACCCACTGCCAGTTGGAATAAGTCCAGCTGTAAAACCAGATGGCTGTACATTCGTCTTTCATCAGCCAAGTTATGATCTCTGCAAGCCAGATGGTGGTAAATATCTCTTTTCTGAGACATTTGCCAGAATTTCATTTGCACCAGTAGAAAGTCGAATCATAAAAGAAAGCTCGCCTTTAATAAAGGCAGCATATATAGTTTGCAAGATGATACTTTATTCTCATTCGAAGGCTACTTATCAATTGAAGACTTGCCTTCTGTTTTGCATGGAGGCCCTTATTGCCCCAAATGGAAATGAAACAAGAAATGAAGACGAAATTACGCCAAAGGAACTCGCCTTCTGGGTCGAAAGGCTCATGTTTTGTTTCATGGAATTTTATCGACGTGGCATTTATCCGTGTTACTTCATGCCCTCATTCAAACGGCGAGTAGTACCACTATTTTCATATAATAACCATTCATATTTGCAGATGTGGAAAAATAATAAGGTTGACATGTTTTCAAAGGCTTGGATTCCTTTCAGTTACCCTATTGCCTATGACTATTACCTTGACCTATGCCCAGATGACACTACAATCGATATACCTGTAGTACAAAACAACAACCACTTCAGCACCAGAAGTTACATGTATGTTGATGCGATTAGTGACCCAAAATGGGAACAGTTTGATCGGGAAGAATTCATTAGAACGCTATCTTCTCGTAGTTTACGCTATTAGTGGCATTCTAGTGTGATTCAATGCAACTGCATTTGATAAGCCCTCATTTCAAAGTTTGGAAGTGTGCACTACAATGCAACAGAGCATACGTGTTGCTGAGCAAATTCGCGAGAAGGACATGACCAAGTTCTATACTCATTAACCGCCCAGGAGAAGACTCGGACCAGTGCTCTCCACATTAAAAGACGTTGTAACCAGTCGGCTACCCTGCCCCGCTGGTTAATGTGATGACATGAATTCAGAACACAAATGAAGAACTTGGATATGCTTTGTGAGTATTGTGAGTTTTGAACAGCATTTGTCTTGTTAGTATTGTGCGTACTTGGTGTTTGTTCTTCTTTTATGGAAACTTTGTTGGCAAAATTTTATGATCAGTCGGTCTAAGTAGGGCCCACGTAATTGTAAATTTAATTCTAATCAGAAATCTACTGAGCGCCAATAGAGGAGAAGTTTCAGATGCGCTTGCTGTATAGACTAGCCAGAAATGACGTTATTCATTCATTCATTCCGGAGATTTATATAGCGCCTCTTAAAGATGCCTACTCAGAGGCGCTCCCAGCCCAGCGATAGCTATGACATATAGCGAGAGAGACTTGTCCATCAAAGCAGCCAATTGCCTAGCTTTCGGAATGTGGCTAAATATTCTGTGTCTTATGGATATGTATAAAGCATGATCAAACGTAGATGGCATTGTTAGCAAAGGCCTTAAGTACTTGTTTCCGAAACAGGAGTATTCTCGCGTTAGTTCGTTTTGATTAAGTTGCCTTTGGATGAGTATTTTCGCGTAGGCCCTACATAAAATTTTAACTAGAGTAACCTATGATAAACGCAGATGACATACTCAGCAAAAGTCTACGTTGCTTCCTTCAGGAACAAGAGATAATAATTTTTGGCAAAATGTTAGTTTTAATGAAGTTGCCTTTCATGCGTTGTTTCTTGTACTTGTTAGTTTTAATTAACCTGTCTTCCATGCAAATTTTTTATTGTGCAAATCATGATCGCTGAAACAAAAGTATGATGATACTTGCATGGGCCAACGCTTGCACACAAATGCATGCAAACATACACTCTCACATGCATCAACGTTTGTCGTTAGAGAACCATTGTAGAAAACTTCATGCACCAATGGCCGTGCAGTTTATAGCCTGAATGTTGAAATCGTAACTGTGGTAAATCATTTGCGTGGCTACCTGTTAGAAGTCAAATGTTAAAAGCTCTCTTATTAAATGTGTAATTGTTCAAATTGCTGTGCTGCCATCTCTTATTGTTGAGTTTGTTTTGATTTCAAATTGCTTAGTTAAGTTTGTTTTGATTTCTGTGTATTATCTGTTGTTGGTTCTCTGTATACGAACCGTCATTATCACCACATCATATGGTACTTAGTTAGCCCTAGGCCCCTAGTTAGTGGGTCCTGTGACCCTTCAGGGCTCTCCGTTTGTTGCCTAAATAACACCAGTGTTGATACTTGTATTTTGTAATTATGATGGTGAACAATAAAACTTTTTGAATTGAATTGAATTGAAAAAAATGTCTGTCGTTAGACAACTATTGTAATAATTTCATCTTTCGAGTTTATGCTAATGGTAGAACAGTAGGCAAAGCAATTGTCCGGAGACAGTTAGGCCTAATAGCATCTCGAACAGCTAAGTTTAATCTAATTCTTTGCGGGGCAAAGGTACTGCGGTAAGCATCGGCGTTGAAACGCTGAATGATTATCGAAAGTCGTTGGAATAAATGGCTGTTAGGAGGAGGAGGAAGACGAGGAAGAGGAGGAGGAGGAAGACGAGGAGGAGGAGGAGGAGAAGAAGAAGAAGAAGAAGAAGAAGAAGAAGAAGAAGAAGAAGAAGAAGAAGAAGAAGAAGAAGAAGAAGAGGAGGAGCAAGAGCAAGAGTAAGAGGAGGAGGAAGACACGGAGGTGGTGTTGGTAGTGGAGGAAGGAGGAGAGACGGAGAAGGAGGAAGAATAAGATTTCCTTAAACTAGCCATGGGTGAGGTGTTGAAGAGTGCATTTTTCATCCTTTGAATATGCTTGTGGTTCTCTCACTCGCCGTCTGACCATGATACCGCTTACACTTTACACGACCAGCGCACTCGTTGTAGTTGATAAGACTTGCCTATAGGTGGCGCAGAAGGAGGATATATTTTAAAGATATCTTTCTGTTCTATAGCGCCGTTTCAACGCTATCCTCTCTACTGACAGTCCAGCTCGCTAGCAACTAGAGTGTCGCATACCCGTGAAATTTAAGATATGCTAAATGACTTTCAATAAAGTAAGGAAAATGTCAAAAGTCTTTACCACTTTCCCAATCAAACTTGTGGAAGTACCGATCGATTTTGCATCTAGATAACAGCGCTCTAAATTACTACAGATTAGATAAGATTAAATAACTTAGATTCGATTTTGTAGCTTCTTAGCAATTATCGATTTTCCGTTAACGGTTTAGATATATCCTTTGTCGCGGTTTTTCCCGCTGAGATAATCGACTTCGTATGCAGCAGTAGGACATCACCGGAGAGTACTTAGCGAGTGACAGCTATCAGTACTGAAATAATGGAGCAATTTTGTTCAGATGACGGCCTAAAATGCTACCACTACAGCAGTGTTTCCCAACCTATTTCGAGTCGCGACCCCCTGTTTATAATAGCCAAGTAACCCGCGACCCCCCTCCCGTTGCATTTGTATAAGATGGCATTTATAATACGGCAATAAGGAAGCCACAGATTGGAAAACACTAGCCTAGGGTAGCCTAAAGAAAACACATTACAAATCATTTCTCAGAATATAATTCTAGCGGTCTACTACTCCACTCTAACGGTAGGCTACTGTAAAGTGTAACCTAATATTTCAGTGTGATGGTTGTGCTTGTATCTGGGCAACCAACTTCAAAATCCGTGGCTGAGTGTTAAAGCCAACCTCATGTCATCTTCAACATGCAGTCTGTTTCTTGCCTTTGTTTTGATATGAAGAAGCGTTGAAAATCCACTCTCGTACAGATATGTAGAGGCAAATGGAAGTAAAACTCGAAAGGCAAGCATGGTGACATTTGGATAAGTCTGATACATAGCACACCAGGACTGAGTCAGCAATTTTTCATAAAACAAGTTACGTGCTGAGGAATCGTTCCGCATATCCAAGAATTCACCCTGGACTTCATCGGGGATGCTGGCAACATTCAGGGAAGCAGAAAAAGGCCCTATAACAACCAGTTTCCGACTTGGAGTTAAGAGTTTGTGCAAATATTCCATTACTCTATTTTCCGTCCCTCAAAGTAGGCTTAAATGACTAATAAGAGCAAATCTACTTTTTCCAGTCCAAGGCGAAATCGGTTTCGTTCCGCAACAGCAAAACAGAATCGGTTTCGTTCAGAGACGCCAAGATGTGTCACGTGAAACGGCTATAGGCCTATAGATAGGCCTACTAGATAGGCCTACTAGATAGTTGGCTACATTGGTAAGAGCGTATAGGCCTACAGGCTGCGCGTCCCATGTGCCTCTTTGAAAGAGAGCAAGCGGCCGGACCTGTTATCTCTGCAGCGATCGGCTAAAGACAACATCTGCTGGGAAAGGGAATGCGATACCAATTAGCCGATACGACTGAATGCATTTGGCCGTCTCTTGGTTGACAATATGAATTCCATATTACCAACAGAGAACTCTATACGTAAAATTTTCAAAATACGCCTACACAAAGACATAGGTCCTACTTGTAGAGCGTACCCTGACTTAGAAAAATTGAATTTGATGCCACCGTTTCTGAGTATTGCTATGCATAGGGACACTTATTCTTCTAAACTGATAAAATCATGGGGCGATAGAGGCGTCATAAAATAACCCGCGGCTACCCCCCACAAAACACTTGGCGACCCCCTTGGGGGTCGCGACCCACACGTTGGGAAACACTGCTTGACTACAGTGTGGAAATTCCAAAAAAACTCTCTCTCCTCGGCTCTAGGCGCCTCGGCGATCGCTACTCGGACGCTCGTTTGTCTTTTCCAAATATATCGACTCCCGCTCAAAAGAGGAGACTAGATAAAAAAATTAGTGACTAGGCCTATAGATGCGAGCGATAACGATTGGCAAACAAAAGTTGGCAGCCCTAGTACAGAGGCGAGAGAGAGGGAGAGAGGCAGAGGGAGAGAGAGAGAGAGAGAGAGAGAGAGACAGACAGACAGACAAAGAGAAACAGAGAGAGAGAAAGAGAGGGGGAGGGAGGGAGAAAGGGAGGGAGGTAAGTAAATAGGGTTTGGTAATGGCGCATTGAGTGACTAGCCCTATGCGGACGTTAAGGTTTGGCAAAATCTAAAGTTGGCAGCCCTAGTGCATATGCAAACCTTTCAGTGACGCTTGCTGAGAAAAGTCGACGACTTTCGTCAACGTTTTCCTTTGGTCAAGAAAGATGCCGATTGAAGCTGAAGTGCGGAGCCCTCGCAGTCTGTCAGGGTTCACGTTTTGGTCGATGATTGTCGCCAGCCTCTTCTACATCGTCGGCTTCTCAACCGTCGGATGGGAAGTCGCCTCGAATGCATGGATTGGACTATGGTCGACGTGCTATTCACAGCCACACGGATATACCAATCGAGGTAATGATCAACTGCTCTGATGAAGGACGTTTTCTTAATATCTTTCGAACCAGGCTTCGCTCTGAATTTAATGCCCTCTTACTCGCCCCAGAGACCGTTGTGTCAATATTCATTTCGCCCCCAGCGAACGTTCTTCCTTGTAGATCTACTATGCGGCTATGCCCAATACATCGTTCCCGCTTGATTTGCATACGGGTTTGAATCATAATCGTAATCGTGAAGTCGAAACTTCAACAGTTCCCACAAAAGCGAAGTCGCGGGAACCAGCTTATTCACAGGAGCTCAGTCAAAACAAAATCGATAGACTGGGGTCAAAATTTGGAGAGTCAGACAGGCAGACGGCTAAGGTGGGTGGTGGTTAGAGTTGAAACGGCGAGCCAGGTAAGAAGAAATGGAGGATTCGGGATAGAATTTGTGAAAAATCAGTGTTTTCAGTTTCGAGTGAAAGACCTGTGGAGAGATAGCGAGACGTAGGACTTTTGGTGAGTTGGCAGGATGGGTCTGATATTTGTCCTAGTAATGGCGGGTGTTTGTTCCAGGGAGGTGTAACAGCTATGGCTATAGAGCGATTTGCCAATTTTAGTGATGAGGTGACGGACGGGCGGAGTAGTGTTAGGAAGAGAGAGGAGCGGGTTGAGTGAAGTGCATGGTTGGACCGGGAACAACTGAGGGAAATAGGACGGCTGGGTGGATTGAAATATATATATATTCGTTTATTTGAAAAAGAGACAAATATGGGTGGCACACCGCACCCAGTTACATGTCGAAGCATAAACCAAACAAATAAAATAATAAATGAAAAGGTTAACAGAACTCTGTCAGTGGTCACGGGCAAAGAGGACTCTAGGTATAAAGTTTTTCACGTCCTTTTCTGGTAGCACAAATGGATGTTGCCTAGGACGCAGGTTGTAACGGGTTTTGGCGAGAGGTGGAAAGAGACTCCTCAGAACGTGATTGTCATTCCGTATCACGTTACTTAGGAGCCTAGCATCGGCTCCAGCCGTTAACTCCTCCATATTGGGTGACGTCGCCGGAAGGTACCCTAGTCGCCGCATCCGGTTCAACATCCGCTCCATCTTAACTCTGTCTTCGCCCAAGGTGTACCCCCACCAGGCTGGGGCAGAGTAAAGGAGCCTTGCGACCGATGTGGCTCGAGCGACCTCTTGCAGAGCCTCGGAGGACAGTCCATGGGCCTTTAGTATTCGTAATGCGTAGAGCGATCTTGAGCATCCTATCAGCAGTTCGGAAACATGTTGTGCTGTTCGAAGATTGTCCTGGAGGGTTACGCCCAAGATTCGCATTGATGTTACTCTCTCCACATTACTGATCCGATCGGGTGGTAACTCAATTCGCCGTCTGGCAATCAGCATTTCACTGGAAATGTATTGTAGGTGAGTGATATGACTTTATATTCTATTCGTTCAGGTATTTTGTATGTCTCCATATCGAAACTTAAAATGTCCATATATCGGAATTTGAAGTAAATTGTTAGATAAAAATGGTTGTGTTGACCGACTAATTCGCATAAGAACATTTTGCAAAATTTTCATATCGCTACAGCGTTCCGTTTTTCGAGTTTTTAGTGGGACGGACAAACAGACAGAATGGCAAACTTTGAGTATTTGTATAGTATAGATTTGCGAACGCTGCGTCACTTCAGAAGCCTGTCATGGCAAAACCCGAGCCACAGAGACTCTACACACTACAACAACAGTCAATTCTCTGTCTCTGTCTGTCTATCTCTCTGTCTGTCTGTCTGTCTCTGTCTCTGTCTCTGTCTCTGTCTCTGTCTCTGTCTCTGTCCTGTCTCTGTCTCTGTCTCTGTCTCTCGCTCGCTCTCTCTCTCTCTCTCTCTCTCTCTCTCTCTCTCTCTCTCTCTCTCTCTCTCTCTCTCTCTCTCTCTCTCTCTCTCTCTCTCTCTCTCTCTCTCTTTCTCTCTCTCTGTGTCTAGGCTATCTATCTCTCAGATTATCTTATCGACAGAAACTGTTTTGCGTATGTTTTATTAATGCAATCAGCAATAAAGCTAATTTGGCTCATTTGTTCCGGCCAATGACAGCAAGCCCAACGATTCTGTATATTAGGCTACCGGAAACTGTCAGTTCCCGATAGTAAATGCCCTAAACTTGAACAGCCGGTCGTGAATAAATTATGCAGAGTAGCCATAAATGGAGGGTATTTGGTTGGTTATCTAGTTATCCTCTATGGAGCGGCACGACGTCGTGTGTAACGTGAATCTACATGTAATTAGGCTTACCGCTTATAGCGGTTTGTTTAACCCGCCATTACCCACAATTGGTAATGGCAGTTTCAGTGACTATGCGGGCTTCACGGTTTAGCAAAATCAAAAGTTGACAGTTAGAAGTTTGTAATCTATTCTCTCTGTCTGTGGCAGTGGTGACCAACCTTTTGTACAAGGTGGGCCGCAAACTATCATGCTTACCTGTCTGCGTGCCACACAGAAGCTACGCGAGGAGACCGATTTATTCACCGGCGCCGTAACAAATCAACACCGCAATAGCCAGGCTACTCTGCCCGTTCCGGCGCCAAGCCAGATTCCGGGGTTGAGAGAGCACGGTGCTACGGACCTACGATGGTAACCGGTGGTGATGGCGGGGTGGCGCAGGAGTAGAATCAGGATGGGATAGCTTGAAGCGTTCGGTTTTCAGTCGTCAGTGGAAAGAAACAGAGGAGAGTGCAAGCGGAGGTTAAATTAAGAAACGATATAGGAGGATGAACAAACTGGCGGAGGTCTTTTGGGAGTTCGTTCCAAAGAGCTGGTGCAGCGTAGACTAAGGAGCGGTTTGAGAATTTCAGAGAGGGTGAAACCGAGGTAGAGAAAGGAATGATGATGAGCAAGTAGACCCAGGCAGTTGTATTGTGAATAGCTGGCAACTGTGAGATGGTTGAGAATTGAGAGGTTTGAAGGACGTTGCAGGTAAGAGATACAGTTTTGCAATGGCTGCGCTGAGGGACTTTTAGTCAATGAATTAATTTGAGAACAGCGATTATGTGGTGGAGTTTGAGAGTTTTGGTGACTGCCCGGCGAGAGAATTCTGGACTGTTTGCAGGCGTTTTATTTTGAGAAGAGTCGTTGCTGTATAAAAGGGAATTACAGATGTCGAGTTTGCAATGAACAATTGAGGTGGCTATTATGCACGTGGTCTTGAATCAAGTATTGGTTGCAATCGACGAAGGTCACGGATGTGAATATCGCTGGGTGACGTGGTCGGAAAGGTAAGGCTAAATGGAAAACAGCGCTCTACAGCTAATTAACACTGACAGTTTAAAGGCGAGGTGACAGTTAGGCTAACTCTACAACAGCAATAGTGAGACAGCTAGTGAGGTTTTTGTAGCTGTTTTTGCTCAGGGGCCGTCCATAAATGACGTCACGCACCTAGGGGGGGAGGGGGTCGGAAATTTGTGACGATGTGTGACGTGGGGTGGGGATCAGAGAAGTGTGACGTCACATCAGGTCTGTGTAATTAAATTTAACAAATAACAACAATTTAATTTTAATAATAACAGCACTAATTTTGAGTATTAAATTTTCATAATTTTTTGATTATTTTAATATATACGGCACCAATATTAATAATTTTCTAATTATTTAAATATTTGGTCACCGTTAGATTTTAAAATATTCATGCTTTCCCTATTTATTCCACGAAGGAGCATTTTGCTTCGCCATGGAAATTTGGTTTTAGGGTGGGGGTTCAGAGCTTTGTGACGTAATTTTTCAGGGGGGTGTAACTTATTGTGACGAAGTGTGACGAGAGGGGGGGGGTCAAAAATCGGCCAAAATTGCGTGACGTCATTTATGGACGGCCCTCAGTAATGTAATCAATGCGCGGAGTGAATTTCGTTAAAACAATGCGAATTAAGTTCGCCAAGTGTTGGTGACCAGCATCTATCCAGCGTAACATTGGTCTGCCTTTGTTTCTGTGCCACAGTTCTCTAAAAGGTCGGATCTAGTGGTATGGTCAATTCACGCTAAAGTTGCTAAACTCTCGCAAGCCATTGCCATCTTCATATTTTCGTTTCGAAGTACTAGCTGTCTTGCTAGTAGGCATCTTAAGGACGTTGGGGTCGTAGGCAGGGGCGCAACCATGGTCCAGAAGTTGGGGGGACCTACTAGAATGTCTGAGTGGGGATTGCGAGCGCCGAAGGCGCGAAGCTGCGATTGCCGAAGGCAAGAAGCCCCTAACGACTAGGGGTATGGGGAACGTCGTAAGGTCCCCATCGGGGTCTGGGGCTCCGCCCCAGAAGCCGACGCAATTTTGAGCATTTGATGTCAAATGGAGTACATTTTGGGTTCTAATTTACCTCAAATTTTTCACCGATGATCTCGATATAAAAGTATCTAAACCATCTAAATCTGTGAAAAATATGAGTTTAGTATATGAATAAACTGAGATTTTAGGTTTTAAAAGAACACCACGATCGCAGTCGCATCATTCAAAATTGAAATGTCCTCCAATAGTCGAATTTTAAAAATCGAGATTAGTAAAGTTTTAGAGTGAAATTATACCGCAACATTCTGCACTGAATTCTGATAGACTTGAATTTAGCCTGACCCATTATTTTATCGGCAGCAGGGCCTGCGATTTGTTGGGGGAGTGACCCACTAGATTGACTAGAACGTCCGAGTGGGGGAACTGCGAGTGCGGAAGGCGCACAGCCGCGATTACGGAAGGCAAGAAGCTCCTAACGACTAGGGGTAACGGGGAGCGTCGTAAGGTCCCAATCGGGGTCTGGGGCGGAGCCCCAGAAGCCGACGCAATTTTGAGCATTTGATACCAAATGGAGTGCATTTTGGGCTCTTATTTACCTAAACAAATTTCAAAAGTTGGGGGGGACCGTCCCAACCTGTTCGAAAGTTGGGGGGACGCGTCCCACGGGTCCCATAGGGTGGTTGCGCCTATGGTCGTAGGCCTACCAAATAAGAAAATATATTTAAGAAAATCATGCAGTCTGTTTCTTAGTCGATCCTACACTGGGAAGAAGCTCGACTGCTTATCTCTGCATGGCAGAAATACGCTGTGGAGAAAGTGGACTTTGATAGCCTGTCGACTGATGAGCCGGTAGCTGCACTCTTCGAACTCGTGTGCTGCGATCGTTTGCAGCCCTTGATCGCTGCAGATACGGAGGCGTCTATGATTCTATATCTATTACCTATTCTAGATAAAATTCCAAACTAGGAAAAACACAGCATAATTTTTTTAAAGAAAACACCAAGGTCCTCCGTGCCATTCATCATAAGCTGGCATGCCACGAATGGTACGCGTGCTGTAGGTTGGCCACCATTGCGTGCTGTAGGTTGGCCACCATTGCGTGCTGTAGGTTGGCCACCATTGCAGTCTATGGAATGGCACGGCAACAACACTGCCGTGTGTAGCGTTGATTAGTTGCTGTTTAACGACACTGTGGCATAACAAAGACGATCAGCGTGAATCTAATGATAGGTATTACGGGCTTTCACAATTGGCAGCATCAAAAGTTTATTATTATTATATTGGTTTATTGGTAACAACAAAAAACTGATAGTCACACCGCTATCAGGTACATTGTGATTAAACAAGAGTTACGAGTGAATGCTAGGCAATATTAATCCATGAAACGAAGAGCTCATATTAGAGCGACAATAAGGCGAGAAATTGTTATCAACTATGTCCATGCCTGATGAATTATTTAGTTAGGATTGGTGGGCAGAGGATGGCTTTCTATACAGGACTCGTGAGATGTTGGCAGCCCTAGTACCGAGGCTAACCTTTAAGTGACGCTTGCTGAGAAAATTCGGCGAATTTGGGTCGATGTTTTCCTTTGGTCAAGAAGATGCCGACTGTAGTTGAATTGCGGAATCCACGCAGTCTGTCGGGTTCGTGTTTTGGTCGATGATTGTCGCCAGCCTCTTCTACATCATCGGCTTCTCAAGCGTCGGATGGGAAGTCGGTGCGGTTGGAATCTACACCGTACGGTTTGGACTTTGGTCGACGTGCTCTTCGCAGGCACACTCGTATAACAAACTAGGTAATGATTATCATGATGAAAGATTATTTATATTTTGAAATTGAACCTTCATTGATTGTAATAGTAAACTCCAATTTCTGAAGCGCTACTCTAAAGCTAAGCCCAGGGCACCAGCTTATTCACGAGCGTTGCGTCATGCCTGAGAAGATCGATGGGATCCGGTTGCCACAGTGATTCGACATATTAGCAGCTGTGATGCAGAGTCTTAAAGTTTACCTTGTTGTCTGCAAATGACCTTAAAGTGGCAACATAATAAATTGTGGAATGGGATGGGGGGATGAAGGAGAAGGGATGGAGAAGGAAATGCAAGAGGTAAGCGAGGCAGGGAAGTTGCGCCTTTGCCTCCATAATTATTCTTAATTGACAAGGCGGCTTGTTCTTGTAGCAGATCTATGCGTCAATTTGATGTTTTAAATTGCAAAATATTGATCTTATATAACATAAACTCTGCGTTTTTAATTTTAGATCATTGATTATTTCATGATTCGTGAACCCTTCGGAGTGAATGAATTATTATTCATGTGTATTTTCTTTGGTCGTAGGCTGGTTCAAAGCAACGCAGAGTATGATGACACTTGGATTGATCCTTCTGCTTGTTAGCCTGGTCTTCATTTTGGTGTATACGTTCTTGAACTGCGCCAACAAAAGCTTTCAACTCAAGATGTTTGCAGCGCTGAATTTTGCAGCAGGTAGGGATTAAGCAGAGTAACTCAGGCAAGATTAGATAGGTAATATGAGGCAAGAAAAGTTAGCTATACTGTACATTGTTTGGAAAGTTATTGTTGGTAAGGCAAGACTAGTCAGGGTAAGGTCATGATAAGGCAAAACTGGGTTATAGCAGGCTTACGGTAGGGTTATTCGGTTTCATTATTTTTTTAGAAAAGTTAGCTATAATACATGTACATTATTTGGAAATTATAATTGACTAGCAGTTTTTACCCGGCGTTCGCCCGGGTTTTTCCCAGACGTAATATGTAACGGCTGCAAATAAAGGCTATTTACTTACTTACTATATTTGATGATAGGCCTATATCTGAGCGGAAACGACATTTAGAGGTGAAAGTAGTTGCTTTGCCCGTGTACTGCACGGGTTATCTCTACGCTACCTTAGGCTATATAGGCTTATTATTTATTCCCCGGGCTAAATAATTATAATAGACTAAGCTCGGTCGTTTTTCTATAGCCTATTTTCTATTATCGACGTAGGCTATTATTTGTTCCCCGGGCTAAATATAATAGACGAAGTTCGGCCGTTATTGCGATTGTAATTTTTCGGAGCGACCCGCGTCTTTTAACGAAAGCGCCTGATTTGAAAATTAAGTATGCGTGACGTAAGATTACATAATTAGCATGCGTGACGTGGACAAATGGCCATAGGCCTACCATGGCCTGTATAATTAAAATAAACTCGTCGAAACAGTTGGAAATAATGTAAAATGTCCATATATCGGCGTTTAAATAAAATTGCGAACTGAAAATAGTCGCATTGACCTAGACGTTGCGTAAAAATGTTTTGTAAATTTTTTCAAATCGCTAAACCGTTCCGTTTCGGAGCCTTTAGCCGGACACGCAAACATACATACGGAAGGACATCGTAAACAGACTAAGACTTATAGTAATAGATAAGGCAAGACTAGTCAGGTTAAGGTCATGAGAAGGCAAAAATTGATGTTATAGCAGGCTTACGGTAGGGTTCCCCGTTTAATTAATTACTCAGCTGGCGTTCTATAACGCTGCTAATTCTGTTAGAATTTTGTACAGGTGTGACTTAGGCCTATGTCCTTCTTTTGATTGAAATGGACAGTTAAGATTTGCTTATTTATGTTGCATTTCAGTTGTGCTAATTGTGTGCTTGTATCAATGTGCTCGTTTGTGCAGTTGCACGTGTTAGTTAGTAGTTAGTAACTAACTAACACTGTCAATTCATTAGGTTAGTAGTTAGTAACTAAATAACACTGTTAGTTAATAAGTAAGTTGTAAGTAAGTTAGTTAGTTAGTTACTTGGTGATTTAGTAATTTTGCTAGTTAGCTATCTAGTCACTTTATATAGTGCCTTTTCAAAGCCTCCCTAAAATTAATAGAGTCAAAATTCATTTAAAATAGAATCTGCATGAATGCTCGATTAGCGTGTAGATAAAATAGCCTAAATAGAAGCGTTACCGTTGAGTATGGGCTAAATAAGTAATTTAGTATATCCCTTATTAAAAGCAACACGCTAACCGCATTTCCTGTACATTCTGAAATTAGAATGTATAGCTGACATCATGGTTTTCTTTTCAGTTAGTAGTCGTAATCCGGTAATCGTAATATCGAGATTGCCACAGTGCCAAGTAAAGCGAAGTTGCGGGAACCAGCTTGATCACAGGCGCTCTCACTCAGAACAAAATTGATAGGCAAATAAGATCAATGTCTATTCCAGGTCGAGAATCGAGATCCTAGGGGCAGGCAGACAGACAGACAGACAGACAGACAGACAGACAGACAGACAGACAGGATACTGGCTTCAATGGATATTGTTTAAGATTGTTTCAGGATTGTTATTCAGTTGTTCGTCTGTTGCTGTTGTCTTTTCAGTTGTCTTCATGGTGATTGGTTTCGTCATCTTTGGATCAAACCATGAATATAGACTGAACTGGTCGTTTGCATTCTGTGTGATCGGTGCCTCTATATGCGTCATCGCCGGAATTCTCTCTCTTATCCAGCTGAGACAGTAACAGAATCGGATTGACCATCTGCCAACAACATCTTTCTCGTCCTCAGCGAAACCCGCCTTAGCCGTTCATGCGCCTCCCATTCCATGTGCAACCCTCTGGCACGACGCAACGCTCGTGAATAAGTTGGTGCCCTGCTCTTACCTTTAGAGCAGCGCTTTAGAGATATTGACCAGTACAGTTTTACTTTTAAAACGTCTCAGCGGGTTAATGACTAACTGACGAACAGACTGAATGAACGAACGAATGAACGAACGACTGAATGAATTCCACAGTATGTATGTATGTATGTATGTATGTATGTATGTATGTATGTATGTATGTATGTATGTATGTATGTATGTATGTATGTATGTATGTATGTATGTATGTATGTATGTATGTATGTATGTATGTATGTATGTATGTATGTATGTATGTATGTATGTATGTATGTATGAGCACTTGTTATAGCGCCCCTTCAAGATTTCTACTCAGAGGCGCTCCCGACTACAGCGCGGACACTGAATCGGAGTTTCACGCCGAAGCGCATGAGCAATAATTGCGAGTGAAGGACTTGCCCAGGGTCCCTACGCGGCGGCTTGAGGTGGATTCGAACCCTCAACACTCCAGCTGCAAGGCACCGAACATACCCCTACACCACCGCGCCCTAACAGTGCTTGCGTATAAAGCAATATCGGTCATCACGTCGTGACATCGATGACTATAGCCTATTATTATGTTACGGAGAATGTGGTTGAACTTTGAAGAGCAATACGTCTAACCATTCACAGTCTTCTGGAAATTCTGTGTAGTATCTGCATCCTATCGCCCAGCCCTAATCATGTAAAGCGTACATATAGCTAATGTGTGACAATGTATGCAGTGCTATACACCAGTATCATGTCACTTTATACGTGATAATTTTGAAACGTGTGATAATTATGGTTTTAGGGCCGCATGCATCATTGTTATTGTTATAACACGTATTCTACTGGTAATGCTGTTTTCAGCCTACACCTACAGATCTAATGGACGGGTACTGTATGCATTTAATTGGTACCCTTACAACTGGCGGTAAAACAATGTTCAATTAACTCGCGTGGCAATCGAAAGTCAACTAATAATAATAATATCTTTTCTTTAATCAAGCGCCTGACAAACGCACTGCGCTGTACACTTACATGTTATGGCAATTAAACAATTCACAAGAACACAATTAAATGACAGAAGACATAAATCTAACTACTAACAGAATAGACAGCCTGCAATACACGGCGCTAATAGCAGCCTACAAAAGCATGTCCGCCCTACGGGACTCTAACTCGGTACCTCTCGCTCTCTATGCCAGTGTGTTAACCGATGCGCTATGGTGCCCCCTAACTGTTTCGGCTCTACGCTTTAATTCAGTATATCCGGCTTCTATTGCAGTAGTTTTTGCTAACTAAGGGTCTAACTGTGCCCCACAAAGAGGTGGAGACCAATCACCTCCTCCTTCCTCTCCCATTTCCTTTTCTCTCCCATCTCCTCCTTCCACAATTTATTACAATGCGCCACTTAAAGGTCATTCCCAGATTAAAAAAATGTAACAATGTACTGTATTGTATTCTAATGTATTTACAGTTTTCTAAAGCGCCTTTCACAGTACGTGATACGTGATAAATTTTGTTTACTTGAAAAAAGCGTCAGAAGTAGGCCTATATTATAGGCCTACTTTATCACGTTTTTCAATTTTTTTAAGTTGTGATACAAAGTTTGATACAAAGTTTAGACTTGCAAATATTATAAAGTAAGTATATTCTTTATTGAACCAATTGCATATCCGCACTTTGGTGTAGGCCTACATACATTTATACAGAGTATAACATTCTTATTATAAACGATCTGCGTGTGCACGTCTAACTTTGTATCACAACTCTTACTATGTTGAGTATCGTCAAATGTTCGCAGCAAGCGTCACTGAAAGGTTTGCCTCGGTAGCCTACTATGGCTGTCAACTTTCATTTTGCCAATCCGGAGACCCGCAGAGTCACTAGCTATGCCATTACTAAGCAATGATATCATAATAAATTAATCATCAGCCGGACGTTGACTTGTTGTGAGACTTGGTACTGGAGAACTATACACACAAGTATGCTCACACGCACGTACACACACCAGTGGCATAACCAGGACTTTTCGTGTTGGGGGGCTTTAAGCCCTGAACATGGCGAGTACGGTAGCCCGAGCCCATATTGAAGCGGGGGCTTGATTCATTTTTAGGGGGCTTCAGCTTCGTTTGGGGGGGCTTAAGCCCCCAAGCCCAACGCTATTTAAGTCCCTGACACACACACACACACACACACACACACACACACACACACACACACACACACACACACATTTATCACTATCTCAGTAGGCCTAACGTCTAACGTGGTGGATTTTACTGTTGCTAAGTTTGTATACTGGACTTATCCTTCGTTTCTGCTCCTGACTTTTTGTATGCTTAGAAGGTGTCTTGTTTACAAGACGTCTTGGTATGCGTCGCTGCTTAAGGCACACCCATCCTTCCTGTTGTTCTGTAGATTCTGGGATCACCGGACCGCAAACGTCGCACAGATCGAAAATAGTAACAGTAACGATAATTACGTTACTCGACCGCTGACGCACCGCTAAGTTGACTTCAGAATGTTATTATTGTATATTCCCCGTTCGTTGAGGCTATTACTTTCAGTTTCTGTACCCAATAAAACGTCGAAGAACGCTATGTTTCGGGCTCAGTGGTTAATTCAGACGGATCTGAGAACCGTCAACTCTTAGCGGAAATTCGTTTCGAACCGAACCCGTAGCCTATATTACGTTCAATCGTGTTTTATTGTCAGTTAACTGAGACACTGCCCGTATTCTCACGGTGCCGGTGCCAAGCCCGGATAACTATTAATATTTGTTATTGTCCACGAGTAAGCAGGTGATGCCGTGCATATCTGCGCGCGCGCGTGTGCGTGCGTGTGTGTGTGTGTGTGTGTGTGTGTGTGTGTGTGTGTGTGTGTGTGTGTGTGTGTGTGTGTGTGTGTGTGTGTGTGTGTGTGTGTGTGTGTGTGTGTGTGTGTGTGTGTGTGTGTAATGGAGCAAGTTTAATTGAACCCTGTAGTGATGTCTTAATGAAACCCTAATTAGTTTTAAACTGACCCTTCATATTATGAACACTTTATTAAGCCAAAGAGGCAGAACAACAACCAAACGATAAAAAAATGAGACATAGAGAAGAAACACAGGCCTAGAGCATTAATTGCAGACTACATAATTATTATTAAATAGACCACATGTTATTTTCAACCGCGTTTTATTGCCAGTTCACTCAAACACTGCCCGTATTCTGGCGGTGCTGGCCAAGCCCGGAGAACTATTAATATCTCCTTCTTGGTAATGACATATCGAGTGACTATGCGGGCGTCCGGATTGGCAAAATAAAAGGCTGACAACCCTATAGTGCATAGGCAGACCGTTTAGTGAGGCTTGCTGCGAAAATTCTACGATATTCGTCAACGTTTTCTTTGGGTCAAGAAGATGCCGACTGAAACTGACGTGCGGAGCCCTCACAGTCTGTCGGTGTTTGTCTTTTGGCCGGTGGTTGTCGCCAGCCTCTTCTTCATCATCGGTTTCTCAAGCGTCGGATGGGAGTACGCTTCGGATGGTAAATTGGATGCATGGATTGGTCTCTGGTCGACGTGTTCATCAGTTGCACACAAGTATAACGAACAAGGTAAGGATTGACTATCATGGTGAAAGATTCTTTCTATTTTAAAATTGAGCCTTCATTGATCGTACAGTGAAAATAACCTTAAACCGCGACTCTGAAGCTATGCGCAGGGCAACAGCTTATTCACGAGCGCTGGGTTGTGTTAGAATGGTTGCCCGGAGATGCACGGGAAAGATTCATGTCCGTTTCCGGCGAGACTACAACAGCAATAAATTTAACGGTGGCAACTAATATAGTTTTTGAGGTGAATTTAAAAGAGTCAACTGAAAGGTTTAATTAGGAAGGACGGCTTTGTAAAGGGTTGCCTCTGTCCTACTGATTGTATTACGTGTGGTTTACTTAATTGAAAAGAACAAGAGTTTATTTATATGCAAAACAGTAGAAGGCGTTGACCTAAGATTGCAGAAGGTGCGAGCTGCCTCAAATAGACCTACGTAGGCGTAGCTCTGTCTTGTGACAGTAGTGTCTGGTTGCCATCACTTTTTGGCCATGTCCCAAAATATTTTTGCGCCAAGGCAGCGTTGTTTCGGTTTATGTAAGTTCAAGCAACATGACTGCTGTTTAGGTCTATCGTGGTCTCAGTATATTCAACATAGTAAGAGTTGTGATGGAGAGTCTACCCTGGTACTATGTAGGCCTACTTGTTATCTGGGAATAACCTTAAAGTGATAACCTGATAAATTGTGACCCAAGGGATCGAAATGAGTCGCATGTCGGAAATTTTAGAATATGAGTATTTTACATATTCTTAAAGACCACATTTTTTGCTTTAAAATGACACCAAAAGTTTGGTTCTACCTTATTTTTTGACAAAGTTACGAATGATTATGTGTTTTTTGGTGAAAATTTTTTCATTTATTTTAATATATAATCACAAAAAATAAAAGTATTCTCTGTTCAAAATTCTGAAAATACACATTAAAACAATGAATTTCGTCAAATGTGAGAAATAAGAAATGTAAAAAAAATATTTTTTCACCAATTTTCATTAAAATCTGAAAATAAGAAAAAGTGACAGCATATCATATTTTTCTGTTTTCCTAGCAATGTAAATTGCCGACATCCGACTCATTTTGATCCCTTGGGTGACAATTGTGGAAGGAGACGGAGATGGAAGGGAAAAGGAAATGGAAGAGGAAGGAGAAGGAGGATATTGGTCAACGTCACTCTGTGAAGGCAAAGTTTGGTCCGTGCTTCCACACATTTGATTCACAAGGCAGTTTGTACTAATAGCGTTTAGTTAACTACATTAACCCTCGGGCTACCAAGGGGGTGTTACCACCCCTCCTACGATTTTATGTTACAAAAAACTAGGTAGCCTGAGGGTTAACTTTGCGTTAATTTGATTTTTCAAACTGCAAGACACTCTTAGTTTGTACCAGATTCTGGATTTCATGCCTCGTGATATCTTCAGAGTGAATGAGTTACTCGCAAGTGTAGGCCCTACGAGTATACGTGTTTTGATATAACGACCGTATGGCCTTGCCCTTCCTCGTTTTTCAATGAATTGATCGGGTGAGATCCTTCACCATCGCTGCTCGTTTAAATGGGCGCCACGCCATTTATAGGGTCCCCGTGAACGAACCCTGCTATAGCCCAAGATTGAAATCTCATAAAACAGCAACCTTCCGGCGTCGAATAGCGAGCGTACGCTATCTAGCACAGAGTATTATAACAGCGGGTGCTTTTCTTTGTTCGCAGTCTGGTTCACAGCGACAAGGGGTATGATGACACTTGCACTGATTCTACTTCTTTGCAGTCTCGTCTGCATCTTCATATACATGTTCTTCAACCTCGCCAACAAAAGCTTTCTACTGAAGATGTTTGCCGCACTGAATTTCGCAGCAGGTAGGAATTTCTCAAGGTAACTCGGGCAAGATTAGCTATAGTTAAGGTAATAAAAAGCAAGAAAAGTTAGCTATACATTATTTGGAAACTAATGCTTGATAAGGCAAGACAAGGTCAGGTAAGGTCATCAACGGCTAGAACTAATGCATTAGAAGCCGGATATCCTGAATTAAAGCGTAGATTGGAAGCAGCTTTAGTAAGTGCTGATAATATGGGGACTCTATAAAGCTAGGATGTAAGTCAGAGATGGGTACGATTAGCTAGAACTGCTAATCGATTAGAATTAGAATTAGCTCCTGCAATTTGCTAATCGATTAGAATTAGAATTAGCAAACCTTTCTAGCTAATCGATTAGAATTAGAATTAGCAGCAGCTAATCGATTAGAATTAGAATTAGATTTTGATAATCGATAGTTCGATACATATATTTGCTTCATGAATTTGTCAAATTGTAATCAGAGCACAGCACGTTACTACAGCAAGTTGCTGTAGCCTATTACAGTACCTAAAGCTGTAGCCTATTACAATGCCTAAAGCTGTAGCCTATTACAATACCTCAAGCTGCACAACTGCCATATGTGAGAACAGTCCACAAATCAGCAAGCAACACCACATCGGTCAATACATGCTGTAGTTATTGACATTGCTACTGCATAAGTTCACTATTGCATTTTGCAATTAGCATGTCTTGAATCAGTGCATCACAAAGTCTACTGCGCCTAGCGTTTACGATGTAGCCAGCAGAACTAAATACGCGTTCCTTGGTAGCTGAGGTTGCAGGGAACACAGTGGTGCTGTATATGAAGAGCATGAAGACATGCAAATCTTTCAGTGTTACATGAGCAGAATGGACATATAACCATGAACAGATAATTGCAGGTTTGAAACAGCCTTCAGATAAATAAGTAAGAAAGTATATTCTTCAAACTCAATACTACTAAACTCATTCTTAATGAACGCGTTCTCAGCTTAATTTTCAAACATCTAATCGATCAGCTAATCGATTTTCGATTAGAATTAGCTGAAAATTGCTAATCAATTAGAATTAGAATTAGCATAAGATGACAGCTAATCGATTAGAATTAGAATTAGCTGGTTGTCTAATCGATTAGCTAATCAATTAGCATCTAATCGATTAGTTACCCATCTCTGATGTAAGTTGTCTCTCAAAGCAGGCAGGGTAACTGAACAATGTTTTACAGCCAGGTATAAGGGTAGGCCTACCTAAATACCGTATCAAAAGAGCGCCCGCCGAAGAAATGAAATAAAAATTCAAAAGAGCGACAAACATCTTTATTGTATTGTATTGTATTGTATTTGAACACTTGTTATAGCGCCCCAACCAGATTGCCCATTCAGAGGCGCTCCCGACTACTGCGCGAACGCTGAATCGGAGTTTCACGCCGAAGCGCATGAGCAATTGCGAGTGAAGGACTTGCCCAGGGTCCCTACGCGGCGGCTTTGAGGTGGATTCGAACCCGCAACCCTACGGCTATGTACTCATTTAACAGCAGTAAATCTAGAAATCGATGTTTTCTCAGTAAAACGATTATAGGGCCTATAATACTTATGTAATATTATAGCTGCAAATAAACTTGCCGTCCATTATTTTTTAATGCTAGTTTATCCAAAAAATCTATCTAGAACCACAGACTTGCTCACCTTCGCTGGTCAAAATCGTTCGCAAAACATAACATTGACTTGTCAGTTTGCGCAATTATGTGCATCAAAATATAAGTACAATGGCTGGAATTCGTACCTATAGTCCTCAGAAGTTGTTCATAACGAACCTCTAAATAAACACAAACAAACTCTCTCTTGCATATATAGAACAAACTCAAGTAACTCTTTGATAAACAATTTGAATAGCCAATCATTTCTGGCTAGGAATACACGACCCCTAGTTTATTCCCAAGAAACCAAATCAATTTGTCAATGTTTTTGCTATGTCGCTCTTTCGTTACGTCGCTCTTTCAAATCAGCAATATTTCTGTCGCTCTTTTAAAACTGCTCTCCCATTTGTCGCTCTTTTGTTACGTCGCTCTTTCGTTATGTCGCTCTTTCGATACTAACCCTTCGATTGGCATGTAGATAACTTATTTAGAAGAAGAACCGCACGTGCGTAATCCCACAAGCGCAGAGTCCAGCCAACGGAGTTGACAGTCAACCCCATGCTTTTCTTTTCAGTTAGTAAGTGTAATCGGAATATCGAGGTTTCTATACAGCGTCCGAAAAGCGATTCCAGGTTGAGATCCAGACAGGCAGGCAGGCGGGCAGTCAGGTAGGCAGGCAGGCAGGCAGACAGGCAGGCAGGCAGGCAGGCAGGCAGGCAGGCATCTACGATGGACGTTGTTTAGGTTTGTGTTAGGATTGTTTCAGTTGTTCGTCTGTTGCTGTTGTCTTTTCAGTTGTCTTCATGGTGATTGGTTTCGCCATCTTTGGGTCCAACCATTTGCTTAGCCTGAACTGGTCGTTTGCATTCTGTGTGATCGGCGCCTGTATCTGCGTTTTCGCCGGAATTTTCTCCCTTGTCCTGCTGGCTCGATAACTGCATCGGACTGATGGCCATCTGCCAACAACAATTTATCGTCCTCAACGAAATCCGCCCTAACCGTTCCTCTGCTTCCTACTCCCTCTGATCTCTTCGAATCCAGACTCGTAATCGTAATCGTAATCGTGAACTCGTATTTCTAGAGCGCCCACAAAAGCGAAGTCGCGGGAACCAGCTTATTCACAGGCGCTTAATCAAAACAGAATCGATAGGCAGGGGGTCAAAATCCAGAGAGTCAGGCAGGCAGTCAACCAGACGGCTAAGGTGGATGATGTGTAGAGTTGAAATGACGAGAAAGGTGAGGGGAGGAGAAGGAATCGGGATATGATTTGTGATTCGGGTTTCCCTTGTCATCTATGGACTACCCAACCTTTCTGGCACGAAGCTGCCATCGTTAATAAGCTGGTGCCCCGCGGTCAGATTTAGAACAGTCATTTAGAAATTTGTAGTTCTCGATTACAGTCTTTATGCTGCAGCGAAAGAGACATCGTATCCGCGTAGTTTACTTGGTGTAAAGGAAAAGTCTATTCTGTTATATATATAGGACATTATTGCAACGGTTTCGATATGAACAGGTTACTCGACTGATAACGCCCCAATTTTTTACTTCTACATTTCCTCGTTCGTGTTGGCTATTTCGTTGATGTTGTGACCTCAATAAAACTTTGAAGGACCTTGTATTTGATGCTCAGTGGGTAATTCAGCCGTATATGAGAACCGTCATCTCTTACCTGAAATCTGTTCCATCGTTCTGTAGATGATGGCAAAGAAGAAGAATAATAAGAAGAGGAAGAAGAATAAGAAGTCTTAGCATAATTTAAATTACGTGTATCGGCGAGGCTTGGACTCGATGTGAGACTTGTGCTGCACGTTGTCACGGGAATATAGCCCAAATCTCTCTCTCTCTAGCTCTCTCTAGCTCTCTCTCTCTCTCTCTCTCTCTCTCTCTCTCTCTCTCTCTCTCTCTCTCTCTCTCTCTCTCTCTCTCTCTCACACACACACACACTCACCTACGCACACACATACATACACATACAGACACACACAGACACGCAAAGACACACACAGACACACATAGACACACACAGACACACACAAACACAGAAACACACACAGACACACACACAAACACACACACACTTCAGTCGGCAACCCACACATCAGGGTTGCCAGATTTCGGAAGTGCCTGGTCAAGAAATCACGTCCAAAAGTAGCCCAAAAGTCGCGGGAAGAACAGCTACATGTATGCGTCAATATACATGTACTATGTACATACTTAATTGGTTTCTCTAAGACACGTGATGAAACCATTGGCGTAAACATTTAGATGGCAGACTGCTTCGTGCTTATCGTAGACTAGTCCGTACTCCGTACTCTGTTACAGTAGAGCAGTGCTTCCCAAACTTTTTAGTGTCAAGAACCGGCAGGAATTTTCCCACTGCAGGAGATCCGTTGCCCAATTTATTATTTCTCTTTAATGATCACCTAAAATAAATTCCTCAAAATTAATATGTATTAAAATTGATTTCTATGCATGTTTAGCCAATTCTATGACTCTAATGCCCTTTAAATGCTAGCCTAATAAGTGTTTTTTGCTATGACTTTTAAAAATTGAATAGCCATTTTCTGATTCCGAGACAATTCGACCAGTTTCTTGACTCACTTTGCGGACCGGCAACCGAGGGCTCGCGGACCGGCACCGGTCCGCGGACCACCACTTTGGGAAGCACTGCTGTAGAGCATCTATTTATTACTAACTAAGCAACACTACATAAGAATAGTAGCTACTAACAGTGACCCAGTAGTCTCCTGCGGTCAATTTATGAGAATGCATAATGTCGCCGTAGCGACATCTGGACAATTCAAGAGTAGCCCAACTATCGTGAGGTCGCGGGAGCATTGAAAAGTAGCCCAACTCGCGCTTTTCACGACGACCTGGCAACCCTGCTCAACATTCAAGTCGATGTGCGCTTGAGAACCCGTGATCTGAGAAGATCGGGGAACTGCCAGGACAGCCAAGTGCTTTGTTTTTATTATTGATCTAACGCCAATACATGATTGGAACAAATGTTGGACTGAGGCGTAAATACGGTCGAGGGAGCGGCCCTCTTGTGAGGGACCATCAAATTCGACAGATAGACCCATGTCTAGGAAACTTGATGATGGTTACTGGTTAAAACCCCCAGCGATGATGATGATGATCGAGTCCTCCGGCTTAGCATGAATCTCCTCAAGGGTGGAATCAATGCTGGTAATGAGGAGGTCAGGGATTGGTCTGGTAGGATGGTAGACTGCGCCGATGTAGTATAGTCTGTCTGTCTGTCTGTCTGTCTGTCTGTCTGTCTGTCTGTCTGTCTGTCTGTCTGTCTGTCTGTCTGTCTGTCTGTCTGTCTGTCTGTCTGTCTGTCTGTCTGTCTCTCTCTCTCTCTCTCTCTCTCTCTCTCTCTCTCATAAGCCACACATAAGCCATAGGACTTCCATTTGTCGAGCGTAGTTGACCGTTTGTTGGAAGATTGAGGGCAGCAATTCATTCCGACAGTATATTGCCACTCCGCCTCTCCTTCGGTTCAGCCAATCCCCACGGAAGACCATAGCCTTCCACTGCCATGGAGGAGTCAGACTGTTTCTCATTTAGCCAGCTCTCCACTACTGTTGCGACGTCAGTTTGTAGGCTATTATATCCACTCTCAATTGCATGGGGTTTGCCAGGCTTGTACATAGAGTTGATTAAATAAATTGATGGTACATCAGGCTGCCAACAGTCACCTCCTTCGTTTTGCTTTTGGTCAGTGTTGTTGTTTACCGTCGGATAGATCAGGACACTTGGCAAGCTCACGGGCCTCCATGCCGACACATTTCCCCTCGGCCCTCGGGCTATTTTATTACCTGTAAACGTGTTGCAGCCTCTGCACCACTCTCGTCCCGCCCACGGCACAGATCAAAACCGACTGGGCGGGCAGAGCAGGCTGCTCTGGCACGTCGTATTTTTTGTCGGCCCGCTCTCTTCTCTGTGTAGTGCAGGACGCCCACAGAAATGATATTATAATAAATTATCGGCTACGCGTTGAACTTGGCTCGTTGGGATACTTCTTCTTGGGCTGCACATTGGCACTGAAGAAATATACACAAAAGCACGCTCGCATGCACGCATGCACGTACACACACATACATACAAACACGTTTATCACTATCTCAGTAACGTCTAACGTGCTGGATTTTACTGTTGCTAAGTTGTATACTGGATTTTATTCTTCGGTTCTGCTCCGGATTTTGGACGTTTAGAAGTATTTTGTTCGCAAGTCGTCTTGGTATGCATCGCTGCATCAGGCAGACCCATCCTTCCCAAGACCGGGTTAAGACCTCCGGGGCCGGGCGCCCTCTAAAGTGAGGGGCTGCGCCGCCGCTCAGCTCATTGAAAAATACCGCGCACAAGTTTTGGTAGGCAATACAAATCATGAGCTGAAGTTTTGTTTGACTGGCCATTGAATTGTTAGCCTACTTAAGCCATACATCGTCTTTTATAAAAAGACATTATTACAAACGAGTATTTAGTCACTGCTATAGTCTGTAGTTAAAATTTACAAGCACAAATGTTTGTGAAAATGTGTTGCTCAGTTTTATTGTTCACGCTAAAATTAGGCTGCTCAAGCAAAAAACCAAATCTTGCAGATTTCCAAACCAAACAGACTTCGAAATATACAGTCACTCTAAGAATGCATGTTGAGTCATGAACCTGCACACGTTCTTGTGCCAAACATGCAGTGACATCACTTCATGAATCCAGTACAAATCTATATTTAGGCTATTATTTATCTGCAGCAGATCGTAGGTTTGAATTGGTGAGACGCAGAGCAAGCAGAGAGCTAGCGTGCGTCCTAGAAAATAAACGGAAGTCGAGAAGACGCGGCGAGCGTACTGGCGAAATTATGATAAAATTCTGCGATTAAATGTCTTTAAGATCGCCTTTTCTAGGGAAAGATTTCGTAATTAGTGGATACATGGAGACCATATCTGATGGTATTTAATTCATTGTGTTTAACTGCCAAAATTACATCCTGAGCAGTCTCTATTTCTGTCTATGGCCTCGTACGATTCCACGACTCATACGTCGTCAATGGTGTTGACTGTTTCCTTCTGCTCATATTTCATTTTATTTTAAATTTATTGTTTAAGCTAGAAGTTAGGTTTTTCTTTTGTGAGGAATTTTATTTAAACACCTTCCTAAATGCGTCTTTGAAATAATGTCTTATTTCATTTTTGTAACGCTTTATATATGGGAATAGTAATTACATACTGTGCAAAATTCTGAGAGTCTTTTTAAAAACGATTTAGAGGTACTTTTGTTACGCATCCTTTAAAAGGTTGCTACCTCTGTTACAGTACTAGAGAAATGGTAGATTTCCTGCTAAGGGGTCATCCATTAATTATGTCAACAAATTTTAGGCAATTTTTGACCCCCTCCTCCCCTCTTGTCAACAACTGTCAAACATTGACGGACCCCCTAAAAAATTACGTCAACAATCCCAGAAACCCCCCCTACAAAAAAAAACAAAATAGCTCAATACATGTAGAATATTTTTTAAAATTTTTACACTAAAAATGCAATCTCGAATTTCAAAATAGGGCCTATATGAGTTTAGTTTATTACCAGCTTTTAGTAGTATTAAACATTAAGCACTTTATACATTTTTAGCATTTCTTAATGTTTTCGCTACCATTTTGGAAGGGTCTGTGTTGATTTAGTGGAGAAAAATTTGTTGACGTCAACTTGTCCCGAACCCCCGAACCCCCTTGTCAACAACTGTCAAACTTTTCCAAACCCCTCCCCCCTATTTTGTTGACACAATTAATGGACGACCCCTAAGACTGAAGATTAATTATTTTCGGCTTTGTAGGTTTTGGGTCATCTCGGATTTAAGAGTTGTTGCCGCTATGCCTCCTTGCCTGACAAACGATCCCTGTCTGTGTCAGCTCTCTTGGTCCTTGGCTCTTGCTATGGCCTGCTACTCAATTGGTTTGGGTACCACCGGATGGGAATATAATGAGGGAGATTGGATTGGACTCTGGATGACCTGCACAGATTTCGTCTGCATCTCAAAATCACGGGTTCGCTACTCCGACGAAGGTACATGATAATAATAATAATAATTATATTCGTTTATTGAGAAAGACAACTCTGAATCAGTTACAATGTCAACAGTTTGTTTTTGGCGTGCCATCGGTTGATGCCTTATGTATTAGACGCTAGATTGAGGTTACTATTTATTCACTTCAGTAATTTTGAACGGACTTTATATAGAGCATATTCAAGAAACTTATAACATGTCTTTAGGTCGGCATTGAAAGACCATGATCAAAAGGAATGGTATTCGGCCACTGGTGAAATACAGACAGAGAAAGAAGCCGAAGTTCATGTTGCAGTTTGCATGGCAGTCTCTTCAAGACCATGGCAAAGTTGATCTGCTGCAGTAGGGTAACCAGAAAACAATTTTTTTTTGGGGGGGAGGTAGGGGTGCTTAATTGGACATGGTCGAGAAAGTTAAGTGTTTAGTATTTCGCATATAAAAACATAAAGTTTTGGCAATTTCAGAAGACTAGTCTGTGTATTAGAACCGCTGCAAATTAACCTGGAACAAGCTTGACAACGTAATTTTACTAGCTTCCTCTTAACAACTGATAATATCCACTGAGTGGTCCAAACCATTTCACAAGTCTGCAACTCTTGCACTGAAGAATTTTTAATGTTCCCTTTGGTATAATTAATACATTGATAGTTGCGTACCCAGAGCCTCTGAGAGGACCTCAAGACAAGCTATATTAGTGTTCTGTTACATTACATATAATATATTACACACACACGCACGCACACGCACGCTGCACTTATCGTGTACGCAAGGTCAGTAAATCGAAACCGCAGTTGTTGGTTTACAGACCGAAAAAGTGCTACTATACCTAATAGGTTTCGTGCTACCTAATAGGTTTCGACCTAATAGGAATACATAGTATGTATTCTTGTGTAGAATGCAACAAGCTCTTTCGAATCCCACGCGAGACTGAAAGTCTGTTTTAGACACAAACTTTGTAGGCTACAACTGTTTCCAGTGGGTAAGTAAGTTGCTCACCCAGAGGTGGCGGATCTCCGAATTTTTTAACAAATCTAAAGCCTAAGCCTATCTGACGAATCTATCTAGGCTATAGCCGACACCCAACGTCACCCACTATTGGGAAAACACATAAAATGTATAAATCAAGATTCATATGGTCGATTAATGTATAGCAAAAGCACAATTTAGGTGACTAGTCTTCTTTTAGGTGATGGATCTCATAGTTTGGGTGGCGGATCTGACATCCGGCTGAATTTAATCACTGGTGACGCGCTATATAAATGTCCAATAACAATAACATGTTGTGGAATTGGCTTTCTGTTTCAGATTGGTTTAAGGCGACGCGGATAATTTTATGCTTGGGTTTCGTATTCCTGTTATTCTGCTACTTGGTGACCTGTTTCCACATGTGCTGTAATTTTATCTCGAGAGGCACGATGCTCAAGTGCGTCACCATCTTTGCTTCTATTTCAGGTAACTATTCTAGAAAGCGTTGTACAATGTACAGTGCCTGTGTTGTACGTATCGAAGCACTTTAAGGGGCGCTACTTGAATTTAAATTGATTGATTGATTGATTGATTGATTGATTGATTGATTGACTTATATATGGTATTTTGACCAACGAACGTAAATAATTGACTTCTTTATAGATAGTCCTGTTATCATAAGATAAGTCAGTCATCCCATATTTCTTCAGCGATGCTTTCATGTTGAATACCATGCTGGATACTTTTTTATATAAGTACAATATAATGAATTATAGCATGCAATGTAATAAAATGAAACAATAGGATAATACAATGATCGCAGACATTTTGGTTAACTCCGGATCCCAGCATTACCGTGGTCACTACCCCGATTAAACATACCCTGAAGTATTCTTATATGGGCCCCATAATAGTAGGCCCATATAGGACTCATGTGGGTCCGATCAAATGTTCATAGGTAGGCTGGCAGGGTACCTCGACATAAGCTACGAAGTTCGAATACTTGTTTCATGCAACGTAAATAATTGAGAATTCAATAATAATTAGCATTACATATGAGCAGTGGTTAAATTGCTCACCCAGAGGTGACGGATATATCCGAATTTTTGCAAATTCGAAGCCTAATCCTATATGACGAATCAGTAACCGATACTCGCTATTTTCTCTATTCGGATAAAACATAAAATCTGTAAAACAAAAATCATATGGTCGATTATTGTAACAAAAACACAATCAAGTGACGTGTCTCATAGTTTAGGTTACATGTCTCATAGTTTAGGTGGCGGATCTAATAGTTTACGTGGAGGATTTCAAAACCGAAGTGCCGCTGTCACGAAATAGAGTATACCCCCATACATGAGTACCCTCCTTAGCGAAATGGAGTATTCGGTTTAGTTTGCATTTTGGCGGTTTCTAAGTGTATTCAGTCGTACTGTTTGGATTTATTGTACACATAAAATATTTTAAGTTGCGTATCTTTAGTTTGTACGTCGACCTGAAATAATATTAATTTACTTCGTTTTTGGTCATTTTGAATGGATTTTCGTCTTGGCTTTCGTGACGCGTATGACGATGGGGGAATAGAATGGTTTATCTCCCCGGATACTCTAAACCGGTTTATTCCATCCGGGGGATAAATTCATACATCCCCCGGATAGTCCTAGGACGGATACTCTATTTCGTTATACCGGATCTCATATCCGGACAGAATCGGCTGAATTTAATCACTGCATATGTGTAATAAAGGTATAATTGCATAACCTAAGTACCATATATGTCGTTTGACTGTTAGTTATCCTTACGTTGGTGGGTATTTGCGTCTTTGGATCGAAGCACCATTACGGGACCCTTCACTACTCGTTCGCCCTCGCTGTCGTCGGAGGCTGCCTCTGTCTCTTGGCTGCTATCATCTCCCTTATTCAGACGATTAATCAGTGCAGGATGTAGGACGTCTTCTGAGGAACCATCATCATCTGTTGACGGAAGAAGCACGTTGTCTTGGACGATTGTCTTCACAGGATCATAACACTGCTTGATCCTGCTGTTAAAAATGTTTATCCATTTCTTACTGTAAAACATGAGAATCGCCGGTTTAATATAATAAGATATTCGTCGTAAAAATGCGCCATAAGGGTGTATTTGAGAATAATTAAGAATTCATTACCATTAGTGAAAACATTGTGTGCCTGCCATTAAACGTGCAAAGTTCTGGCTACTCGGTTGACGTCTTATTTAAGGGGTCGTCCATCAATTATGTCAATAAAATAGGGGGAAGGGGGTTTGGAAAAGTTTTACAGTTGTTGACAAGGGGAGGGGGTTCGGTACAATTTGACGTCAACAAATTTTTTTCAAATGAATCAACACCGACCCTTCAAAATGGTAGCGAAAACATTAAGTACTGCGAAAAATGCATAGAGTGCTTAATGTTTAATAGCCTACTACTAAAAAGCTGGTTATAAACTAAACTCATATATTTTGAAATTCGAGATAGCATTTTTTAGTTTAAAAAAATGATTCTACATGTTTTGAGCCATTGTGTAGAAAAAGGACAATTTCTCAGTGTAGCTGTTCAATGTATAGACAATTAGACATGTTTATGTTCGTTATCGCATAGTTTTACTTTTATAGCGCCTATTCAAAAGTAACTGCTCAGTGACATTCGGATGAGATTAATAATTAAAAATTGTGGTTTAAGTTGCTATATACATCTACGGTGTTTCCGAGTAGGCTACTGGTTTGCCTTTGCCTTAGAACTCTACCTTCTCAGACGATACTTGCAACACGTTGTTAAGACATGCAACACCTAGGCTGAGCAACAGATTTTATGGTTGTTGAATTGCAATTGTTGTAATGAAATAATACGTCTGAGTACAATAGCCTGCTGTTCAGTCATTTAGTGAAATAAATTAGTCTGTGCTGTATAATTATTGTCTGTTGTCTTCTATTCCATTGTAACGATATCCTCAGTAATTACACAATAATTTTATCTATGACTGTGTTATGGCTTTAAACTGATTGCTGTTAAGATGATAATTAACCTTAACAATTAGGGACTCTGTATTAATTAGAAACCAGCGCATAGAATCAGTCATTTAGGGACATTATAATCTAATAACCTGGGGAAATTTACCTTGATGCTTGGTTACGGATGAGGTGTTGGAGTCCTTTAATTGGCTAATTTAAAGTTCAACTGCCAAGGGATGGATTATCGTCTGCTGCGCATGCGCCCTGAACGATTAGGACGGATGAGGAAGGAGAGCGACGTCGTCGGTAATGGACGTCGTGAAGTTTGAGGGAGGGATTGCCTCCTAATTGATCGTAGCCTCGATAAGTAACTGTTTAAGATCGAGACGATAGGTGTTTTACCTACAGCGGTAGTAGGGTTTGTCCTGCCAAAGGGACAAAGTAGTTAACTGAAGAATTAAAGGTTAATCTTCGAGTGAATCGATGCGAACGGTCTACGTGCTCTAGGTGAGAGCTGTATTTCTACGTGGTCGAGTGAAACTGTAACGAGCGACCGAACAGCTCAATGTTGAGCTTCGTTGTCTTGTGAACTGATATAGTCACAAACTGTAATCGCCGTGGTCGATAGTGACTTGCGAATAATCTTACTTCGGACTCGTAGAAGAGTTAAATACTACATCAAGGAACAATCGTTGTTCAACCAGATCAATGTTAGAAAGAGAAGGAACTGTTTTCAACATGAAACGTACGACCCACGAATTGCTACGATCTACGAATCTGCATACACTACGATCTACAATGGAATGTGTGATTGTCGAATGCTGAAGAAAATGAAGATCGCTACACAAAACCAATTCTACGTCTGGGTGAAAGGTATTTAGGTTTCCCCTTCATAATAATTATATTAAGACTAGAATGTGCCTATTTAGGTAAGGAGAGATTAGAGTAGTGACTCTTAATTGAATTAATTATACCCTAGACGAGATTGACTTATACATACATTTATTTACCGTATATTGTTCATCATTAATATTCATGTTAAAACTGAACTGTCTTATGATTGGATGAACTTTGAACATGACATACATGATGACCAACAGGAGCCAAATAATGAGAATATTAAGTAACCGAACTCAAGATCAGGGTTAATGCTACTATACTTTACTCCAAAAGATCGCTAGGCGTTACAATTAGGCCTACATGATTATCAGAGCATTTTGGCGTTTTTGCTGAATATTGTTTTGTACATTTTCACTTGAGTCAATAATTGTGTGATGATGGTGGTGGTCGCAGCGGTGGTGGCAGTAATGGTGGTATAGAAGTGGTAGAGTCGATGGATGGATGTGAATCAGTATCATACGCTTACAGTTTAAGTGTAGGACCGAAAAATTTGACTCTATAAGTTTGTCTGTTCCGTAGGAGGATGCTTTGATTACTTAGACTGATTTAATCGCATGTGCCTTGTCATCCAATTAACGTTCCCCTATTGTTCTATTTGCATCAGTGATAGCCTACTCGAATTTGACACGCTCATGCCTTTTCATTTGAGAGCCAACAGACCAGGGATGGCCAACCCGCGGCCCGCGGGCCATATGCGGCCCGCGGGATGCTGATTGGCGGCCCGCAAGGCTCTTTTCTAAATAATTTGTTGTCTCATTTTGCAACTACTTACTTGTCCGACTACTACTAAAATACAATACTGCATAATAATGATGTCTAAAACACTAGAAGATTTAGTGTTGTAAGTTCTAGTGAACTAATGTAGCCGTACCTGTTTTTATACATCTTGTAAAATATGAATTAAACAATTGTATTTCTTTGAAGGCTGTAAGGACAAACACTTTGCGGCCCGCCGCGTGCTAACCAATAATCATAGTGGCCCGTAGGCCCAAAAAGGGTTGGCCACTTCTGCATCAGACGATACGTCACCCCTGCGGTCTTTACTATCATTGTGCACGCTTTCATCTGCTTTCGTGTGGACTACTGTTACTTGCTCCTCCTGGGTTCACCAAGTTGCGCCTCTCTTTCTCCAAGAGAAACGTTGACGAAAATCGTAAGGTTTTCGCAGTAAGCCTAACTGAAAGGTTTGCCTTTGTACTAGAGCTGCCAACGTTTGGTTTTGCTAATTAGTGGCGCTCGCATGGTCACTCAATATGCCATTACAAAGGCCTGCTCTGTACTGTTACTGTATAATATTATAATAAATTATCAACGGCGCGTTAAACTTGGCTCGTTGTGATAGTTTTTGGGCTGCATATTGGCACTGGAGAACCATACACAATTACGCATACATACACACGAACGCACGTGCACACGCACGCACACACACACACACACACACACACACATACACACACACACACACACACGCACACACACTTATCATTATCTCAGTAACGTCTAACGTGTTGGATTTTACTGTTGCTAAGTTTGTATACTGGACCAGAGGCGCCGGTAGACGTACGCACATACGCACGTGCGTACAGCGCTGAAAGGCTAAGAAACGAAAAATTGCAAATGAAAACAGTGAAATATTATTATTAAGTTAAAAAATTATAATAACGTAGGTACTAGTTTTAATATTAGGTAAACTAACAGTCTAACACCATCTAGCAATGGCGTAACCAGAGCTTCCAAAAATTTAGCAGATTCCAACCTCTCTGAGGGGAGGGATCTGGGAAGAGGCTGTAATTAAGGAACGTTTTATTTGGGTGTGTATAATAGTGCATTTTGGATATAATCTTTTTGGTTAAAAGTAATAACAATTTACATCAGTTCTTTGGGAAATTAAATAATTTCATAATTTTAGTTATATCTTGCGAGGCGAAAAACGTCCTGTTTCGTGCCTGAACACCCTTGCAATCCTATTACTAGTCACCAAGACCAAAAAACCAGACAAAGGTAATTAGGCTAATTATACGAGACAAAGATACAACCGATTTGCCTCTAGTCTACCAGTCGGAATGTTGGCCAGTGCGAAAGCAAGACAAGAAAAGAATATTATTATTACAGCAGAAATTAGTTTACTGCGGAAGATTGCAGGGATTTCAAGACTTCAGAAAATAAGAAACGCTGGCATTAGACAGCATATGGATCGAAACAACTCTGCTAGACAAAGTCGTTCAAAGAAGGCTCCGATGGTTTCGACATTTAAAGGAGACAAATTTATTCGTACCCATCGCCGCGAAATGGCTGGCGTCAGAAACTGATGATGGTGGTGGTGATGATGATGATCCAATGCAGATACATGGCGACAGGCTTCTGACAATTTCAATATGATGTACAAACATAATGATCAAACAATTAAATAGCAAAAATTACAGTCAAATCTGAGACAGTCACTTACACGGTACCGTATTTCACACATTAAGATTTCACATGTATTGACTCTCCCTTCCTCCTTACCCTCCGTTCGCACCTCCTCCCTTTCCTCCATTCGCACCTCCTCCCTTTCCTCCATTCGCACCTCCTCCCTTTCCTCCATTCTCACCTCTCCTCCCTTTCCTCCATTCGCACCTCCTCCCTTTCCTCCATTCCCACCTCCTCCCTTTCCTCCATTCCCACCTCCTCCCTTTCCTCCATTCTCACCTCCTCCCTTTCCTCCATTCGCACCTCCTCCCTTTCCTCCATTCGCACCTCCTCCCTTTCCTCCATTATCACCTCCTTCCTTTCCTCTATTATCACCTCCTCCCTTTCCTCCATTCGCACCTCCTCCCTTTCCTCCATTATCACCTCCTCCCTTTCCTCCATTCTCACCTCCTCCCTTTCCTCCAATCGCACCTCCTCCCTTTCCTCCATTCTGCACCTCCTCCCTTCCCTCCATTCGCACCTCCTCCTTTTCCTTCATTCTCACCTCCTCCCATTCCTCCGTTTCGCTCTCTTCCTCCCTCTCCTTCATTTCGCTCTCATCCTCCCTTCCCTCCATTTCGCTCTCTTCCTCCTTACCCTCCATATCGCTCTCTTCCTCCCTTTCCTGCATTTAGCTCTCTTCCTCCCTTTCCTCCACTTCGATCTCTTCCTCCCTTTCCTCCATTTCGCTCTCTTCATCCCTTTCCTCCATTTAGCTCTCTTCCTCCCTTTCCTCTATTTCGCTCTCTTCCTCCCTTTCCTCCATTTCGCACTCTTCTCCCTTTCCTCCATTTCGCTCTCTTCCTTTCTTTCCTTCAATTCGCTCTCTTCCTCCCTTTTATCCATTTCGCTCTCTTCCTCCCTTTCCTCCATTTCTCTCTCTTCCTCCCTTTCCTCCATTTCGCTCTCATCCTCTCTTTTCTCCATTTGCTCTCTTCCTCCTTTTCCTCCATTTCGCTCTCTTCCTCTTTTTCCTCCATTTCGCTCTCTTCCTCTTTTTTCCTCCATTTCGCTCTCTTCCTCCCTTTCCTCCATTTCGCACTCTTCCTCCCTTTCCTCCATTTCGATCTCTTCCTCCCTTTCCTCCATTTCGCTCTCTTCATCCCTTTCCTCCATTTAGCTCTATTCCTCCCTTTCCTCCATTTCGATCTCTTCCTCCCTTTCCTCCATTTCGCACTCTTCCTCCCTTTCCTCCATTTCGCTCTCTTCCTCCCTTTCCTTCAATTCGCTCTCTTCCTCCCTTTCCTCCATTTCGCTCTCTTCCTCCCCTTTCCTCCATTTCGATCTCTTCCTCCATTTCGCTCTCTTCCTCCCTTTCCTCCATTTCTATCTCTTCCTCCCTTTCCTCCATTTTCGCTCTCTTCTTCCCTTTCCTCCATTTCGCTCTCTTCCTCTCTTTCCTCCATTCGCACCTCCTCCCTTTCCTCCATTTCGCTCTCTTCCTCTCTTTTCTCCATTTCGCACTCTTCCTCCCTTTCCTCCATTTCGCTCTCTTCCTCCCTTTCCTTCAATTCGCTCTCTTCCTCCCTTTCCTCCATTTCGCTCTCTTCCTCCCTTTCCTCCATTTCGATCTCTTCCTCCATTTCGCTCTCTTCCTCCCTTTCCTCCATTTCTATCTCTTCCTCCCTTTCCTCCATTTCGCTCTCTTCCTCCCTTTCCTCCATTTCGCTCTCTTCCTCCCTTTCCTCCATTCGCACCTCCTCCCTTTCCTCCATTTCGCTCTCTTCCTCTTTTTCCTCCATTTCGCTCTCTTCCTCTCTTTCCTCCATTTCGCTCTCTTCCTCCCTTTCCTCCATTTCGATCTCTTCCTCCCTTTCCTCCATTTCGCACTCTTCCTCCCTTTCCTCCATTTCGCTCTCTTCCTCCCTTTTCCTTCAATTCGCTCTCTTCCTCCCTTTCCTCCATTTCGCTCTCTTCCTCCCTTTCCTCCATTTCGATCTCTTCCTCCATTTCGCTCTCTTCCTCCCTTTCCTCCATTTCTATCTCTTCCTTCCTTTCCTCCATTTCGCTCTCTTCCTCCCTTTTCCTCCATTTCGCTCTCTTCCTCCCTTTCCTCCATTCGCACCTCCTCCCTTTCCTCCATTTCGCTCTCTTCCTCTTTTTTCTCCATTTCGCTCTCTTCCTCTCTTTCCTCCATTTCGCTCTCTTCCTCCCTTTCCTCCATTTCGCTCTCTTCATCCCTTTCCTCCATTTCGCTCTCTTCCTCCCTTTCCTCCATTTCGCTCTCTTCCTCCCTTTCCTCCATTTAGCTCTCTTCCTCCCTTTCCTCCATTCAGCTCTCTTCCTCCCTTTACTCCATTTCGCTCTCTTCTTCCCTTTCCTCAATTTCGCTCTCTTCCTCCCTTTCCTCCATTTCGCTCTCTTCCTCTTTTTTCTCCATTTCGCTCTCTTTCTCCCTTTCCTCCATTTCGCTCTCTTCCTCCCTTTCCTCCATTTCGCTCTCTTCCTCTCTTTCTTCCATTTAGCTCTCTTTCTCCCTTTCCTCCATTCGCACCTCCTCCCTTTCCTCCATTTCGCTCTCATCCTCACTTTTCTTCATTTTGCTCTCTTCCTCCCTTTCCTCCATTTCGCTCTCTTCCTCCCTTTACTCCATTTCGCTCTCTTCTTCCCTTTCATCAATTTCGCTCTCTTCCTCCCTTTCCTTCATTTCGCTCTCTTCCTCCTTTTCCTCCAATTGCTCTCTTCCTCCCTTTCCTCCATTTCGCTTTCTTCTTCCCTTTCCTCCATTTCGCTCTCTTCCTCCCTTTCCTCCATTTATCTGTTCTTCCTTTTACTCCATTTCGCTCACTTCTTCCCTTTCCTCAATTTCGCTCTCTTCCTCCCTCTCCTCCATTTCGCTCTATTCCTCCCTTTCCTCCATTTCGCTCTCTTCCTCCCTTTCCTCCATTTCGCTCTCTTCTTCCCTTTCCCCCATTTCGTTCTCTTCCTCCCTTTCCTCCATTTCCCTCTCTTCCTCCCTTTCCTTCATTTCGCACCTCTTCCTCCCTTTCCTCCATTTTCTCTCTTCCTTTCTTTCCTCCATTTCGATCTCTTCCTCCATTTCGCTCTGTTCCTCCCTTTCCTCCATTTCTCTCTCTTCCTCCGTTTCCTCTATTTCGCTCTCTTCCTCCCTTTCCTCCATTTCGCTCTCTTCCTCACTTTCCTCCATTCGCACCTCCTCCCCTTTACTCCATTTCGCTCTCTTCCTCCCTTTTCTCCATTTTGCTCTCTTCCTCCCTTTCCCTCTATTTCGCTCTCTTCCTCTTTTTTCCTCCATTTCGCTCTCTTCCTCCCTTTCCTCCATTTCGCTCTCTTCCTCCCTCCATTTCGCTCTCTTCCTCCCTTTCCTCCATTTCGCTCTCTTCCTCCATTTCGGTCTCTTTCCTCCCTTTCCTCCATTTAGCTCTCTTTCTCCCTTTCTTCCATTTCGCTCTCTTCCTCCCTTTCCTCCATTTCGCTCTCTTCCTCCCTTTCCTCCATTTCGATCTCTTCCTCCCTTTCGCTCTCTTCCTACCTTTCCTTCATTTCGCTCTCTTCCTCCATTTCCTCAATTTCGCTCTCTTCCTCCCTTTCCTCCATGTCGCTCTCTTCCTCTCTTTCCTCCATTTCTCTCTCTTCCTCCCTTTCCTCCATTTCGCTCTCTTCCTCCCTTTCCTCCATTTCGCTATCTTCCTCCATTTCGATCTCTTCCTCCCTTTCGCTCTCTTCCTCCCTTCCTTCATTTCGCTCTCTTTCTCCCTTTCCTCCATTTAGCTCTCTTCCTCCCTTTCCTCCATTTCGCTCGCTTGCTTCCTTTCCTCCATTTCGCTCTGTTCCTCCCTTTCTTCCATTTAGCTCTGTTCCTCCCTTTCCTCAATTTCGCTCTCTTCCTCCCTTTCTTCCATTTCGCTCTCTTCCTCCCTCTCGTTCATTTCGATCTCTTCCTCCCTTTCGCTCTCTTACTCCTTACCCTCCATTTCGCTCTGTTTTCCTCCCTTTCCTCCATTTAGCTCTCTTCCTCCCTACCCTCCACTTGCTCTCTTCCTTCCCTTTCGCTCTCTTCCTCCGTTCCACCCATTCGCACCTGTTCCTCCAATTGCTCTCTTCCTCCCTTTCCTCCATTTGCTCTCTTCCTCCCTACCCTCCATGATATGTTTATACCTTAAGGCTTAGGCCGATGGCGTTCTTGGAAATTGAACTTATTTTCTAGCTTTTATATTAATTTCGATAAATGTCTTGTTTGCTACTATAGTATTGTCTGCAGTCAATATCAAAAACGAATAAAACTACATCTTAGCTACCAGTGACAGCTGGTCCTACCATCACTGAATTTATAGAGCAATTTTGTTCAGATGACTGCTAAAACTGCTACCATTAGCCTACAGTTTGGAAATTCAAAAATGTTCGGACGCTCGTTTTTCGTACCCTCCCCCCCCCACATATTTTCGTGGGCCCCGGCCTATACGCATGGTCGCATGCTGATTGTGCGTACACAATTAAAATCCTAGCGGCGCCGCTGTACTGGACTTATTCTTCGTTTCTGCTGCGGATCTTGTATGTTTATAAGGTATTTTGTTCGCAAATCGTCTTGGTATTCGTCGCTGCATCAGGCAGACTCATCCTTCTCAGGACCGAGTTAAGACCTCCGGGGGCCCTACGCAAGAGCCGGGTTAGGAAATCCTGGGTCCAACCCCTAACCCCAAGCACAGCCAAATACCAAAGTACGGGCATCTGAACACAAAGTTCTAAACGTAGGTTACCTGTACATTTTGTTTCTAATGAAATATAGGCCTGTGCAGACTGTGAGTGTGAGTCTGTGACTAAAGTCAGTATTCAGTAAGTAAGCAGTAACTAAAACTTACTAGAGTTGAAAATCGTTTCAGGGTAAACCGCTAAATTATTTAAAATTATACAAATTTAGGAAATTGCTATTATAGGAATTTGATTTAATTTCTCCGGATTTCGGAGGGCCCTCATAAACGTTGTGGAAATTGTAACAATGGTAAGACCCAAAGGAACAACAGGTTCCGCTAACAGGGTAGCCGTAGTACAATCAGGCATTACTCAAACATGCTCTACAATTGGTCGTAGTATTCTGGTTAACGTCTTTTTAAAATTTCCTATGAAAATCATATGTATTAACATAATTAGCACAAATAATACCTAATGAACATAAAGACGCAACCTGCTTGTGATTGGCCAATTATAGGCTACTCTCTCACCGTCTGACTATACAACAGTACTGACACCGTATAGCCTACGGTCGGTGCACTCGATACAGCTGAAAAGATTCCCTAGGTGGCGCCAGTGGAGCAGATGTTTTAAAATATCTGTCTGTCCTAGTGAGTTTGAACGCCATTTCTGGCCCGCCGACGATGTTTTCTGGCTCGCGGAGCCTTGCCTATAGTCGACACAATTTGAGATAAAAGTTCGAATTTGTCATTTTGAAGGCTTATTTAGTTTATGTGATGTTCGTGACTAATAATGAAGATCAAAATTAGGATTTTTAAAGCCTAATTTTACTTTTTGTTATGCAGCATCTAAGATTCAGTCTTGCAAAAAGTGTCTGAGGACGGCCCATCGAGCCCCCTCCCAGATCCCTACCCGATTTTGCTCAGATGCCTTCGGCACCCTGGCCCGCCACTTGCTGGAAAATATTGCCACTGGCCCGCCATTAAGAAGGCTTGACACTCTGTTTTTAACGTTTGCTAATAATTATATTATAGCAAACCTCTAGTACGCGTGACCAAAGTGGCATGCGTACAAATTTGCGCACGCGGAATTGATAGCGTTCCCCAAAATTTCAAAACTTTAAAATACACAATCACTCTAGGAGTCACCTTTGAGTCATGGTCGACCTCCACACGTCCTTGTACCAGACATGCAGTGACATCGCATCATTATCTGTAAAAATCCGTATTTATTCGATGATTTGTTTGAAGTGGGGAGACGCAGAGCAAGCAGAGAACCAGCGTGCGTCCTAGAAAATAAACGGAAGTCGAGAAGACGCGGTGAGCGTAATGGCGAAATTATGATAAAATTTTGTGATTAAATGTCTTTAAGATCGCCTTTTATAGGGAAAGATTGTGTAATTAGTTGATTGATATCTACCGTATATTGTACTATTTAATTCACTGTGTTTAACTGCCAAAATAAAATATTCAGACCAGACTCCATTTCTGTGGCTCATACGCCAATGGAGTTGTCTGTTTCCTTCTGCTCATATTTTATTTAAAATATAAAATTTGTTCTTTAATCTATAGGTTACGTTTTCTTTGGTGAGGGATTTTATGTTAACACCTTCCTTAATGCGTCTTTGAAATAATGTCTTATTTCATTTTTAACGCTTTGTATAGGCCTATGGGAAAAAGCGGTACTTGTCGGTTAATTCACCCGATTTAATTTTTTAATAGACCTTGTCTGTTACTTCACCCGAATAAATTTCAATGCCTTTCTTCCCTTTTAAGCACCGTGGTAGGCCTACTGTTTTTATCTGTCTTCTAATGACTACACTAACCCTAACCCTGACCCTAACCGACTCTCACGACGTACAGTTTTATAGTCCATGTCGCTTATACGTTGAGGTTATGCGTCGTTGTTTCCGATCGTGAGGGTCGGTTAAGGTCAGGGTTAGGGTTAATGTCGTCCATGTTTTCTAATGACGAGACTGTTATTGGTTGACCTGCAATACACACAAGCTATAATATATACTGGAAGTGTTTGATATGACGCATTTTGTCGAAGACTTTCTGCCATGTCACACGAAAAGGTTAATCACTTCGTTGACCCGAACACAGGAGCCAAATCAACCAAGACACAAAGAATTGAGAGGTCATGGAAGGCGTCAAAATGAGAATCGTGATGATTAAAAGAACGCTTTCGATGCTATCCTGCAAGACATTGCTGTGTGTTCCGGGCAGCAGTTTAATCGGGTGAATTAATTTCATGTGTGAAAGACTGAAAGTCGTGTAATACAAATTGCCATTGGAAAAATTATATCGGGTGAATTAACCGATAAGTACCGAAAGAGCATATTATGGGAAAAATAATTATATATACTGTGTACAATTCTGAGGGTCTTTTTCAAAATGATTTAGCGGCACTTTTGGTATGCACCAGTGTGATTCTCGTTAACAATAACGATAACGAAAATGTTCGTTAACGAAAATAAAATGATTTCGTTAACGATAACTATAACTAAAAAATATCATTAACTATAACTATAACTAAAAAATAATACTAACTATAACTATAACCAAAATTTAAAAAAATTAACTATAACTGTAACTATAACTAAAATAAAATCTGTAAGGAGAATCACACTGGTATGCACCCTTTAAAACGTTCGCTATACCTCTGCGTTAGAGAAATGGTAGCTTTCCCGTTAAGACTGGAGATTTTTTTGTCCGCGTTGTAGGTTTTGGGTCGTCTCGGATTTAAGAGTTGCTGCCGCTATGCCTCCTTGCCACATAGACGATCCCTGTATGTGTGTACTCTCCTGGTCCTTATCTCTTGGCGTGACCTGCTTCTCAATTGCTTTGGGTACCACCGGATGGGAAAATAATCGGAACGTTTGGGTTGGACTCTGGATGAGCTGCATAAATTTCCACTGCTCCTCACGGACTGGGTACGACAATGAAGGTACATAATCATCCTGTTTAACAGTTTGTTTTTGGCGTGCCATCGGTTGATGCCTTATGCGTTAGACGCTGGCGCGATTGAGTTTACTATTTATTTACTTAATTATTTGATTTTGAGTGGACTTATATAGCGCATCTTTCAGAAACTCGTCACGTGTCTTTAGGCATGGTAATGCAAGACCAAGATCAAAAGGAATGGTATTCAGCCACTGGTGAAATACAGACAGAGAAAGGAGCCGAGGCTCATGTTGCAGATTGCATGATCTAGTCTTCCAGACCATGGCAAAGGTGCTCTGCTGCCATTCAGATCTCATGACTTATCCCAAGGATTTTATTTAAGAGTTTGATGTTGCCCCGTTGACCAAGTCGCCGTTTGCTGGAACAGATATTTAAAAACTATTAATTATTTACGTTCTTCTTTTTATCTGGCAATACGACTTTCTGTAATGGGTAGCGGTGTGTCAACCTAGTGGTTTAATATTAAACGAATATATATATATATATATCTAAATGACTTACATAGCTAATCTAATCTAAATGACTTATATGGCTATTTTGCTAATCTAATCTAAATGGCTTATTAATCTAATCTAAGTGTCTTAGATAGCTAATCTAATCTAAATTACTTATGTAGCTAATCTAATCTATTATCTAAGTAAGTGACTTGTATAGCTAATCTAATCTAAATTACTTATATAACTAATCTAATCTAAATGACTTAGGCCTATATGGCTAATCTAATCTAAATGGCTTATTAATCTAATCTAAATGACTTATATAGCTAATCTAATCCAAAGTACTTATGTAGCTAATCATAATGACTTATATCGCTATTCTAATCTAAATGACATAATAGGTAATCTGATCTAAATGACTTATATAGCTCATGTAATCTAAATGACTTATATAGCAACTTGCTTAGCAAGTCTAAAAGGCATTTATCGCTGGCGCAGACTCGTTATGCCAATCAGATCTAATGACTTATATATACAGCACCGTTTTCATAATGCACAGTGCATCAATCGATGATAAGTTCAAGTGAAAGAGTGGTCTAATATCGTAATACTGTGGAGAAACCCGTTCAAAATCAGAGACTCAATATGTTACAACTATCAGCCTTTTAACATGTAAACAAGGGTTTAAAGTGTTTCAGAAGACTAGAAAGACTACGTAGGCTAGTCTGTGTTAGAACCGCTGCAAATTAACCTGGAACAAGCTTGACAACGTAATTTTACTAGCTTCCTCTTAACAACTGATAATATCCACTGAGTGGTCCAAACCATTTCACAAGTCTACAACTCTTGCACTGAAGAATTTCTAATGTTCCCTTTGGTTTCTTAAATAACTAATACCTTTTCCATCAGATTGATAGTTGCGTACCAGAGCCTTCGAGAGACTCTTAAGACACGCTATATTACTGTTCTGTTACATTACATATATATTACACACACACACACGCACACACCCACACGGCACTTATTGTGCACACAAAGTCAGTAAATCGGAATTCGAGGCGCGAGACGATTGCGCGACAATAACTTCGCATGGTCGATACTCGAAGTTTCTTCTGCAGCTTCGCAGCCGCAGTCGTTGGTATTACAGGCCGAAAAAACCCTACCGAATAGATCACTGTATAGTGTAGTGTGTAATGTATTCCTGTGTAGAATGCAAACGGCTCTTTCGAAACCCATACGGGACTGAAAGTCTGTTTTTGACAAACTTCGTACAACTGTTTCCAGTGGGCAAGTTGCTCACCCAGCGGTGGCGGAACTCGGAATTTTGTTTAGCCAATCTAAAGCCTAAGCCTATCTGACAAAAATATCTATAGATAACCGATGTCCCCTATTCGGAAAACACATAAAATGTACAAATCAAGCTTCACTTGGTCGTTTACTGTAGCAAAAGAACATTTTAGGGGACTGGTCTTCTTTTAGATGATTGATCTCATAGTTTAGGTGGAGGATCTCAAATCTGAGGTTAAGGATCTGAGATCCGGCTGAATTTAATCACTGGCGCCGCGCTATATAAATGTCCAATTACAGTTACATTTTGTGGAATTGGCTTTCTGTTTCAGGGTGGTTTAAGACGACTCAGGCACTTGTATGCATTGGTTTCGCATTGTTGCTTAGCAGCTACTTGGTGACCTGTTTCCACAATTGCTGTCATTGTATCTCGAGAGACACGATGATCAAGTGCATCGCCGTCTTGGCTTCCATTGCAGGTAACTTCTAAAACGCGTCGAACAGTGTCATGTTATATATATATATATTCGTTTATTAGAACCAATCAGGCTGGCAAACCGCAGCTCAGTACATACAGGTTAAATGCATTAGTATCAGAAAAGAAAAGAGGTTGAAAATGCCTAGGCATTGGGATCACCGATTATAGGGTTAAGTTCTCAAGTTATGTTTCGATAAACCAATCAGGCTGTTGTACGTATCGAAGCACTCTAAAGGGCGCTACATAAATTTAAATTGATTGATTGATTGACTTATATAGGATATTTTTTTACCAACGAACGTAAGTAATTGACTTCTCTATTATAGGCCTACTTGTTATCGTAAGATAAGTCAAAGTCATTTCATATTTGCTATGGCGATGCTCTCATCTTGAGTATACCATGCGCAGGATCTACTTTTACAATGACGGTGAGATTGGTTAATGCTGGATCCCAGCATTACCGTAGTCCCTACCCCGATTTACTATACCTTGCCATATTCTTATTTAGGCCCCATTACAGAGGACCCATATAGGACTCGTGGGTCCCATCAGATGTTCATTGGTAGGCCGGCGGGGTACCTCGACATAAGCTACGACGGTCATACTTGATTCCTGCAACGAAAATAATTGAGAATTCAATTATATTTATAATTGCAGATGAGCAGTGGTTAAATTGCTCACCCAGAGGTGGCCGATATCCGAGTTTTTGCCAATCCGAAGCCTAATCCTATCTGACGAATCAATAACCGTTACTCGCTAATATTCTCTCTTCCAATAACGCATAAAATAAGCTTGAATCAGAAAAAATTATATGGTCGATTATTGTAGCAAAACACAGGTAACGGATCTCCTCTTTTAGGTGGCGGTTCTCATTGTTTAGATGGTTGAGCTTGTAGTTTAGATGGCGGATATCAAATCCGGCGAGATCAGGCAGAATTTAACCACTGCATATGAGCATTGTGGGGCGCGGTGGTGTAGGAGTATGTTCGGTGCCTTGCAGCCGGAGGGTTGCGGGTTCGAATCCACCTCAAGCCGCCGCGTAGGGACCCTGGGCAAGTCCTTCACTCACAATTGCTCATGCGCTTCGGCGTGAAACTGCGATTCAGTGTCCGCGCTGTAGTCGGGAGCGCATCTGAGTAGAAATCTTGAAGGGGCGCTATATAAATATCTGAAATGAAATGAACGAATTATAATCGCATAACCTAAATACTACGTGTCGTTTGACTGTTAGTTATCTTTATGTTCGTGGCCTTCTGCATCTTTGGATCGAAGCACTTCATCGGCACTCTTCACTACTCGTTCGCCCTCGCTGTCATCGGAGGCTGCTTCTGTCTCGTCGCTGCTATTATCTCCATCTATCAGTTCAGGATTCTGTACGACGCCTTGTGAGGAACCAGCATCACCTGTTGACGAAGGAAGAAACACTTTGTCTTGGACGATTAGCTTTGCAGGATGATCACACTGATTAATCCTGCTGTTTTAAATGTTTATCCATTTCTTACTGTATAAAGGCGAATCGCCGTTTTAATAACCAGTTCTGTTGTTCGTCGTAAAAATGCGCTGAGCTGATGTATTTGAGTATAATTAAAAATTCATTACGTAATAAATTATTATATTTTATCGGCCTATTTCTAAAGAAAGTCTACGAAAAATATGAAGAGTTGCCCATACAATGGGTGATAATTCCTGATGATAAAACGAGAATTAGCAGTAAAGAACGTCTTTAAATGAAAATACTATAGCCTACCTGCAATTATAAGTGCAAGGTTCTGGCAACTCAGTTGATGTCTTATTAATTTTTTTTAAAGGTAGAAAAAGGACAATTTTACTGTGTAGCTGTTCAATCTAAGGACATATTTACATTCGTAATCGCATAGTTTCACAGCGTCTATTCAGAAGTAACTGCTCAGTGACACTCGGATGAGATTGATTATTAAAATGTGTTGTTTAAGTTGCTATATACATCTACGGTGTTTCCGAGTAGGCTACTGGTTTGCCTTTGTCTTTGAACTCTACCTTATCAGACGATACTTGCAACACGTTGTTAAGACATGCAACACCTAGGCTGAACAACAGATTTTATGGTTGTTGAATTGCAATTGTTGTAATGAAATAGTACAATAGCCTGCTGTTCAGTCATTTAGTGAAATAAATTTGTCTGTGCTGTATTGTCTGTAGTTGTCTTCTATTCCATTGTATTAGGCCTACATGATTATCATAACATTGTGGCGTGTTTGCTGAATATTGCTTTGTATATTTCACATGAGTGTGATGTATTGTACAACATTGTGTGATTGTATTATATCGTTTTGTATTGTTTTCGCTTTGGTATGCTGTGCTATAATCTTGTATACAGTACAGTTAATAGACCCTTTTACTAGTATTGTATGAAATTGTACTATACAGTATTGCAGTTCTCTATGGCAATGCACTGTATAGCAGTATTGCATTGAATGTTTGTTTATTACACAAGACAGCTGCAGTCATGAGTCAGCAAGTACTGTGTAACAGGAGCCAAGAAAAGGTAGTTAGTTGGACGTGTATGATCGGTGGTTTTCGCTCGGTGAGCTTCGTCTGTCCCGTAGGAGGCTGCTTAGGCTGATAACGTCTCATGCGCCTTGTCACGTTCCCCACCTGTTCTAATTGCATCAGTGACAGCTTAATTACCCGGCCACCGCTGCCTATGACAACTCTCTGTCAATCGTGTGGTAATGGTGGTGGTGGCGATGATGGTGGTGGCGATGATGATGGTATAGTGGTGGTGGTAGTGGTAGTGGTGGTGGTGGTTTTGGTAGTTGTGGTGGTATAGAAGTGCATGGTAGAGTCGATGGATGGATGTGATGCAGTAGGAGGCGAGAAAGAGGAGGTGCAGGAGGAGGAGATGGGCTTGTGGTAGTGATATAGTAGTAACAGAGGTGGTGGTGGTGGTGGTGGTGGTGGTGGTGGTGGTGATGAAACCCTTCTAGACACATTTTGCATGGTAATAATTAATCAACACCACCATACCCTTCGTGCGTAGGACTGTGGCGCATAGTCAGACATGAACTAAATGTCAGAGCAGAGATGGGTACGATTAGCTAGAATTGCTAATCGATTAGAATTAGAATTAGCTACTGAAATTTGCTAATCGATTAGAATTAGAATTAGCAAAGACTTCTAGCTAATCGATTAGAATTAGCATTAGCAGCAGCTAATCGATTAGCAATTAGAATTAGATATCAATAATCGATAGCTCGATACACATATTTGCTTCATGAATTTGTCAAATTTTAATCAAAGCACAGCAAGTTCCTGTTCCCTATTACAAATTTACAATACCTAAGGCTGGAGTCTATTACAATACCTAGAGCTGTAGCCTGTTACAATACCTAAAGCTGCACAACTGCTATTATGTGAGAACAGTCCACAAACCAGCCATTTCTTTGTCAAATTGAACTCATCCTAACATAACGGACTAAGTTTGACGATATGTACATTGGCTTCAATTAGTGCCGACGATTTTACTGAATTTTTACACTTCCCTACTAATAATTATTTAACTGTTCCTTCCGATAGGTATATCACTTTTATCTTAATACTTTTAAAGAACGTTTTAACAATAATAAATTCTGAATAATTTTTCCATCAGTTGTCTGTGCAGCTATTGTGATAAGCATGGAGAAGTAGGCACAGAAATAAGAACTTGTACTGGTTCCCATGTTTTATAACCATGAACAGATAACTGAAAGTCTGAAATAGCCTTCAGATATATAAGTAATTAAGTATATTCTTCAACCTCAATATTAATAGACTCACTCTTAATGAACGCGTTCTCGATTTAATTTTCAAACATCTAATCGATCAGCTAATCGTTTTTCGATTAGAATTAGCTGACAATTGCTAATCAATTAGAATTAGAATTAGCATCAGACTACAGCTAATCGATTAGAATTAGAATTAGCTGTTTGTCTAATCAATTAGCTAATCGATTAGCATCTAATCGATTAGTTACCCATCTCTGTGTCAGAGTAAAGTTAACATTATGGTACAACCGAGAAACGCTGTTCCAAGATTAAAGGATGTTCAAGGATCGTTCCTCTAAAGCACGTATACCTGAACTCTGTAACCCTACAACAGGACATAGTTTGATATTCACCATAAACTTATCTCATTGATATTCAAACGCCGACCTCGAAATACTGGAGGATTGAGTTTGGTTCAGATGGTCTACTATTCCACGGAACATGGTCACCTATCCAAGTCGTAACCGGCGCATAATTTTTCTTCACACTTTTTTCTTCACATTCTTCGAAATTGTAACATTCTTCGTCCCATTCGTCTTTTACCTGACGCAGTGGCGTAGCAAGGAAAAAATCGAGAGGGTTTCTATTGGACATGGTCGCAAAAAAATTAAAAATCTATTTCGCATATAAAAGCATACAAACAAATGTTCAGCAATTTATTGGGGGGTGGGGGTTGAACCCGTAATCCCCTAAATACGCCTGAGGCCGTGTACACACGTCGCCCATAACCTTCATGCGTAAGGACCTTCCCATAGGAACAACCTTTCACTTCGTACAGTCTATGAATAGTCTCACTGCTTTGTAGGCCTTCGATTCGTCTCAACGTTCCTTCTCTGCTCAACTTTCTTTGTACTTGTTGAGAATCGGTTAGATATCTATACACGCAACGCTTCCCAGTTCGTTTTAAGGTAGGCTATATAGGCCTACTTTAGAAATGTGTCGGTAATCGTTATTTTCATACACGCGATATATACAACGCCAACGTTGTTCCTTTGTGAGTCACTTAAAATACGCTATATTATACATACATACACAGGCCTACATACATACATACATACATGCAGGCATACATACATACAAGCATACATACATACATTATTATACATACATGCACATATACATGCAATCATGCATACACTCGTCTTAGTTGCTGGCGCCGCCCATGCGTAATCATTCATGGCCCATCCCCTCTCTCTCATCTGCTTCATCTCCCTTTCATTCGATCGCTTAGGAATGGCTCCAGCAGTGGCGTAGCCAGACTTAAATTCAAGAGGAGGCAACTTAACACTTCACAGACCAGTGCATATTTTCCCCAATGACCTTTGTTTTAGACATTACATTTTTTTAACTCCGATGACACCTTTATACTTTTGTAAACTCCGATGATCTTCCTTTAGACTTTCTTTAAAAAATCCGATGACTTTTTAGACTTTCTTTGAAAAATCCGATGACTTTTTTATACTTTCTTTAAAAACTCCGATGACCTTTTTTTTTTTTAGTCATTTGACTTTTTTTCTCCACTTTACCACTTGACCCGACACTTCAATTCAAGAGGAGGCAACTTGCCAAAATCCTGGTCATTTGCGTCGTTGATCAATTGAAACTCCACTATATGGAAAAACCAAGAGGAGGCAATTGCCTCCTCCTGCCTTCATGTAGCTACGCCTATGGGCTCCACAGCACCTCCACGAGGTTCTTGTAAGACGCTATATAAATGGCTATGTACATACATGCATACATACATGCATACATATAGGCCTATACATACATACATACATATATACATACATACATACATACATACATACGTGCATACATGCATACATACATACACACACATACATACATACATGCATGCATATCGTTATCTGCTCTGCATGCTGTGCATAGAAGCCTCTGCGATTGACTTCGCATTCTTCAGGTTATCAGACATTGTGTAGGTTTCTGTGTCCAGCGGCGCTACTGCTCAGGATGCTGTTGTCGTGCCTTCCCCATTCAGACTGCTTGCTAATCATTATTCAGTATTTTTCTAGGTTCTTCTCATGTTTTCCTGCCTCTCATCATTTCTTCGATAACGGTTCTTGGAAATAGGAAGGGAAGGCGCTTCTCGGTAGCTGACCCATCCGTTTCCTCTCCCGCATTCTTGGCGTAGCCTTCAGAAGTCTTTCTTTATCCACCATTATATTATACATACATACATACATACATGGATACATGCATACATGGATACATACATACATACATGGATACATACATACATACATACATACATACATACATACGTACATGGATACATACATACATAAATGCATGCATACATACATGCCCTTGCGGCAACGTTCTTCTCTAAGCTTGAGACTGTTCTATAGCCTGGGTTGGGTCGGGAGCGCTCCTGAGTAGATAATCTTGGAGGGGCGCTATATAAATATCTGAAAGGAATGAATGAAATGAATTGACTACATACGTACGTACATACATATATAGGTAAATATATGCATATGCATCATATCCATACATACAGCCAGGGGCGCCGGTAGACGTACGCACTTACGCACGTGCGTACAGGGCTGAAAGGCTAAGAAACGAAAATTGCAAATGAAAACAGTGAAATATTATTATTAAGTTAAAAAATTATAATAACTTAGGTACTAGGTTTAATAGTAGGTAAACTAACAGTCTAACACCATCTAGCAGTGGCGTAACCAGAGCCTCCCAAAAATTACGCAGATTCCAACCTCTCTGAGGGAAGGGGTCTGGGAAGAGGCTGTAATTAAGGAACTTTTTATTTGGGTGTGTATAATGGTGCATTTTGGATGCCATCTTTTTGGTTAAAAGTAATAACAATTTACATCAGTTCTTTGGGAAATTAAATAATTTCATAATTTTAATTATATCTTGCGAGGTGAAAACTTCCTCATTCGTGCCTGAACACCCCTTGCAATCCTATTACTATTTACCAAGACCAAAAAACCAGACAAAGATAATTAGGCTAATTATACGAGACGAAGATACAACCGATTTGCCTCTAGTCTACCGGTCGGAATGTTGGCCAGTGCGAAAGCAAGACAAGAAAAGAATAATTATTATTACAGCAGAAATTAGTTTACTGCGGAAGATTGCAGGGATTTCAAGACTTCAGAAAATAAGAAACGCTGGCATTAGACAGCATTATGGATCGAAACAACTCTGCTAGACAAAGTCGTTCAAAGAAGACTCCGATGGTTTCGACATTTAAAGGAGATAATTTATTCGTACCCATCGCCGCCAAATGGCTGGCGTCAGAAACTGATGATGGTGGTGGTGACGATCCAATGCGGATACATGGCGATAGGATTCTGACAATTTCAATATGATGTACAAACATAATGATCAAACAATAAAATAGCAAAAATTACAGTCAAATCTGAGACAGTCACTTACACGGTATTTCACACGTTAAGATTTCACATGTATTGACTCTCCCTTCCTCCTAACCCTCCATTCGCACCTCCTCCCGTTCCTCCATTCGCACCTCCTCCCTTTCCTCCATTCGCACCTCCTCCATTTCCTCCATTCGCACCTCCTCCCTTTCCTCCATCCGCACCTCCTCCCTTTCCTCCATTCCCACCTCCTTCCTTTCCTCCATTCTCACCTCCTCCCTTTCCTCCATTCCCACCTCCTCCCTTTCCTCCAATCTCACCTCCTCCCTTTCCTCCATTCCCACCTCCTCTCTTTCCTCCATTCCCACCTCCTCCCTTTCCTCCATTCTCACCTCCTCCCTTTCCTCCATTCTCACCTCCTTCCTTTCCTCCATTCTCACCTCCTCCCTTTCCTCCATTCCCACCTCCTCCCTTTCCTCCATTCGCACCTCCTCCCTTTCCTCCATTCTCACCTCCTCCCTTTCCTCCATTCTCACCTCCTCCCTTTCCTCCATTCGCACCTCCTCCCTTTCCTCCATTCGTACCTCCTCCCTTTCCTCCATTATCACCTCCTCTCTTTCCTCCATTCTCACCTCCTCCCCTTCCTCCATTCGCTCCTCCTCCCTTTCCTCCATTCCCACCTCCTCCCTTTCCTCCATTCCCACCTCCTCCCTTTCCTCCATTCGCACCTCCTCCCTTTCCTCCATTCCCACCTCCTCCCTTTCCTCCATTCTCACCTCCTCCCTTTCCTCCATTCGCACCTCCTCCCTTTCCTCCATTATCACCTGCTCCCTTTCCTCCATTCGCACCTCCTCCCTTTCCTCCATTCGCTCCTCCCTTTCCTCCATTCCCACCTCCTCCCTTTCCTCCATTCCAACCTCCACCCTTTCCTCCATTCCCACCTCCACCTTTTCCTCCATTCGCACCTCCTCCCTTTCCTCCATTACCACCTCCACCCTTTCCTCCATTCGCACCTCCTCCCTTTCCTCCATTCTCACCTCCTCCCTTTCCTCCATTCCCACCTCCACCCTTTCCTCCATTCGCACCTCCTCCCTTTCCTCCATTCTCACCTCCACCCTTTCCTCCATTCGCACCTCCTCCCTTTCCTCCATTCTCACCTCCTCCCTTTCCTCCAATCTCACCTCCTCCCCTTTCCTCCATTTCGCACCTCCTCCCTTTCCTCCATTATCACCTCCTCCCTTTCCTCCATTCCACCTCACCTCCTCCCTTTCCTCCATTATCACCTCCTCCCTTTCCTCCATTCTCACCTCCTTTCTTTCCTCCATTCGCACCTCCTCCCTTTCCTCCATTCGCTCCTTCTCCCTTTCCTCCATTCGCACCTCCTCCCTTTCCTCCGTTTCGCTCTCTTCCTCCCTCTCCTTCATTTCGCTCTCTTCCTCCCTTTCCACCATTTCGCTCTCTTCCTCCCCTTACCCTCCATTTCGCTCTCTTCCTCCATACCCTCCATTTCGCTCTCATCCTCTCTTTTTCCTCCATTTCGCTCTCTTCCTCTTTTTTCCTCCATTTCGCTCTCTTCCTCCATTTCCTCCATTTCGCTCTCTTCCTCCCTTTCCTCCATTTCGCTCTCTTCCTCCTTACCCTCCATTTCGCTCTCTTCCTCCTTACCCTCCCCATTCGCTCTCTCGCCTCCTTACCCTCCATATCGCTCTCTTCCTCTCTTTCCTCCATTTCGCTGTCTTCCTCCCTTTCCTCCATTTCGCTCTCTTCCTCCCTTTCCTCCATTTCGCTCTCTTCCTCCTTTCCTCCATTTCGCTCTCTTCCTCCCTTTCCTCCATTTCGCTCTCTTCCTCCCTTTCCTCCCTTTCGCTCTCTTCCTTCCCTTTCCCCATTTCTCTCTCTTCCTCCATTTCGCTCTCTTCCTCCCTTTCCTCCATTTCGCTCTCTTCCTCCCTTTCCCCATTTCTCTCTCTTCCTCCATTTCGCTCTCTTCCTCCCCTACCCTCCATTTCGCTCTCTTCTTCCTTTTCCTCCCTTTCGCTCTCTTCCTCCCTTTCCTCTATTTCGCTCTGTTCCTTCCTTTCCTCCATTTCGCTCTCTTCCTCCATTTCGCTGTCTTCCTTCCTTTCCTCCATTTCGCTCTCTTCCTCCCTTTCCTCCATTTAGCTCTCTTCCTCCCTTTCCTCCATTTAGCTCTCTTCCTCCCTTTCCCCATTTCTCTCTCTTCCTCTCTTTCGCTCTCTTCCTCCCTTTCCTCCATTTCGCTCTCTTCCTCTCTTTCCTCCCTTGCGCTCTCTTCCTCCCTTTCCTCCATTTCGCTCTCTTCCTCCCTTTTCTCCATTTCGCTCTCTTCCTCCCTTTCCTCCATTTCTCTCTCTTCCTCCCTTTCCTCCATTTCGCTCTCTTCTTCCCTTTTCCCCATTTCTCTCTCTTCCTCCATTTCGCTCTCTTCCTCTCTTTCCTCCATTTCGCTCTCTTCCTCCCTTTCCTCCATTTCGCTCTCTTCCTCCCTTTCACTCCCTTTCGCTCTCTTCCTCCCCTTCCCCATTTCTCTCTCTTCCTCTTTTTCGCTCTCTTCCTCCCTTTCCTCCATTTCGCTCTCTTCCTCCATTTCCTCCATTTCGCTCTCTTCCTCCCTTTCCTCCATTTAGCTCTCTTCCTCCCTTTCCTCCATTTCGCTCTCATTCTCCCTTTCCTCCATTTCGCTCTCTTCTTCCCTTTCCTCCATTTCGCTCTCTTCCTCCATTTCGCTCTCTTCCTCTCTTTCCTCCATTTAGCTCTCTTCCTCCCTTTCCTCCATTTCGCTCTCTTCCTCTCTTTCCTCCCTTTCGTTCTCTTCCTCCCTTTCCCCATTTCTCTCTCTTCCTCCTTTTCGCTCTCTTCATTCCCTTTCCTCCATTTCGCTCTCTTCCTCCCTTTCCTCCATTTAGCTCTCTTCCTCCCTTTCCTCCATTTCGCTCTCTTCCTCCCTTTCCTCCATTTTGCTCTCTTCTTCCCTTTCCTCCCTTTCGCTCTCTTCCTCCCTTTCTTCTATTTCGCTCTCTTCTTTCCTTTCCTCCATTTTGCTCTCTTCCTCCATTTCGCTCTCTTCCTTCCTTTCCTCCATTTCGCTCTCTTCCTCCCTTTCCTCCATTTAGCTCTCTTCCTCTCTTTCCTCCCTTTCGCTCTCTTCCTCCCTTTCCTCCATTTCGCTCTCTTCCTCCCTTTCATCCATTTAGCTCTCTTCCTCCCTTTCCTCCATTTCTCTCTCTTCCTCCCTTTCCTCCATTTCGCTCTCTTCCTCCCTTTTCTCCATTTCGCTCTCTTCCTCCATTTCGCTCTCTTCCTCCCTTTCCTCAATTTCGCTCTCTTCCTCCCTTTCCTCCAAATCGCTCTCTTCCTCCCTTTCCTCCATTTCGCTCTCCTCCTCCCTTTCCTCCATTTCGCTCTCTTCCTCCCCTACCCTCCACTTGCTCTCTCTCTCTCTTTTCGCTCTCTTCTTCCATTTCGCTCTCTTCCTCCCTTTCCTCCATTTCGCTCTCTTCCTCCCTTTTCTCCATTTCGCTCTCTTCCTCCATTTCGCTCTCTTCCTTCCTTTCCTCAATTTCGCTCTCTTCCTCCCTTTCCTCCATATCGCTCTCTTCCTTCCTTTCCTCCATTTAGCTCTCTTCCTCCCTTTCCTCCATTTCGCTCTCTTCCTCCCCACCCTCCACTTGCTCTCTTCCTCCCTTTCGCTCTCTTCCTCCCTTCCACCCATTCGCACCTCTTCCTCCAATTGCTCTCTTCCTCCCTTTCCTCCATTTGCTCTCTTCCTCCCTACCCGCCACGATATGTTTATACCTTAAGTCTTAGGCCGATGGCGTTCTTGGAAATTGAACTTATTTTCTAGCTTTTATATTAATTTCGATAAATGTCTGGTTTGCTACTATAGTATTGTCTGCAGTCAAAATAAAAAACGAATCAAACTACATCTTAGCTACCAGTGACAGCTGGTGATACCAGCACTGAATTTATAGAGCAATTTTGTTCAGATGACTGCTAAAACTGCTACCATTACAGTGTGGAAATTCAAAAAGTGCGGACGCTCGTTCTTCGTATCCCCCCCACATATTTTCGTGGGCCCGGCCTATACGCATGGTCGCATGCTGATTGTGCGTACACAATTAAAATCCAATAGCGGCGGCGCTGCATACAGCGTTTCTTTTATTCTCTGTCCAACTGGTTCCCTCCGTCCTTAATCCAGATCCACATCTCGAAAGCCTCAAGTCTCCCGACGTAATGTAATGTCATGTAACGTAACATAACGTAATGTAATTAAAATTTTCGAAAATTTCTCAGTGTCCACAAAAGCCATGTCAGCGAGACTAGCTTATTCACCGGCGCTATCTCAAAGCGAGTCCGCAATAGCCAGGCTGTTCGTTCCAGTGCTAAGTCAAAATTGGGAGGGTCAAGCCGAGGAGACAGCATGGTGTTACGATGGTAGTTGGAGATGATGTTGGTCGTGTGATGGCGCAGCAGTAGAATCAGGATGTGCCATCTTGAAGGGTTCTCCTCTCTCTTCGTCCATGAGTCATATCAGACTCATGGACGAACAGAGAGAACTCTTGTTTGATGTTACTCTCCTGAGAAGTCTCAACATCATATTAATCAGTTAATTGGGTCGATTGTACTTTGACGGTTTCCCGAAGGTGCAGCGTAAACTGAGTTTATTGCGCATAAGAGGCTTTTTAAAGATTTGTTCCTAATAATAATAATAATAATCTTTTCTTTATTGAAGCGCCTGACAAACGCACTGCGCTGTACATTTACATGTTATGCAATTTAAATCTTAACTACTAACAGAACAGACAGCTTGCAATACAACGGCGCTAATAGCAGCCTACAAACATATCCGCCCAACGGGGGCTCGAACTCGGTACCTCTCGGTCTGTGTGCCAGATGTTATCCAATGCGCCACGGGCCCCCCCTTTCTCTAAGTAATTATATTTTCCCTAAATTTCCTCATAGTGCGCGATAGTATAGGCGTTAGCGTGCTGGACTGTCAATCGAGAGGTCGGTGGTTCAAATCCCCGCCAGGGCTTAGATTTGTTTCGAGCTTACTGCTTCGCCCGTAGACCTGTGTACCCCCCCCCAAACCAACTTAGCAATAATGAATACACTGATCGTATACACATACACGCTTGCATAAATACATACATGCGCACATGCAGGAATGAATGCATACATACGTACAGTCTGGCAAGCAAAACATATTATTATTAAGATGATTCACTCGTGATTATATACTTCATAATATGAAGTATATAATTATATTAGCAGCATGTGTGTATACGCTATGTATGTATATATGTATGTGTGTATGTATGTGCGTGTGTATGTAAGTAAGTAATTGCGGTTAGCAATTGGTTCGATAAAGGATTTACTTACTTTCTTATAATATAATATAAGGTACACCAAAATGCGGTTAGCAATTGGTTCGATAAATTATTTACTTACTTTCTTACTTACTTACATACACACGCACATACATACACACATACATGTATACATGCATAGCCTACACACATGCTGCTTTACATTTATAGGGTCCAGCGAAGTTTAAGTAAAAGTTAATTCCGATTGAGTAAACACTTTAGAAATAACCACACCCCGCTATCTGTGCTGAATACTAAACAATCCCTCAAACAGCCAGCCACCAATTCTTTCCAAGCTATTTGCGACCAGTATATTGTAAGGTTTAATTTCTTTAGCCAATTCATCTGACGACTGAATCAGAAAATAGTGGCCAATATACCGGCAGCCGGATTTAACTATACTTAGCTTGAACAAAGGTTGTGTAGGTCGCGTTTAGCGCTTAATAGATATAAAGTACCTTATTAGACAGGGCAGCTACTATACTCCGAACCAATGCATGGTCAGACACGCTTATAATTAATCTAACCATACATAAACAGAACACTTCTCTGGCGCCCTGATTATAAAGCGCGTTTCAGATTCACAGTTTTGGTTGACTTTGCGCGGGTTAAAAATGTTTCTGATGATGATGATGACGACGAGGATGATGATGGTGTGATGATAATGATGATGATGGTGGTGGTGGTGGTGTTGGTGGTGATTATGATGATGATGATGATGATGATGATGATGATGATGATGATGATGATGATGATGATGATGATGATGATGATGATGATGATGATGATGATGATGATGATGATGATGATGATGATGATGATGATGGTCGTGGTGGTGGTGGTGGTGATGATGATGATAATAATAATTATAATCTAATTATAATTATAATAATTGGACCGTTGGCGTTTGTGACTCTCGCCCAATTAACAGCAGTGGTCTAATTTTCATCGCGGAGTTGGGGCACTGTCTCTCTCTTATAACCGGTGGCACGAGAGAATCCAACTATCTCTTAAATTCAGCACATTGCCATCATAATCCAGTGCCTTAACGCCATTGCCTTCCAAGGCACCTGTGCTCCACCAGATCTTGACGAATTCTAGCCGTCCAGAATGATTTTTGGGTTCTAGGACGACTGGTCATATGGACGATTGGTCATATGCCGCTAATAAACCGACATAGTTGGTTGTAGTCGTTAGTTATGGACATTCTTAGTTTTAAGCTTAACATACCGAACGCAAAATAAGCAGCAATTAGGGACATTCATCGTTTTTAGACAAATACAATCAGTGCCAATCAAGAAACTTATTAGGCTAATTCCAGACTTTTACGTATTGTTCGTATTTCGTATTACTTATTTCACAGAAAATGATTCATGTTTTAAAAACTTCTCTGTTTCAACCTCCGATAGCCTTCGATAGACCTATCGCCGATAGGCCCTATGACCAACAGGCCCTATGACCCATGTGACCTATGACCGGTAGGCCCTATGACCAATAGTCCTATGACCAATAGGCCCTATGACCAATCGTCCTATGACCAATCGTCCGGATACCGTTTTTGTATCTCCGGATAATTTTTTCAGACACATTGGTTTTCCTCCTACCAGACATTCTTCTGGTATATTCATGCACCTCAGTGATCTAACCGGAAATGCATTAGAACTCATTGCAGAGTCCATCTGTCCATCGACAAATCTGACTTTTCCATTTTGCCGATCAGTCTTTGATCTCTGATCAAAGGACCGCACGCTGAGATGCACCGCAGACACGCGCACGAACGCACGCACGGACGAATGCACGAACGTTTATATACTGTATGTCTGCATATATTTCTGCGATTCTCTCTGTCTCTGTGTGTCTGTCTCTGTCCTCTCTGTCTCTGTCTCTGTCTCTGTCTCTGTCTCTGTCTCTCTGTCTCTGTCTCTGTTTCTGTTTCTCTGTCTGTCTGTCTGTCTGTTTGTCTCTGTCTCTGTCTCTGTCTGTCTGTCTGTCTCTCTCACACACACACACACACACACACACACACACACACACACACACACACACTCTCTCTCTCTCTCTCTCTCTCTCTCTCTCTCTCTCTCTCTCTGTTGCTCTTCTCTCTCTTTCTCTGTCTCCTGTCTGTTTCTGTATGTCTCTCTCTATATATATTTATATATATAATGTATATATACATCTTTATGATGAAAGGATTTTATGCAATTATCCATAATGGAAGCTGGAAAATCCGAAAATGTAGAAGGCATCATCAAAGCATCACCCAATAATGCACAGTTATATATGATATATATACATGTATGCCTATTATATATAATATATTTTTATATATAGTAAATGAGAATATATATTAAATTTTTTAATCTGTGTAGTACGCACTGCGATGTCCGTGTATACATAATGTGTCACATACATATAGAAGCATATCTGAAAGACTTTGTACATACTGCATGCTGGCTTTGAAGACCTTTCTGTAATGTGCATATTATATATATATATATATATATATATATATATATATATATATCTTTTAATGAATGAATGAAAGTATATGACTATAGGCTATAACAAATATATAGTCAACTGTGTTCTTCTAAGCCTAAGGAGTGCTGGGTTTTTTTCTTTTTGAACTGGAAATGGGTCTGAGTAATGCTGAGGTAACTTCATTATTATTATTCAGAAAGTAAAGCTTATTTATTTTCAAATATGATAAAGGTACCATAATAGTATATGGGGCTCAGCTTAATTAATATCTGTTATTTATTATTTTCTCTCCTTTTTGAAGCTTGACAACTGGAGAAGCACAAAGCAAACCTTGTTTAGTTGATGAATTAAATTAGTTTACGACTTCCCTCTTTTTTGAGTAAAACTAAGTCGTTATAAAATCGTCGTCCTACTTATCACTGCTTGTGACTAATGTTTACAAATTAAAGATATACCTTGTTAATTACTGCAGGTAAGTTACTGCAATTTAACCTTTGTTTTGTATGTAATGCAAATCTTCGAACATTTCTCAGCTCCCACAAAAGCCACGTCAGGGAGACAATCAAGTCCGCAACAGCCAAACTTCTCTGTTCCTTCCGGTGCCAGGTCAAAATCAGGGAGGTCAAGCCGAGTAATTTTAGCAGCGAATGGTGGTTAAGTAAGTGAGTAAGAATATTCTTTTTTAACCAATCCGTACGCTCATGCACCGATTCTTGTACTCCTGTTTACTTCTGTTCCGTAACACTATAGCTGCTCTTTTTGGCACCTTATATCGCTTCCTGCAGTCGATCCCTGGATCAGCACCCACCCTCGAGTGCATCTTCAGTTGGCTGATCTTATCTGGTGCGTCTTATCAGAGGGCGGGCTATGCCTCCCCTCCTATTCTTGCTCCTGCTGCTCCTCTTCCTGTTCCTCCTCCTGTTCCTTCTCCTCCTGTTCCTCCTCTTCCTCATGTTTTTCCTCTTCCTCCTCTTCCTCTTCCTCCTACTCCTCCTTATCCTTCTCTTCCTCCTTTTCCTCCTCGTCTTTCTCTTCCTCTTTCTCTTCCTCCTCCTCTTCCTTCTTCTCCTCCTTCTCTTCCTCCTCCTCCTCTTCTTCTTCTTCCTCCTCCTTCTCTTCTTCTTCTTCTTCTTCCTCCTCTTCCTCCTCCTTCTCCTCCTCCTTCTCTTCCTCCTCCTTCTCCTCCTCCTCTTCTGGCTCTTCCTCCCTCTCCTCCTCCTCTCACTCTCCATCTTCTACCTCCTCCTCCTCCTCCTCCTTCTCCTCCTCTCCTCCTCCTCCTCCTCCTCCTCCTCTTCCTCCTAAACCCCTCAGATATCGTGATCCAGATATCATATTCCGCCCGGCCTGGCACTCACTTCCCGCTCCCGTTGCATCACTGGCGTCCCTCCCATCTGCACCAGGACCAGCAGATGAGGAGATGAGGAGGTCAGTGCTCTGGACGTTCGGTGCTTCGCGCGCGCAAAGCCAACGCCCCTCGATCCATTTGTTATCTTAAAATTAATGCCTGGTTGTACCAGAAACTGATGCGGACCGCCGATTACATATAGATTAGAATGATCATTATTAGATAATATCAGATCAGATTAGAATAGAATAGAATAGAAAATCATATCACTCGCCTACAACACACTTCAATCCTCCAAGCCCTATTATCTCCGTCAGTTGTTCGCGGTTTAACAACTTCGTTCAATCCGTTTCTCTTCCTCCTAAACACTGCTCAGCCCTTCCGTCACCTCATCACTAGAATTTGCCAATCGCTCCATAGCCATGGCTGTACCGCCTCTTTGGAACAAATTCCCACCAGTGATACAATAAATATCCGATCCCTCATACGAACTTACCAAAACCTCACCTCTTGCTATTTCTCTCCACAGGTCTTCCATTCAAAACTGAAAACACTGCTTTTTCACAAATCCTATCCCGATTCCTTCTCTTCCCCTCACCTCCATCGCCATTTCAACTCTAAGCACCATCCACCTATGTCATCTGACTGCCTGCTTGTCTGACTCCCTAGAGTTTGACCCTCTACCTATCGATTTTTTATTGATTAAGCGCCTGTGAATAAGCTGGTTCCCGCGACTTCCCTTTTGTGGGCGCTGTAGAAATCTCCAGTTTACGATTACGATTAGATTAGACTATATTATTAGATTCCAATTTATTGGATTAGATTGGAATGGACTATAGAATGCAGTATAATAATAATAATAATAATAATAATAATAATAATAATAATAATAATAATAATAATAATAATAATAATAATAATAATAATAATAATAATAATAATCTTCGTTTAATATTTTCATTCTGACAATTACACAGTTTCATTACAAATCAGTATGAACGGATGATCACAAGTTATTACAGGAGTCGAATTTAACTTACACAGCAGCCATGCAAGGCGCCCATCACGTCCTACATCTCATTTCACCAACACGCCATCTCGCGAATGATAGGCTGAGTGGACCATTGGGAGGGTACGGGAAGCGATCCTGCTACCTACTGCTCTTCATGCCAGTGATGTTACCGCTACACTATGGAGTAGATTAGATTAGATTAAATTACATTTGACATATCGTGAATATAGATGTAAACGTCCGAAATTTCTCAACGTCAGTCACGCAACATCTGCGTCACTCAATGCAGTTCAGATTCAGGCGCTATATCAAATCACGTCCACAAGGTCAAAAGGTCACTGGGTCAGTGTCTGTGCTTGTGCGGCGTTCGGTGAAGGGGTCAGGCCATGGGAGTAAGCGTGACTTGGACGATTCCACATAATATTATGTAGACGATGGAGGGATATATATATATCTGTCTTTCTCTGTCTCTGTCTGTCTGTCTGTCTGTCTCTGTCTGTCTGTCTCTGTCTCTGTCTCTGTCTGTCTCTGTCTCTGTCTGTTTGTCTCTCTCTCTTCTCTCTCTCTCTCTGTCTCTCTTTCTCTCTGCTTCTGCCTCTATCTCTCGCTCACTCGCTCTCTTGCTGTCTTTACATTCATGATGCATCAAGACACGTAATATCGCGCTTTTCTAGGTACCCAACAAAAAGCTCTTAATTAAACATTGGTACCTGTATACCTATGTATCTGCAGTCTCTTTATCTGTCTCTGTCAGTATACCTCTGTTTTGTCTGTCTATCTGTCTGTGTTTCTCTATGTATCTGTCCGTACGTCTGCGTGTCTGTCTCTGTCTGTCTGTTTGTCTCTTCTAATTTTTCTCCGCTCCCTCTATCCCTCCCTCCATCCCTCCCTCTCTCTCTCAATCTCTCCGCCTTTATCTCTGTGCCAGTCTGTGATCCCTGCGTTTGGTTCTTTCAGCCAGTCATGGATGCTGCGATGGATGCCGCTGGACCCGGTTGCAGCAGCTGAGTGCGGCATCAAGTTTATATTCCCCGTGATGCGGGTATAGCCAGTCCTATCTTTGTCGTTTGGCTGCAGCCGGGCTGCGGAAGGTGGTATAGCGTCATGTCTTTAGTCACCGCTTACTAAGACACCGCTTTAGGGAAATATCACATCTTCTGCGATGGAGTATTACTATAGCAAGAATGCTAACTCTGGAATATTCTGCGAAAGTCTTGAAGCAAGAATGCTAACTCTGAAATATTCTGCAACATCTTACTAGCAAGAATGCTAACTCGGGAATATTCTTCAAAATCTTACTAGCAAGAACGCTAACTCTGGAATATTCTGCAACATCTTACTAGCAAGAATGCTAAATCTGGAATAATTATTCTGCAACATCTTACTAGCAAGAATGCTAACTCTGGAATAAAAATCTGGAATATTCTGCAACATCTTTCATCCGAACGCGAAATAGTTGTGAAGGCTTGTGGAACGCGTATAATTATTCGCCACAATTAAGTGCCAGCAATTTCCTTTAACGACCTGTGACGTTAATGCAACGTTACGCTAAGTATTGTCGGCTCGTTTCTGTAGGATTTTGGGATTGGATTAAGATTAACGTTGCTGCATTTTGAAACCTTAATGCAATGGCTAGCAACGCTGCGTAAAATTGAAGGAAACAATGTCATAAAGTAGAAACGAATTGACATTTATACCCGGCCGCATTGAAAAGAGCACCGGTTGCAATAAGCAAGATGTCGCATTGGTGTTGAAACTGGTCACTGATCGTTTTGTATGGGTATGTTTTCGCCGGTTTTCCGGTCTGGTAAATGAAATGATGAAAGCACTATATGTTAACGGGGTAAGATTTTCTCGTCAAAGACAACACTATTGAAAGACAACCAGATTTACGACTTTGTGCACCAAAACAACGCTTTGATGCTTTATTCTACAATGGAATGATAATCGCGCTGAAGAGGTTAACGCCACAGCCTGGCCTCTATTGCACTGCATGTCAAGATTTGTTGTAAAAGAATAGCTATTCATTTCTGTAACATGGAAAGATTGAGCTTAACTTAGACGTATAGTCTTTGAACTTTCTCCGCTGTCGGACTTCAGTTTAGACGACGTCATTCTATCAACTTTCTCTTCCTGGGGCTTCAAACGACGTCATTCTACAATCTACACTAATTTGAACTGATCTTTAATATTTTAACGACGAGATTAGATTATGCTAAAAGTGACTGGAAAACCAATGCAGCTTCGTCGCTAAAGTGTTAAGAGACGTCATTCCACGAACTTTCTCCGTTCTTGGAACCTAATATTGAACGCCCTCGCGACGATGTCACGACTGTGAGATCTTCTTTCCGTTACTGGCTCCATAGTCCGAACGTCTCAATATGCCATTGGACACGACTATTAGGAAGGAATTTCGAGCTAGGGATGGTATGCAGTCTCTCCGGTTATTCATGGGCTCATCGCTGGACAGCTACAAAAGGTAAATCAGCGTTCATTGTTTTGGTTTTAACAACGTTACTCTGTATCGGTACTTTTATAAAAAAAATAAATTTGTTTTCGTCAAAGTTTGCTGGCACGGTTGTCAGACACTGTGCTTAAAATTACCTTGAGTAGGTCGAGTAAGAACAGGGCCAGATTAAGACTTTCGGGGGCCCTAAGCCAAGGGCCGGGTTAAGACATCCGGGGGCCCTAACCGGAAAGCCATGCAAACATTTTTTTTTCCAGATTTGGAGAAAAGCCATTGTTTATTACTTTTTTTGCTTTCCATCTTTTTCAGAAGAAAATTGTCAAATAGGACCTTTGTACCATCTGATTTTTATTTATATTTCCCGACAGTTGGGGCCCTCAAAACGTTTGTACCATCTGATTTTTATATATCCTGACAGTTGGGGGCCCTCAAAACGTTGTGGGGCCCTAAGCCATGGCTTATTTCCCTTATAGGTTAATCCGGTTCTGAGTAAGAAGCCACTATCTTTGTGTGCGTAACAGTTATGTGAATAACGTTACCGATTAAAAGCGGATCATAACGCGGTCGAGGTTTCTGGTAGCCAGACAGTATTGCGTTATAGTACAGCAGAAAAAAGCCTTCAAACAGTAAATTGTCTGATACTTTTGCTACTAACACTACAACGTGGAATAACTAGATATTACTTTCCGAGAACGTTAGTTGATTTGCCATGTCAGTGGTGGACCGTTTTTTGTGATTGAATGTTGTTTTGTGAGGTTTGCGTAGGCCTATACGTCGAGTGGATGAAAATGGGTTAAACATGTTGGCATGTGTGGAAGGACAAGCACTTGAGCTTGACCTGAAAACTCGAAAAGTCTGTCTGCCCTTCTCGTACGAAAAAGACACGTGGAGGTTGAGTAGGAAGCTGAATTTACGACGGTAGTTAGGTCTGTAGATATACGGAAACACACAAACTCATGTACACACACTTAACTGCGAAGACGGAAGGAGAATTCATGGATGGATGGGCAGACGGAACGAAGGAAGGAGGGATAGACATTGGATGTATGGGTGCATTGGATGGATGGATGGATGGATGGATGGATGGATGAACGAATGGTGGATGGATGGTTGGATAGTTGGTTAGATGGATGAATGGATGAATGGTTGGATGGTTGGAAGAAAGGATGGATGGATGTATGGGTGGATGGATGGATGGATGGATGGATGGATGGATGGACGGACGGACGGACGGACGGACGGACGGACGGACGGACGGACGAATGGACAGAATGGATGGAAAGATGGATGGACGGACGGACGGACGAACGGATGGATGGATGGATGGATGGATGGATGGATTGTTGTGTTGGATGTGTGGATGGATTGGGGACGGACGGAAAGACAGACGGGTGTAAACAGAAGTGGGCAGGTAGACACATTTAGACACAGGAAGATGTATATAGACTGTAGAGAACAGTCAAGTAGACACAAAGACGGAGAAACATACATCTACGCCGACATGTGAACAAACATGTATTCATTAAAAAGCAGCGATGTAAAGACGAACACAGAAGTGAGACTGCCTGCCACACACACAGAGGCATACAGAAGGCATAGAAAGGCATACAGGCAGACATACATTAAAGAGACATGAAGCCAGCGCGGTTGACGGATGACCGGCTTTCGAGTGGGATTGATCCTCCTCACAAGTGGGCACTTAAGGGCTCGGACATAAAGCTGACCGGTGGCTGGACATTGCGGAGGACAACAGCCATTCCGTTCGGAGACAGAAATGGAGATTGGGAGAGCCAGAGGCTGACAGGCAGACTGACGGGCAGACGGAGGCGCACAGACAGGTAGAAAGGAGACCACCTGGAGAGACAGACGTATTTCAGAAAGCAGGCCTGGAATACGAAGTAATATCAGATTTAAAGAAGACAAACAGATAGACAAACGGACGGAGGGACAGACAAACGAACAGATGGACAGACATACGCATAGACTCCTATAGGCCCTACATAGTGTGATTGTGTGTGTGTGTATTTGTTTCTGTGCGTGTGTGTGTTTGTTTCTCTCTCTGTGTGTGTGTTTGTTACTGCGTGTGTGTGTATGTGTGTGTGTGTTTGTTTGTTTGTTTGTCTGTGTGTGTAGGTGTCTGTGTGTAGGTGTGTCTCTGTGTGTGTGTGTGTAGGTGTGTGTGTTGTGTGTGTATGTTTATGTGTGTGTGTGTTTGTGTGTGTGTGTGTTGTGTGTGTGTGTCTGTGCATGGGTGTGTGGGTGTGTGTAGGTGTATGCGTGTGAAGATGTTCGTGTAATATCTAAACTGTGAGCATAAATTTATATTAAGAGGATTGTGTAGATTCTACACTATTCCCTTAATATAAATTTATGCACTGCTGTGTTAATATACACGTATATATATATATATATATATATATATATATATATATATATATAATTATATATATATATATATATATATATGCACTTTACATAATATACCCATATATATTTGTACGTATATATATATATATATATTTATTATATGAGCTTATGTATAGTTCTGTGTATGTATGTGTCTGCATTAAGAGGATGAAGCCGTGGGCAAGTGAAGCTCAATGGCTTTGATGAGTGGCAGCGAATGAAAGAAAAGACAAATCAACGGCAGCAGCCAATGCCACTGTCTATGAATCGCCATCCTCATCTTCATCATCACCTTCTTCTTTTTGTTCTTCTTATTCTTCTGCTGCTTCTTCATCGCCATCGTTATCATATAGTCGTCGTCGTTATCGTCATCGTAGTCGTCATGCTGATGATGATGATGATGATGATGATGATGATGATGATGATGATGATGATGATGATGATGATGATGATAACGACGACGATGATGATGATGATGATAACGACGATGATAACGACGATGGTGATTATGAGACTGATAATGACGACGATGATGATGAGAATGAGAATGAGGAGGACGACGACGACGATAATGATGATGACGACGATGACGACGACAATGATGATATCGTCGTCGTCATCATCATTATCACCTTCTTATACTTCTTCCTGTTCTACTGATATCGCACATGCATGACCTTATTCAACGTCTGCTATACTTGAACCGAAGAATATCACTGACCCTTTAGCACGCTCTCACGTTGCCCAGGATTTCTTATAAGCACGACTTTGTAGTCTAACGTGTGCGATATTTGATCTACGTTTTATCATTAACCCTTTCTACCTCTTCTTATCTCTCTGCTTCATATTTATTCAGGCCGGCAAGCAACCGGCTTTTCTCGTCTTAGCTTTTTGGAGCTCCGAAGGAATGCTGTGTTAACGTTTTCGATTTATTGGGCTTTCGCAAGGCCCGTGTTTAGCGAATTGTAACTCTGGCCTGCATCTATAAACTAGGCAGTTGGAAGACAGAGGTTTTTAAAGGGTTCTGCTGCGGCAGAAAATTTGGTTCGAGATTTCTGTTCCACCAGCACCCCTAGCCAACTCAGCTATAATGAGTAAACTGACCGTACACTGTCGGTGGGAAGATGAGACGGCGAAGGAGAGGACTGGCCACCCGCCTTCAAATGCCGAGGGTAAGAAAATGAAGTCGCTAACACTTCATATCCATGGCTGCCTCAGGACTAGCTTAAGGGACTCTTCTTCTTAAAGCAGCAATGAGTTCTTAGTCTAGGCAGTGCTTCCCAAAGTGGTGGTCCGTGGACCGGTGCCGGTCCGCGACTCCCGCGAGCCTTCAGTTGCCGGTCCACAAAGTGAGTCAAGAAACTGGTCAAATTGTCTCGGAATCAAGAAATGGCTATTATATTTTCAAACGTCATAACAAAACAGACTTATTAGGGTTGCATTTATTCATTTAATTAAAACTTTTTGTTCAAAAGTATTTAAAATTATTTAGATTCTTTATTTAATTTCAGTGCTTCAGTGTTTATTGATATTGATATATACGAAAAAGAAATATTAGTATAAAATAAGCCCCTATAAATTGTCCTGAAGTTGTTGAGTTCCGGAACCTTTTTTCTAGAAAAAGCACTGCACGCATACATATTGCACACACAAACGCCCACATTGCATGTACATACATGTATGTACGTGCCAGTATGGACAATGCTTTTAATGCGGTCTCTTTCTGCCAACTTGGACAGCAGCTTATGCAAATGCATTGGGAGGGCTTGACAGTTGGCGGTTTAGTTTGGCCACTTTCGTATGACAGAGAACCTGTCAGAAATCGCTGACCGTCTCTGCCTGGTACAGACTTCGTAAATCATTTCCGCGTTCAGTTGGGCGCTCGGCCGCGTTCCTAAGTAAAGCTGTTATCCTCTCTCTCAGCGCCGCGGTATTCTTTCGGCAGCGCCTAATGTGAATAAGTATGTTGGACGTGACTGCCCGGTATTGCGTCGTAGCTCATTCATCTAGCGGCATTTTGGCCCAATGGTAGAAGGGATGGTTCCAATCCTACCAGTCAAAGATGCTTCGAGAATCAGCGCCGCTTGCGCCACATTGCGAGCTGAGATGTATGCTGACCAGACACTGTAAGTGGGATGATCAGACGGAGAGGGAGAGAACTGGTTACTTGCTTCCATATGCCGAGGCTAAGAAAATAAGGTTGCTAACACGTTGTACCTATGGATTCCACTTGGGGGTTGGCGTAATGGACGTCGCTTACACCACGTCCATGTATAGGCTACCTACACCGATGCATACATACATACATACATACATACATAAGTGGTCAAATGGACGGACGGATCGATGGATAGATGAATGGATTGATGGATGGGTCGATCGATGAATAGATAGATGGCTGGCTAGGGATTGATTGATTGATCGATCGATCGATCGATTGATTTATTGATTGATTGATTGATTGATTGATTGATTGATTGATTGATTGATTTATTGATTGATTGATGAAGGATGGATGGACGGATGGATGAACGGATGGATGGATGGATGTATGGATGGATGGGTGGATATTAGCGTAAAGGGACAATAAATTCTTCTCGGTTGCTCAGCGGTGGTGAATTTTTCCATCTGATCGAGCATCAGTTCTTTGTAGATAATCTCGATGTTCTTGCTCTTCATGACCATCTTTTATCCATCTATTCAGCGCTCGTGTGTAAGCTGGTGCCCTGCGCTTAGTTTTAGAGTAGCGCTTTCTAAATTTGGAGTTTACGCTTACGATTACGATGTCTTCCAAAGTCAATCGATGAATCGAAAGGCTCTTCTGAGAGGCGTTCACTAGCTCGCAAACACAGTTGTTCTTTCGTCACTCGAACGAAAACGAACAAAAAAGGACCCATCTGCACACAACCAGACGAATTTGTTTCTTATGTCTTTTGGAGTAGGCCTATAATAGATCTTTTTAAAGAGAAACACATTCTCTTTACAACGCCACCAAAATCATCTCTCTATCTCGATCCTAACTAAAATTATGGATAAAAACCATTATCCGACAAAAATGCTTCTAAATCAATAAATTAAACTTGATATTAAAGTATGAAATCACCCAAATAATACCAAAGTATAATACCAAAGTATAATAGCAAAGTATAATACCAAAGTATGAAATCACCCAAATAATACCATTCAATGTTACTTTTTTCAAACTTTCATGTTTTTTGTATAAAATATATATTTTAAAATTATAATCTGAAATAATGTAGCAATTGAGAAAATTGGCTTTGATTGAGTTTTTTGCTCGTGTCCTTGAAACTGAATATTCCAACTTACGACTGGTTTTGTGCAGATGGATTTATTGCTTTTATTCAGAAGAGTTCACTGGCGTCTTGCATATTTTACGTTGGATCCATCATAGAGCAGATTAGATTAGATTTTTTATGTCCCGAGGTATACAGGATCCGTCAGGGACTTGAATATTATCTAGTGTAGAGAATTAAATGCCTGGAACGGTTCTATTAGTCTGTCTCCTGAGCCCTGGCAGGCGGAAGGGTCTCTGAAGGCTACTGCGTTAAAACGTTGTATCACCAGCGAGATACGTTGCAACAAAAAAGTGGTTTCCCGTGGGTTTCTACGCGTAACGGTTTTCGTTCAAGGTCCGAAAGGAAGGTCAAGCCTTCGTTCAGAGGCGCCGGTAGACGTACGCACTTACGCACGTGCGTACAGCGCTGAAAGGCTAAGAAAGGAAAAATTGCAAATGAAAACAGTGAAATATTATTATTAAGTTAAAAAATTATAATAACTTAGGTACTAGGTTTAATAGTAGGTAAACTAACAGTCTAACACCATCTAGCAGTGGCGTAACCAGAGCCTCCCCAAAATTACGCAGATTCCAACCTCTCTGAGGGGAGGGGTCTGGGAAGAGGCTGTAATTAAGGAACGTTTTATTTGGGTGTGTATAATAGTGCATTTTGGATACCATCTTTTTGGTTAAAAGTAATAACAATTTACATAAGTTCTTTGGGAAATTAAATAATTTCATAATTTTAGTTATATCTTGCGAGGCGAAAATATGCGTCCTCTTTCGTGCCTGAACACCCTTGCAATCCTATTACTAGTCACCAAGACCAAAAAACCAGACAAAGGTAATTAGGCTAATTATACGAGACAAAGATACAACCGATTTGCCTCTAGTCTACCGGTCGGAATGTTGGCCAGTGCGAAAGCAAGACAAGAAAAGAATATTATTATTAAAGCAGAAATTAGTTTACTGCGGAAGATTGCAAGGATTTCAAGACTTCAGAAAATAAGAAACGCTGGCATTAGACAGCATATGGATCGAAACAACTCTGCTAGACAAAGTCGTTCAAAGAAGACTCCGATGGTTTCAACATTTAAAAGAGATAATTTATTCGTACCCATCGCCGCCATATGGCTGGCGTCAAAAACTCATGATGGTGGTGGTGGTGATGATGATGATCCAATGCAGATACATGGCGATAGGCTTCTGACAATTTCTATATGATGTACAAACATAATGATCAAACAATAAAATAGCAAAAATTACAGTCAAATCTGAGACAGTCACTTACACGGTACCGTATTTCACACATTAAGATTTCACATGTATTAACTCTCCTTTCCTCCTCACCCTCCATTCGCACCTCCTCCCTTTCCTCCATTCGCACCTCCTCCCTTTCCTCCATTCGCACCTCCTCCCTTTCCTCCATTCTCACCTCCTCCCTTTCCTCCATTCGCAACTCCTCCCTTTCCTCCATTCTCACCTTCTCCCTTTCCTCCATTCTCACCTCCTCCCTTTCCTCCATTCGCACCTCCTCCCTTTCCTCCATTCTCACCTCCTCCCATTCCTCCATTCTCACCTCCTCCCTTTTCCTCCATTCGCACCTCCTCCCTTTCCTCCATTCTCACCTCCTCCTTTCCTCCATTCGCACCTCCTCCCTTTCCTCCATTCTCACCTCCTCCCTTTCCTCCATTCTCACCTCCTCCCTTTCCTCCATTCGCACCTCCTCCCTTTCCTCCATTCTCACCTCCTCCCTTTCCTCCATTCGCACCTCCTCCATTTCCTCCATTCTCACCTCCTCTCTTTCCTCCATTCCGCACCTCCTCCCTTTCCTCCATTCGCACCTCCTCCCTTTCCTTCATTCTCACCTCCTCCCTTTCCTCCATTCGCAACTCCTCTCTTTCCTCCATTCGCACCTCCTCCCTTTCCTCCATTCGCACCTCCTCCCTTTCCTCCATTCTCACCTCCTCTCTTTCCTCCATTCGCACCTCCTCCCTTTTCCTCCATTCGCACCTCCTCCCTTTCCCCTCATTCTCACCTCCTCCCTTTCCTCCATTCGCACCTCCTCCCTTTCCTCCATTCGCACCTCCTCCCTTTCCTCCATTCTCACCTCCTACCTTTCCTCCATTCGCACCTTCTCTCTTTCCTCCATTCGCACCTCCTCCCTTTCCTCCATTCGCACCTCCTCCCCTTTCCTCCATTCGCACCTCCTCCCTTTCCTCCATTCTCACCTCCTCCCTTTCCTCCATTCGCACCTCCTCCCTTTCCTCCATTTTCACCTCCTCCCTTTCCTTCATTCTCGCCTCCTCCCTTTCCTCCATTCGCACCTCTTCCTTTTCCTCCATTATCACCTCCTCCCATTCCTCCATTCGCACCTCCTCCCTTTCCTCCATTATCACCTCCTCCCTTCCCTCCATTCGCACCTCCTCCTTTCCTCCATTCGCTCCTCCTCTCTTTCCTCCATTCGCACCTCCTCCCTTTCCTCCATTCGCACCTCCTCCCTTTCCTCCGTTTCGCACTCTTCCTCCCTCTCCTTCATTTCGCGCTCATCCTCCCTTTCCTCCATTTCGCTCTCTTCCTCCCTTACCCTCCATTTCGCTCTCTTTCTCCTTACCCTCCATATCGCTCTCTTCCTCGCTTTCCTCCATTTAGCTCTCTTCCTCCCTTTCCCCATTTAGCTCTCTTCCTCCCTTTCCTCCATTTCGCTCTCTTCCTCCCTTTCCTCCATTTAGCTCGCTTCCTTCCTTTCCTCCATTTCGCTCTCTTCCTCCGTTTCCTCCATTTCGCTCTCTTCCTCCCTACCCTCCATTTCGCTCTCTTCCTCCGTTTCCTCCACTTCGCTCTCTTCCTCCCTTTCCTCCATTTCGATTGCTTCCTCCATTTCGCACTCTTCCTCCCTTTCCTCAATTTCTCTCTCTTCCTCTCTTTCCTCCATTTCGCTCTCTTCCTCTCTTTCCTCCATTTCGCTCTCTTCCTCCCTTTCCTCCTTTCGCACCTCCTCCCTTTCCTCCATTTCGCTCTCTTCCTCGCTTTTCTCCATTTTGCTCTCTTCCTCTCTTTCCTCCATTTCGCTCTGTTCCTCTTTTTCCTCAATTTCGCTCTCTTCCTCCCAAGTTTCCTCCATTTCGCTCTCTTCCTCCCTTTCCTCCATTCGCACCTCCTCCCTTTCCTCCATTTCGCTCTCTTCCTCCCTTTTCTCTATTTTGCTCTCTTCCTTTCTTTCCTCCATTTCGCTCTCCTCCTCATTTTCCTCCATTTCGCTCTTCTTCCTCCCTTTCCTCCATTTCGCTCTCTTCCTCCCCTTTCCTCCATTTCGCTCTCTTCTTCCCTTTCCTCCATTTCGCTCTGTTCCTCCCTTTCCTCCATTTCGCTCTCTTCCTCCCTTTCCTCCATTTCGCTCTCTTCCTCCCTTTCCTTCATTTAGCTCTCTTCCTCCCTTTCCTCCCTTTCGCTCTCTTCCTCCCTTTCCTCCATTTCGCTCTCTTCCTCCCTTTCCTCCATTTCGCTCTCTTCCTCCCTTTTCTTCATTTTGCTCTCTTCCTCCCTTTCCTCCATTTAGCTCTCTTCCTCCTTTTCCTCCATTTCGCTCTCTTCCTCCCTTTCCTCAATTTCGCTCTCTTTCTCCCCTTTTCTTCCATTTCGGTCTCTTCCTCCCTTTCCTCCATTTCGCTCTCTTCCTCCCTTTCCTCCATTTCGCTCTCTTCCTCCTTTCCTCCATTTCGCTCTCTTCCTGCCTTTCCTCCATTTCGATCTCTTCCTCCCTTTCGCTCTCTTCCTCCCTTTTCTTCATTTCGCTCTCTTCCTCCCTTTCCTCCATTTAGCTCTCTTCCTCCCTTTCCTCCATTTCGCTCTCTTCCTTCCTTTCCTCCATTTCGCTCTGTTCCTCCCTTTCTTCCATTTAGCTCTGTTCCTCCCTTTCCCCAATTTCGCTCTCTTCCTCCCTTTCCTCCATTTCGCTCTCTTCCTCCTTACCCTCCATTTCGCTCTCTTCCTCCCTTTCCTCCATATCGCTCTCTTCCTCGCTTTCCTCCATTTAGCTCTCTTCCTCCCTTTCCCCCATTTAGCTCTCTTCCTCCCTTTCCTCCATTTCGCTCTCTTCCTCCCTTTCCTCCATTTCGCTCTCTTCCTTCCTTTCCTCCATTTCGCTCTCTTCCTCCGTTTCCTCCATTTCGCTCTCTTCCTCCCTACCCTCCATTTCGCTCTCTTCCTCCGTTTCCTCCACTTCGCACTCTTCCTCCCTTTCCTCCATTTCGTCTCTTCCTCCCTTTCCTCCATTTAGCTCTCTTCCTCCCTTTCCTCCATTTCGCTCTCTTCCTCCCTTTCCTTCATTTCGCTCTCTTCCTCCCTTTCCTCCATTTCGCTTTCTTCCTCCCTACCCTCCATTTCGCTCTGTTCCTCTCTTTCCTCCATTTCGCTCTGTTCCTCCCTTTCCTCCATTTCGCTCTCTTCCTCCATTTCGCTCTCTTCCTCCTTTTTCTCCATTTCTCTCTCTTCCTCCCTTTCCTCCATTTCGCTCTCTTCCTCCCTTTCCTCCATTTCGCTCTCTTCCTCCCTTTCCTCCATTTCGATCTCTCTCTTCCTCCCTTTCCTCCATTTCGCTCTCTTCCTCCCTTTCCTCCATTTCGCTCTCTGCTTCCCTTTCCTCCATTTCATTTTCTTCCTCCCTTTCCTCCATTTCACTCTCTTCCTCCCTTTCCTTCATTTCGCTCTCTTCCTCCCTTCCTCCATTTCGCTCTCTTCCTCCCTTTCCTCTATTTCGCTCTCCTCCTCCCTTTCCTCCCTTTCGCTCTCTTCCTCCCTTTCCTCCATTTCGCTCTCTTCTTCCCTTTCCTCCATTTCGTTCTCTTCCTCCCTTTCCTCCATTTCACAATCTTCCTCCCTTTCCTTCATTTCTCTCTCTTCCTCGCTTTCCTCCATTTCGCTCTCTTCCTCCCTTTCCTCCATTTCGATTGCTTCCTCCATTTCGCACTCTTCCTCCCTTTCCTCAATTTCTCTCTCTTCCTCTCTTTCCTCCATTTCGCTCTCTTCCTCTCTTTCCTCCATTTCGCTCTCTTCCTCCCTTTCCTCCATTTCGCACCTCCTCCCCTTTCCTCCATTTCGCTCTCTTCCTCGCTTTTCTCCATTTTGCTCTCTTCCTCTCTTTCCTCCATTTCGCTCTGTTCCTCTTTTTCCTCAATTTCGCTCTCTTCCTCCCAAGTTTCCTCCATTTCGCTCTCTTCCTCCCTTTCCTCCATTCGCACCTCCTCCCTTTCCTCCATTTCGCTCTCTTCCTCCCTTTTCTCTATTTTGCTCTCTTCCTTTCTTTCCTCCATTTCGCTCTCCTCCTCATTTTCCTCCATTTCGCTCTCTTCTTCCCCTTTCCTCCATTTCGCTCTCTTCCTCCCTTTCCTCCATTTCGCTCTCTTCTTCCCTTTCCTCCATTTCGCTCTGTTCCTCCCTTTCCTCCATTTCGCTCTCTTCCTCCCTTTCCTCCATTTCGCTCTCTTCCTCCCTTTCCTTCATTTAGCTCTCTTCCTCCCTTTCCTCCCTTTCGCTCTCTTCCTCCCTTTCCTCCATTTCGCTCTCTTCCTCCCTTTCCTCCATTTCGCTCTCTTCCTCCCTTTTCTTCATTTTGCTCTCTTCCTCCCTTTCCTCCATTTAGCTCTCTTCCTCCTTTTTCCTCCATTTCGCTCTCTTCCTCCCTTTCCTCAATTTCGCTCTCTTTCTCCCCTTTTCTTCCATTTCGGTCTCTTCCTCCCTTTCCTCCATTTCGCTCTCTTCCTCCCTTTCCTCCATTTCGCTCTCTTCCTCCCTTTCCTCCATTTCGCTCTCTTCCTGCCTTTCCTCCATTTCGATCTCTTCCTCCCTTTCGCTCTCTTCCTCCCTTTTCTTCTTTTCGCTCTCTTCCTCCCTTTCCTCCATTTAGCTCTCTTCCTCCCTTTCCTCCATTTCGCTCTCTTCCTTCCTTTCCTCCATTTCGCTCTGTTCCTCCCTTTCTTCCATTTAGCTCTGTTCCTCCCTTTCCCCAATTTCGCTCTCTTCCTCCCTTTCCTCCATTTCGCTCTCTTCCTCCTCTCTCGTTCATTTCGCTCTCTTCCTCCCTTTCGCTCTCTTACTCCTTACCCTCCATTTCGCTCTCTTCCTCCCTTTCCTCCATTTAGCTCTCTTCCTCCCTTTCCTCCATTTCGCTCGCTTCCTTCCTTTCCTCCATTTCGCTCTCTTCCTCCCTTTCCTCCATTTACCTATCTTCCTCCCTTTCCTCCACTTGCTCTCTTCCTCCCTTTCGCTCTCTTCCTCCCTTCCACCCATTCGTATCTCTTCCTCCAATTGCTCTCTTCCACCCTTTCCTCCATTTGCTCTCTTCCTCCTTACCCTCCGCGTTATGTTTATACCTTAAGGCTTAGGCCGATGGCGTTCTTGGAAATTGAACTTATTTTCTAGCTTTTATATTAATTTCGATAAATGTCTGGTTTGCTACTATAGTATTGTCTGCAGTCAAAATCAAAAACGAATCAAACTACATCTTAGCTACCAGTGACAGCTGGTCCTACCAGCACTGAATTTATAGAGCAATTTTGTTCAGATGACTGCTAAAGCTGCTACCATTAGCCTACAGTGTGGAAATTCAAAAAAGTTCGGACGCTCGTTCTTCGTACCCCCCCCCCACATATTTTCGTGGGCCCCGGCCTATACGCATGGTCGCATGCTGATTGTGCGTATACAATTAAAATCCTAGCGGCGCCGCTGCCTTCGTTAGGTCGAATTTTGTATTTGATTTTAAATTAGATTAGATTGAATTGAATAGCATTGAATTAGGCAAGATTAGAAGAAGATTGGACAGGATTGGATTCTATTTTATTCCACTGGATAATATCAGGTCGCATTGGATTGGATTAGAGTGAAATAGATTTGGTTGGGTAGAATTGGATTAGATTGGGCTATAATAGAACTGATTAGATTGCATAGTATTGGACAAGATAGTTAGAACAGCCATTTGGCGGCGATGGGAAAGAATATAATAGGAATAGATCAGATGAAGTAGATTGCACAAGAATGAATTACGTTGTAATAATACTATTCGTATATTAATTCAAACTTACAAGTACGCAGTATGATTACACATGATATAGTAGTAACATATCATAACAAGTTAAACAGGAGTCGAATTTAACTATATTGCAGCCTGCAAGGCGCCCATATTTCCTACTGCTCATTTTACAGTCGCCCCCTATGGAGTTGAAGGTTGATTCAACCTTAAGGTGCTAGTGGGTATCGAACCCGCCTCCTTCTGATCTTTGTGCCAGCGTGCTACCATTCAACCATCTCCGCGTCTGCATTAGATCACTAACGCTGTGATTAGGTTAGATGGTATCATGGGAGGGGCTGTGTATTGTATTGTATTGTATTGTATTTGAACACTTGTTATAGCGCCCCTACCAGATTTCCCATTCAGAGGCGCTCCCGACTACTGCGCGAACGCTGAATCGGAGTTTCACGCCGAAGCGCTTGAGCAATTGCGAGTGAAGGACTTGCCGAGGGTCCCTACGCGGCGACTTTGAGGTGGATTCGAACCCGCAACCCTTCAGCTGCAAGGCATCGAACATACCCCTAAACCACCGCGCCCCAGTTGTATTGCGATGTGTTGTATTGTGTGTTGTATTGTACTCCACGTTTATAATGCGACCGAGCCACCCGCAGTAAAGATCCGAGAAATTAATCTCTGATAAACCGACCCGACCGGGAAGCGAACCCGGGGCGCCGGCGTGACGAGCAGGCTACCAACCCACTCGGCCACTCAGGATCCTGTGTGTGTATCTGTTCGTTTATGAAGCGCATTTTAGGAACTCCTGGAAAGCGAGGGAAATGGTATATGATACTAAAGTGCAGTAGTAACTGTGGTATTGTCCAGTGCTGGAACCAGCTGTTTCAACAGCCGTTCTAACATTACTCTGGGATTACTCAGTTAGACAATGAATGGATTAACGAGGAATGATAGATATCTGTGGGATTAGGATTCGAACTCGGATCACTCTGGTTCAATTGAGTACAATGGCAGATCCTTTACAGGTCGCGTAACCCACAGGGAACACTAGATTCCGTTAATGTGCTTCAGCTCGAAGATCCTATTAACCCTAGAACCGCTTCAGTTGCCTCGATGTATGTAGGCCTATGTACTGTATGCAAGATTCGATGGAAAAAGAAACAAAGGCAGACCAAGACTACGTTGGACAAACAACATAAATGAGGACATAACGTCACTTGGAATAACACTAAGGGGAGCAGTGGACTTGAATGACCGAGGGCAATGGAGATCATTTATTTGTACCAATCGCCGTCAAATGGCTGGCGTCAGAGCAAAAACTTGGTGGTGCTCGACCGGAAACCCTCGTCACAACACTGAGTTACGCCTATGATCACGCACACATAGACCTAAATGCATACAGACAGGCATACATACATAGATCTATAAATATATAAGCCTATAGGTGAATTCCAGGTTGCAATAGCATATAGGCCTCATATCCGAGTACACCCAGCTACCGCGGACGGATCGGAAAGTAGTTCTCGGTTTCATCGGTTGCTCTTTAATTTATGTAAATTTCCAGGTGACGCTGACGAATAGCGTTGTGTCAATGCGTTGTGTTTGTTATGGAGTCGCCATTCGCGACACCTGGCGGCCGTTAATATGCAGGAAAATCAATGGAGCCCCATATAAATGCGCTATTTGTATACAAGAAGCCATAGAGACTGGTCTCTATGCTTACTGGGATCGATGACTTGCGAGCCGATAAAGTTAATGTATAGTTACGGCAGATACTGCATGGAGATACTGCATGCATTCGTGTCTGATATATGTAGCGTTGCTTGTAACCAGATAATGACATGCATATATAAATACAAACATGCAAATGAGAGCAGTTATCCTTCCTTTCATTCATTCATTCAGATCGGAGATTTATATAGCGCCCCGTGAAGGTTATCTACTCAGGAGAACTCCCGACTCAACCCGGTTGAATAAATAAACGTAGTGGATCCATTCACGCCCCGGACATTAGCGGAACCCCAGTACTACATTCACGCCCGTCGCGTTATTGGCTAAAGCCTATCATGTGAACTTGCTCTTCCCTTGGAATTTTTAAATGGCGGACATCTTGAGAGTCGGTTATAAGGGTCAGGTTAGACTTCATGAGGGTCGGTTAGGGTCAGGTTAGGCGTCGTGAGGGTCGGTTAAGGTCAGGTTAGGCGTCGTGAGGGTCGGTTAAGGTCAGGTTAGGGGCCGTCCATAAAGTACGTCACGCTCCAGGGGGGGTTTAAGAAAGTGTGACAGTTTGTGACAGGGGAGGGGTCAGGCCATGTGTGACGTCACACATTTATTTTTTTATTTTATTTATAATTTATTTTTTATTTTTAGTAGAATTTCATAACTTTAAAAATAATTTTCAAAAATTTTCTGAAACATTTTAATTAGTTTTATGTCAAAATAGCATGAAATGCATATCTCCTGAATGTGTTTTGCACGATTCCTCTCGCTAGGAGCGCTAGTAATAATGCTGTTGCGAAGCCTTGTTTATGTATTAGCCTTGCTTTCGGAAGTATTACACTGGCCAACACATAATTTGTTGCCTCAAATGTTAGAAGTGTTTCTGGGTATATTTGACCTGCTGATTCCAGATATGGCACCAGTTTTCTCCCAGCAGGTCTAGTGCATAGATTTAAATCTATGCACTAAGTAAATTTCTGGGCATTTCTTTTAGAATCTTGAAAACCATTTTTCTCAAAAACCTTATGTGATACACAAATTCTGAGAACGCCACTGGATTCAGCGTGCCAACATCTATATAGAACAGCTAAAGTTTTTTAGGAAGCAAAAAAAAGTTAAAATTTGTTGTCCAGTGAAACCTATGCACTAAAAGTAAATTTCTGGGCATTTCTTTTAAAATCTTGCAAACTATTTTTCTCAAAAACCTTACGTGGTAAAAATATTCCGAGAACACCACTGGATTTAGCGTGCCAAAATCTATATAGAACAGCTAAAGATTTTTAGGAAGCAAAAAAAGTTAAAATTTGTTGTCCAGTGAAACCTATGCACTAAAAGTAAATTTCTGGGCATTTCTTTTAAAATCTTGCAAACTATTTTTCTCAAAAACCTTACGTGGTAAAAATATTCCGAGAACACCACTGGATTCAGCGTGCCAAAATCTATATAGAACAGCTAAAGTTTTTTAGGAAAAAAAAAAGTTAAAATTTGTTGTCCAGTGAAATCTATGCACTAAGTAAATTTCTGGGCATTTCTTTTAAAATCTTGCAAACCATTTTTCTCAAAAACCTTACGTGATACAAAAATTATGAGAACACCACTGGATTCAGCGAGCCAAAATCTATATAGAACAGCTAAAGTTTTTTAGGCAGCAAAAAAAAAGTTAAAATTTGTTGTCCAGTGTTATCATTTCTGTGTTGTCCGCTGCATAATTATGTCACTGAGCGATAAATTCTGAATTTAATTTTTACATATGTAGTAATTATTATAATACAAAATTTTGAGGATTCAGAGGTAATATTTATAATAATTTAATCATTATTGCCAGTCGTAACTATGGATGAACACTTCACTTCACCATGGATGGATGATGTCCAGTGAATATTTTTGAATTAAACATAATTCACAGGCCCATAATAAACAGATTCAGTATAGCACAAGAGTTTATCACATAATTTGTGAATCTAGTCTTTTTTAGTCAAATTGTTTTGTTTCCTTTTTATTATTTAATCACTGTTCGAAAGTGTGACGTACTTTGGGGGGTCCGAGTTTTGTGACAGTTTGTGACAGGAGGGGGGTAAAAATGGTCAAAAATAGCGTGACGTACTTTATGGACGGCCCCTTAGGCGTCGTGAGAGTCGTTTAGGGTCAGGGTTAGGGTTAGTGTCGTCATTAGAAAACACGGTGAACGATCTGCCACCACATTCTGGATTGTTTATCGGTCGGCTCCTTTCACGTGCACAAAATCATGTGACATGCATTAACCAATAATTTGCGTATACTATTGCGATTCTAGTCCCAGGTATAGGCTCACCTCGGGCGTGACTGTATCCACGACCATAAATAAAACGTAGTCAAAGTAGGTAGGAATAAAACGTGTGTACCAAGCGAAGAGCCACAGGAACCCCATTCCAAATAGCAAGGCACTGCCTAATAGAAGTCCCTGAGCGGGGGAAAACGAGCTAAACCTGCTCAGATGAGCGCCGGACGTTCATGGTGGAGCGGCAAGGCTTTCTTTTCACTACAAATTAAATCCCACCTCTTCAAGAATTCCTACCCTATAATAATCCATCCGATTTCCAAGCATTCTCGTCTTCACCGAAACCAGCCTCTGCCTCCTCCCTCTGGTCTCTCTGGCAACCCCGTCCTCATAACTACACATTGCCTCCGAAAGACGATAGTTTATCCCCAGAGTCCTAAATAGAAGCTCTCTTGGTGATATAGGCTAATCTGAGATTGTATGACTAAAAACACTACACTCATTCTAAACTTTTCTATTACTATATGTATCAGATAGCGGTGTGTCTACCTGTTTCATATCAATAAACGAATATATTATAACCGGACTCGGATCTGCACTTTCATCTCCGGCCAACCCCTCTGACTCGACGCAGCGCTCGTGAATAAACTGGTGCCCTACTCTCAGCTTTAGAGTAGCGCTTTAGAAATTGGAGTTTTCGGTTACGTTTCTTCGCGCCTGGAGCTGGTTACGCGATCGCGAACGTCAAGTAGTTCATTCCAGTGGAATGGTATTTACGATATGAGGAGTGGAAAAGGTGATAAGTTTATGGGAACATGGACAACTACTGAAGATTTTCGCGGCTACGTATTCCGGGATTTTGCGATGAGACTGAGAGTATATAATTATGAGGCGATAGATCCTCAGGAGAAACAGGCAGCTTTTCAGAAGACCATAAACTATGGCATGTCGAAGCCGAGAGGAAGATGCCTTCGGCGAGAGATATATGTTGGAAATGGATGCGATAATTGGAACGTAGACAGCGAAGTAGTCTCTAGAAGAGCAGCAGGACTGAGGTCAAGAGAGCACGGCTTATCTAGAGATGAGATGATTTTATTACGATGTCGCAGACAAAGTAATTGGCTGGAGTAAGCAAGGAGCTGGTGGAGGAATCCTATAGGGTGTGATAAGCCATCAGAAGAAAGCACGTTAGGAATCTCGAGTTTGAGAGAAGAAGTCTTGTCGGACAAACAGCCTAAGGATATATAGCAAAATGCATATGAAAATAGGCATGTTTACTTTAAGGAATTAAATATTGTAATTAATGTTGATTAGTTAAGGTTTTATTTTAAATTCTATCTTTTCACTTAGTTAGACTACGAAGATATCTATATAATGAAACGGTTAACCTTCCGGGAGCGGGACCGCATCGAGCAGCTGATGAGGACCCTGAGACGCGTATTATATCTACCACCTCAATCACCCAGCGCGACGGAGATGGCGGAGGAAGCTGATGAACGCTTGTTTAGATCTGTGCATAACAACGAACACCACGTACTCCATCGACTCTTCCCCCGCCTCGCCCCTCTTGTGGACATGTGCTCCGCCCTCGGGCCCATGGCTTCTCTCTTCCGGACAAAGATAATCGTAACTTCATTCCTAGAGTGCTATATAAAGACATATTCTGAACAAATCACTTAAAATTTAAATTAAACGATATCTAGAAAGGACAAGGTGACATACAAATGAACACATAATATAAATATGACTAACTAATGTAACAAGCTGCGTTCTGTCTGCCTGGTGTTCGGAATAAACGAAAATTGATTGATTGATTGATTGATTGACCTATTTATGATCACTACTTGGTACTCCGACTTGTCTCTGGGGTTTCCATTAAGAGCTCAACTGTTATTGTTTCATACTGATGTGATCCTTTGTTATTTGCTTGTATAACATCAATGTTTTTCTACCGCGATTAATTCTCAGCTCTGTAGGCTGCTATTTTGAGCTGTTGCCCCTTAATAAACAGCTTTGATTTGGAATGAATTATGTATGATATGTTTGTGCATATGTGTGAACATTTGAATGTATTTGAATACACTGAACTATCAATAACAGATAGACGTCTAAACCATTTATAAATATTGCTCGCTATTAAAGGTATGCTTTCATATAAATGCACCCAAATCGACAGTTCACCTTTGCGAATCAATGTAGACATATTTGAAATCATTTCCTCTCTTTCTATAGCCACCAGATCCTTCGAGATTTATCTGTATGAGTTTTGGTAATCTCACTCCAGCTATGTGGTGGTTGGCAGCTCTTCCTGATTTCGCTATCGATCTATCGATTTGCACGCATGTTCGATTAAGCGATGAGGTCAATGCTGGTCGGCCGGAAAAGGTGAGAACTGATGCTTTCATCGGACTGCATAAAATCGACTTAATTTTCTTCAACTCCTCATACAGTTTATGGCTGTGGTTCTCACCTCTCAGTGAAGGACGAGAACACATAACTTAACATTACCCTATCAAAGATCACTGTAACTAATATATCTCGTATTCTTAATATGTCAATTGACATGTTCATCTCTGCTTTGTTGGCTATGTTTGGAATGCCCTGAACAATTCTGCCTGTTTAAGTTGCGTCTGCGCCAGCTTAATTAGCCACAAATAAACAAATTTGATTGATTGATTGTTTCATTCAAAAATTTATATAGCGCCCCTTCAAGGTAACTACTCAGAAGCGCTCCCAACTCCAGTCCGGCCAAAAAGGTAAGTTTTCAAGTGGCCATAGAAAGTATCAGTGCATGTTCTAGGGAACAGGCGTAGCTCCTGAGGGAGGCTATTCCAAACCCTAGGGCCTACCACAGAGAATGCTCGGTTCTGCATGATTGATTGATTGATTGACACTTTAATGACGAGCTGCATTGGTTCCCCAGTCGCTTGTATTGTTACTTCCTGTTCGTGAAATAAACTTGTTTCCTATCTGTCAAATTAAGTTTTTTCGATTCAAAAAACATTTATTGGCAAAATCCTTTGCGACCAGCTACTAAAACTGCTTTCCCGACTCAATATCCTGCGTTTCAAATAAAGAACCAGTCATTTTCCTGTGGAATCTGTTGACTAATAATATCTTCATATAAACGCCAAGCGCCAGCTCAGAAATCTTGCTTAACTTTTCCCCGGTAATCTATAAAGCGTCATGCTGCAGACAAGACTTCTGCCTTTACGACCGAGTCCGTGATTTCAGTCCATCCGGAATATTCCCAACTGACGGAGTTGGAGGGGGGGTCGCTTGCTGTTTGTGACCAGCGCTGCCGACTTGTTTTCCATCACAGTCATCATTTATTAAGCGCCTTTTGTGCGAGACACGACAGATTGCTGGTGACGGTGTCCCTCTTGTACGCCGGTGATTATGCCGCGGATTTTAATTCTCGACGGGGATTACAAAGGTCGTGGATGTCCGACTGGTAACGTCGTGCTCATACAGTCGTGGAAGCAATGTCTGAAGATAGAAGACACCGCGTTGTGGTGGTGTGTAGACGAAACGCTGATAGACGCAATGTGTCTGGTAACTTAGACAGGTTAACGTTGGAAAATAATGGCTGGAGAGAAATGTTCAGCTCATCTCAAGAAGATGCGTTCTTTGGATTCAGAGTGCCATGTTTCGTAGCCTTTCTGAGGTTCTGGAAAGGCGCTATATAAATTATCACATATATACACTCATGCATACATACATACATACATGGACTTACATACTTACATACATACATACATATATACCTGCATACATACATGCATACATACATGATACATACATACAAACATTCAATCATACACAGAATTGCATGCTTACATGCATGCATACATACATACATACATACATGGATTCACATACATACATTCATAGATGTAGACATGCACATATACAGAAAGGCATACATACATACATCGCATACATTAGCACGTACATACAAACATGCATACATACGTACATGCACAAGACATACATGATGTCAGTGAGCATGTTGGCTGATGTCGTCAGTGACTGGTGTCATCAGACAGTCCATTTAATAGGGAGATATGTCCGAGGTTCGATGGATGGCTGTCCCCGCGCTGAATAGACCGATCCGAGGATTAATGGGGGAGCAGGGCCCTCGATGACACCCAGGTGCATTGACGCTGGCCCGACGCAAAAAACCGAAGACGATTATTCGATATTCTCTGTTACGTATGGGACTCCAGCGGGGATCAAAATTTACGATGTGGTGACTTCGCTGTTCCAATGGAAGGAGGTTATGAAGCGCCTTTTCTCGGTTGATAGAAATAACATTCAATTTTTTGAATTTTTTGGAGTTCGAAAAGAACTTTGCGGTTGATTTATGTGACTCGTATGGAGATTGGGAATTTGGACTTGTATGCACGTGCCATGTAGCCTACGCGCTCACGGGTAATTTGATTTGGGATCGGGTCTTTGGGGGAGGGAGTCGTTATAGTTTGCCCACTTGGGGCAGAATACCGGCTTAGTTCAAGAGACAGAGCTTTTTTATGGTTTTATCAGCGGTTAAAAATTCATGCCTTCAGTATTTTAACACTTCTCTCCATACAGCCATCCATCCATCCATCCATCCATCCATCATCCATCCATCCATCCATCCATCCATCCATCCATCCATCCATCCATCCATCCATCCATCCATCCATCCATCCATCCATCCATCCATCCATCCATCCATCCATCCATCCATCCATCCATCCATCCATCCATCCATCCATCCATCCATCCACCACCCATCCATCCATCCATCCATCCATCCATCCATCCATCCATCCATCCATCCATCCATCCATCCATCCATCCATCCATCCATCCATCCATCCATCCATCCATCCATCCATCCATCCATCCATCCATCCATCCATCCATCCATCCATCCATCAATCAATCCATTCATCATGCTCATACACATACACTTCAATGCTGGTTATAGGCCTACTGCTCACAACAACTAAAGTCTATATGCTGGCTCTAGTACTTAGGGTTTCAATGAGGTATATGTGTTTCACTTGACCTGACCTAATGTGATCTGTGTGATAAGCAAACACTTTGTCATGCACTAATTCACTTAAGCTTATCAGTGACAGTTTGTTATACATGTAAACCTGCTTAATGCTAACTCATGTGCTAGGATTTAATTTACTTAGAAGTAATTCACTTTGTCTTGCATTACTTAACTTGGGTCTATCAGTGTCAGTTTGTTACACATGTATGTAAGACAACTGATCAGGTAACTGAGTAGCCTTGTTAGCACTTGCGCTCTGGTGACTGCTGTCTTCGGATGATGTAAGATAACGGTTCGGATTTTTACTCGCTGTTGGCAAATGCTCACTTGGCTGCTTTTGCTATGGAGTTGTGCCTCGTTGGAATATTGTTGGATGTGCGTTGTGAGCGTTATGCTCTGCTTATGTTAACCCACTCTCGGTTTGCTATACAAGTGCTTGCTATTGGCTTAAGCATTGTATTTGTGTTTTTTTTATGTGTCTGGTTGCTAGGTTCGTATGACGTATGCTTAACTGGTTTGCTTTCTATGTGCTGCAAGCTATTTGTTTAATTGGTGGCTTTTGCAATGGTTATTTGTGTCTTGATGCACTGCGTTTTGATGTGCATGGTGAGAGATTTGTGTTCTGTTGTTGCTGGCTCACTCTCGTTTTGTTTTTTGTTTTGTCAGGATGCACTGCGTTTGATGTGCATGGTGAGAGATCTGTGTTCTGTTGTTGCTGGCTCACTCTCGTTTTGTTTTTTGTTTTTGTCTTGATGCACTGCGTTTGATGTGCATGGTGAGAGATTTGTGTTCTGTTGTTGCCGGCTCACTCTCGTTTTGTTTTTTGTTTTGTCTTGATGCACTGTGTTTTGATGTGCATGGTGAGAGATTTGTGTTCTGTTGGTGCTGGCACACCCGTTTTTGTTTCACGCTTACAAGTCTGTTATCTGCTTAAGCATTGTATTTGTGTTTGTCTCCATGTGTTTGGAGCTTGTTGGGTCTGAATGAAGCAAGTTAACTGTCTGATTATTTTTTTTAATTTTTTATGTATAGCAGGTTATTTGTTTACTTATTCGTTTTACCACCGCAATTATGTTTTGATGAATGTTCTCTACTCTTCATTAGTACCTCACTTTGTTTACTTTCTTTAGCTCCCTATCTTACCCTATTTCGGTGTCTGGATGGACCCCTCCTTCCATCCTTCTTTTGCCTTTAGTTTGTAGTAATTGATCAGCATGTTGCTGACAATAGCTCCTGTTGTGTGTGTCCATTCTGCTCATCTTGCGTATCACCAGAGTATACTACCTCAGACGGTGCGGATACTACTTTACCTTGCACTAAGAACTCTTCTAATGAATTACTGTTTACTAATGGTCTACTCAAACCTAGCAGATTCGAATTATTAAAGGGTGAAACCAAGCACAAACCCCTGATCAATAATAAAGAACTGGACCCTGATAGCAATTATTATAGCAATTACTATACCGAAATTGTAAATGACTCTAAATACTATAGCCCAACCCAGGTTGCTCATAAATTTGCTAATAGCCCTCCCTCCTTTTCAATTTTACATTTAAATTGCAGAAGCATTGCCTCAAAAATTAGTGAAATTCAACTCCTACTGCACCAACTACCGGTTAATATCTTAGCGGTCACTGAAACCTGGCTTACTGATGCTGCTGCTGAAACCATCTACATTCCAGGATATAAATTCATTCATAAAAGCCGTGGCGATACTAGAGGAGGTGGAATTGGCTTTCTTGTACAAGATAATATTGAGTTTAACAAAATTGACCTACTACCCCTTAGCTCCTCATCTTATGAAAGTATGTTCATTAACATCTCATGCAGTAAAGGAGCTGACATGCTTATTGGCGTAATTTACAGGCCACCAGGTACTAAACTAGAAATATTCAACGCTGAAATTGAAACACTATTAATCACTCTAAACACCAAAAAATATGCCAATAAAAAAGCATTTCTAACTGGCGACTTCAACATTGATATTTTAGCCTCCCAAGCTCATTTACCTACCGGGGCCTTTATTGACTGTATGCTCATGCACCACTTCTTACCTCTTATCCTGCAACCTACAAGAATTACTGACTCTTCCGCCACACTGATAGACAACATATTCACCAACTCCCATGACGGAATACTTGAATCTGCCATACTTACAGCTGACATATCTGACCACCTTCCAGTCATAACTTGGATTAATACCACTCCAACGAACTTTAATAACCTAAGGAACTTGAAAATGACCCGCACATTCTCGAATGATAATATTACATACTTCAGAAGCTTATTAGATAATACTGATTGGAATCCAGTACTCGACCTCTGTGCACGCAACGAACCCGACCTATCCTACAAGGCTTTTGTTGATACCTTCAAAGCTGCTTACAATATGGCATTTCCATTACGTCCTGAAAAACTATCTAAAAAAAACACTATGCAACAGCCCTGGATGACGCCAGCTTTACTCAAATCCACTAAAACTAAGCAAAAATTATACAAGAAGTTTATTAAGAATCCTACCATAGAAAATAAAGCCATTTTTACTAACTATCGTAATAAATATAAATTAATTAGAATTAAAACGGAACAAACCTATTATGCTAGCGAATTCACAAAATATAATAATGACATTAAGAAAACCTGGCAAATTATTAGAAAACTAGTCAAAACTAATAACAGAGACACTTGGATAAAGGAAATAAAACTTGAGGATGAACTAGTAAATGATCCTGAAACCATGGCTGCCAAATTCAATGAATATTTCACCGGTCTTGCACAAGTCCTATCTGATAAAATCTCCCCCTCTGAGAAACACTTTCGAGCTTTCATGCCTCCCTCCTCTGTCAGCTCTTTTGTCCTCTTACCTACTAATTCGCTTGAACTAATCAACATAAGTAAAACTCTTAAATCTACTCACAGCTCAGGCTGTGATGACATCGATCCCTATATAACGTCTCAAGTCATGGACCTCCTGGTTGCTCCATTTGCTGAAGTTATAAACTGCTCATTGAGTGAAGGAATGGTACCGTTAGAAATTAAGATGGCCAGAGTTCTACCAATCTATAAACAAGGAAATAAATCCGAAATATCCAATTACCGACCAATCTCTATACTACCTTTTTTCTCAAAATTTTATGAAAAAGTACTGTATGACCGCCTATTCTCCTACATTAAGCAAAAGAATATCCTGTACCCCCTTCAGCACGGCTTCCAACCAGCGCACTCAACATCCATGTCCCTAATTGACATCCAAGATAAAATTTCTGCTGCTATTGATAACAACGAATATTCCCTAGGTATCTTTTTAGACCTAGCAAAGGCCTTTGACACTGTCGATCATACGATTCTCTTGACTAAACTTGAACACTATGGAATTAGGAGTACTGCCTTAAACTGGTTTAAAAGCTACTTGTCAACTCGCCAACAGCAAGTTTCTTGTAATCACATTCTATCCAACTTCTTACCCATTAACTATGGGGTGCCCCAGGGTTCTATCCTTGGTCCCCTTCTTTTTTTAATATACATAAATGACCTACCCAACTCATCCACTCTTTTACACTACATTCTTTTCGCAGATGATACGAATGTTTTCCTGTCTCATGCCTCTTATGACCGCTTAATCGAAATTGCCAGCCAAGAATTAAAGGCAGCAACCGACTGGTTTAAGGCTAATAAATTATCGCTTAATCTCACTAAAACCAATTTTATAGTATTCAGATCTAATAAAAAGCAAATACCACCCAGCACGAATCACATTACTATAGATGGAGTAAATATCCCCCAAGTAAACTCATCTAAATTCCTCGGTGTCCATATGGATCAACACCTAAAATGGAACACACATATTGATGAAATTAATAAAAAAATAACTAAGAGTATTGGCATCCTTAACCGGATATCTTACTTGCTACCATCTCAGATACTGATCAACCTATACTACACACTTATCTATCCATATTTCACCTATTGTAATCTTATCTGGACCTCCACTTATTCCACTCACTTAAACAAATTAAAAATAGCACAAAAAAGCACTACGAATTATAACCAAATCTCCTGTAAACTCTCACACTCAACCTCTATTTCATGAACTTAAACTCCTAAGTATTACACAAATAAGGTTCACTCAGACCTGTGAATTTATGTATAAGTACCACAATAAACTCTTACCACCTGCATTCATCGACTACTTCCCCCCCATCCAATCTACCACCCTTACAAGAAGCAAACATGATTATAAACTAATACTCTTAAGAACTAACACCCGCAAATTATCTATTAAGTATCAAGGCCCTCTACTATGGAATAACCTACCTCCTAGTATCCGTACCTGCAGCACCCTTCCATGGTTTAAGCGTCTGTTACGAGCACACACACTGGAGCTTGTATTATAGTCTTTAGTTTTTAGTTAAGTCCTTATTCACTATTGTAAACCTTTTTCACTTTTTCTTTACCGCCTCTAACACACAAGTCAGTGTTCCCCTTATTTCTGTTTATCAATAACCTCCGTCATCTTTCAATTATTTTACTGTACTATCTTAGGCCCCCTCTTAGCGGGACTCGTCCCTTTGGGGTGCCTATTTGCTCCCACTCCACTCTACTCGTGCTAGCTCTTTGTAACTTATCTTGACTTGTGTTTAACTGGTTTTACTTTTCGTTGATCATTTTACTTCCTCATTTCTCATACATGTTGTACCTTTTAACTATGTTAGAGCTGTGTTTAATCATTATGTTTGTTATGTTTTCTCTTATTGTTGTTGGGAACAATAAATTGAATTGAATTGAATTGAATTGAATTGAACCCACCCATCCATTTAACCCACCATCCATTTAACCCATCCATCCATCTAACCCATCCACCCAACCAATGTCATTCCCATCCCATTCCTTCCCATTTCCATCCCATTCCCATATACCCAACCGCCTATAGCCTTTCTTTTTCTCAGTCGTTTGTTCATTCCTCTATTTACTCCGGGAAATTTTATGCAGATATGGCCAACGATAGGCCCTATCTACTACGAAGCTCTCCCCACAGACTGAGTCCCCAGGCGAATGGGTTATCTAATGTTGATAACGGATCCGCGTTTATATCTTCGTTGGCCAGACAATTATAGCTCACTGCAGGAAGCACACCGTTCGACGTTCAAGTAAACAGCCACTCGTGTATAAATGTGTAAGATCTCTGAGTAGAGATCTTGAAGGGGCGCTAATTACAATTACATTAACAATTACAATTACAGTTGCAATTAGATTTATAATTGCAATAGAATTGTAATTACATTCATATTTGCAATAACAATTGCAATTACATTTACAACGACAAATGCCAATTACCAAACATCCTTCGTTTGGACACCAAAGAAATCCGAAGATCACAACTATGCATACGTTTATAATCTTGTACACCTGTTTGAACTCAGCCAGTTAAATAAAGCGTTCTGCATGGCTTGGTCACAGGTACAGTAACACGCAGTCAAAGCCTGAAAGAGCTCGCCAACTGGTCGCCTGTTATCCCAAAACTGTATAGGTGAATGACAGCGCCGAGCATGGTCAGACATGACCTGTTCTGTTGACGTCTGAAGACTTAACAGCCGAGGATTCTTCTCTAGGGACACTTACATAAAAGCCGCTTGTATCGGGGACTCTTTACCTTTTCACCTGGACCACCGAAGTTGATTTGATTTCGAAATTGAAGAGGAGTCGTTTGAATTGTTCGAGCTGTCACATCCCCCGTTGCTTGAAGCGGTTCTCAGAAGTAGGTTTCTCGGTGGAGTACACGCTGGACTTGATCGGCGAATTTCTATGTTGCTCATGTAAGTTTTCGTGATCGCGTCTCAAATCTAAGAGGGTCTGGAATAAAAAGGTTAGTGTTCGACACGGTGGTGCATTGGTAACACGCTGGGTCACGGATAATGTGTTTGCGAATTTGACTCCGTTAAACGACTCTGGGCACGCATCATCATCATCATCATCATCATCATCCTCATCATCATCATCATCATCATCATCATCATCATCATCATCATCATCATCATCATCATCATCATCATCATCATCATCATCATCATCACAGTAATATATTATAGCGCCCTATCTGTTGCTGGCTTTGCAACCTGGAATGGGCTCCCTGTGGCCAGGGCTGCCGACAGAAATTCCGGGCCCCTAGGCAGAGCAGTCACGGGCCCCTAACTATCCTTAGACTTTATGAGAATTTTTTTAAAGAAACTGAAATAATAATAGTGCGGGTACAACCCTTCAAAATTATATTTATATATGCAACTATTGTACTTAAGTGTCCGTAATATTATATTTTAAAAGGCATAAACCATAAACTTTGTATAACTGATTATAATATTTTTCATAAGTTGATTGCTGGGCCCAGCCCGAGCCCCTAAAAGTCGCCGGGCCCCTGGGTTTTTGCCCCCACCTCTCGGCGGGCCTGCCTGTGGCTCGGTATCCATCAATAAAGGCGCGCACAAAAGGGCGCGACACAAAAGGGCGATCCCACATAAGGGAGCGGTCACATAAGAGCGCTGTCAAATAAAAGCGCTGGTTAATAAGACCGCGTTCCAATATGAGCGCGCGCCAATATTAATGGGGTCGCTGATTATTAAATACATGTTTATGAAAGCAAACATAATACTAACATTTAATCGCTAATAAAAGCAATGGCAATTGAGAAATCACTGTCAGAAAAATAAACTATCAACAGGTTATCCCGTAGTTTACGTTGCTAAATTATTTTTAATGTCTTCAACGCCTAAGCAGTCTACCAATGTCCACAATAACTGCCATCAATCCAGCTTCCATTTAAGAACAAACTTTTTCCATCAATCGAACTTCTGTTTAAGCAAAATTATTGTCATCAATACAACTTCTATTTAACCAAGAATTTGTTCATCAAACCAACTTCTATTTAGGCAAGAATTATTTTCGTCAATCTACCTTCTATTTAAGCAAAAAACTTCATCAGTCAAGCTTCTATTGAAGCGAACACTTAATTTAACCTACGAGGCAAACCGATAGAGTACAAGGCAAACCGATACAGTACGAGGCAAACCGATAGAGTACGAGGCAAAAGAGAGAGAGTACAAGACAAACCGATAGAGTACGAGGCAAACCGATATAGTACAAGGTAAACCGATAGCGTACGAGGCAAACCGATAGAGTACGAGTACAAAAGCAAACCAATAGAGTACAAGCCAAACCGATAGAAAGTAGTGGCCAAACCGATATGATAGAGTATAGAGTACAGGCCAAACCGATAGAGTACAGGCCAAACCGATAGAGTACAAGCCAAACCGATAGAGTACAAGGCAACAAACCGATAGAGTACAATCCAAACTGATAGAGTACAGGCCAAACCGATAGAGTACAGGCAAAACCGATAGAGTACAAGCCAAACCGATAGAGTACAGGCCAAACCGATAGAGTACAGGCCAAACCGATAGAGTACAGGCCAAACCGATAGAGTACACGCCAAACTGATAGAGTACAGGCCAAACCGATAGAATACAGGCCAAACCGATAGAGTACAGGCCAAACCGATAGAGTACAGGCCAAACCGATAGAGTACAGGCCAAACCGATAGAGTACAAGCCAAACCGATAGAGTACAAGCCAAACCGATAGAGTACAAGCCAAAAACCGATAGAGTACAAGCCAAACCGATAGAGTACAGGCCAAACCGATAGAGTACAGGCCAAACCGATAGAGTACAAGCCAAACCGATAGAGTACAGGCCAAACCGATAGAATACAGGCCAAACTCAATAACTCTTTTCAATAAGCCTTTTCAGTAAGTCTTTTCAATAACCCTTTTCAATAACTCTTTTCAATAACCCTTTTCAATAACTCTTTTCAATAACCTTTTCTATAACTCTTTTCAATAACACTTTTCAATAACTCTTTTCAATAACCCTTTTCAATAACTCTTTTCAATAACCCTTTTGAATAACTATTTTCCATAACTCTTTTCAATAACCCTTTTCAATAAGTCTTTTCAATAACTCTTTTCAATAACTCTTTTCAATAACACTTTTCAATAACTCTTTTCAATAAACCTTTTCAATAACTCTTTTCAATAACCCTTTTCAATAACTCTTTTCAATAACTCTTTTCAATAACTCTTTTCAATAACACTTTTCAATAACTCTTTTCAATAAACCTTTTCAATAACTCTTTTCAATAACCCTTTTCAATAACTCTTTTCAATAACCCTTTTCAATAACACTTTTCAATAGCTCTTTCAAAAGCCCGTTTCAATAACAGTTTTCAATAACTCTTTTCAATAACTCCTTTTTTCAATAGCTTTTTTCAATAACTTTCTTTTCAATAACTCTTTTCAATAACAATAACACTTTTCAATAGCTCTTTCAATAGCCCATTTCAGTAACTCTTTTCGATAACCATTTTCAATAACCCTATTCAATAACCCTTTTCAATAACTCTTTTCAATAACTCTTTTCAATAACTCTTTCAATAACCCTTTTCAATAACCCTTTTCAATAACTTTTCAATAACTCTTTTCAATATCCCTTTTCAATAACTCTTACAATAACCCTTTTCAGTAACCATTTTCAATAACTCTTTTCAATATCCCTTTTCAATAACTCTTACAATAACCCTTTTCAGTAACCCTTTTCAATAATCCTTTTCAATAACTCTTTTCAATAACACTTTTCAATAACCCTTTTCAATAACCCTTTTCAATCACTCTTTTCAATAACACTTTTCAATAACTCTTTTCAATAACCCTTTTCAATAACCCTTTTCAATAACTCTTTTCAATAACCCTTTTCAATAACTCTTTTCAATAACCCTTTTCAATAACTCTTTTCAATAACCCTTTTCAATAACTCTTTTCAATTTTCAATAACTATTCAATAACTCTTTTCAATAACTCTTTTCAATAACTCTTTTCAATTTTCAATAACCTCTTTTTCAATAACTCTTTTCAATAACTCTTTTCAATAACTCTTTTCAATAACCCTTTTCAATAACTCTTTTCAATAACTCTTTTCAATAACCCTTTTCAATAACTCTTTTCAATAACTCTTTTCAATAACTCTTTTCAATAACTCTTTTCAATAACTCTTTTTTTCAATAACTCTTTTCAATAACCCTTTTCAATAACTCTTTTCAATAACTCTTTTCAATAACTCTTTTCAATAACCTTTTCAATAACTCTTTTCAATAACTCTTTTCAATAACTCTTTTCAATAACTCTTTTCAATAACCCTTTTCAATAACTCTTTTCAATAACCCTTTTCAATAACTCTTTTCACTAACCCTTTTCAATAACTCTTTTCAATAACTCTTTTCAATAACCCTTTTCAATAACTATTTCAATAACTCTTTTCAATAACTCTTTTCAATAACTCTTTTCAATAACCCTTTTCAATAACTCTTTTCAATAACCCTTTTCAATAACTTTTTCAATAACCTTTTCAATAACTCTTTTCACTAACCCTTTTCAATAACTCTTTTCAATAACTCTTTTCAATAACCCTTTTCAATAACCTTTTCAATAACTCTTTTCAATAACTCTTTTCAATAACTCTTTTCAATAACTCTTTTCAATATACCCTTTTCAATAACTCTTTTCAATAACTCTTTTCAATAACTCTTTTCAATAACTCTTTTCAATAACTTTTCAATAACCATTTTCAAAAACCCTTTTCAATAACTTTTTTCAATAACTCTTTCAATAACGCTTTCAAAAACCCTTTTCAATAACTCTTTCAATACATCTTTCAATAACTCTTTCAATATCTCTTTCAATAACCCTTTTCCATAACCTTTTCAATAACTCTTTTCATTAACTATTTTCAATAACACTTTTCAATAGCTCTTTCAATAACTCTGTTCAATAACTCTTTTCAGTAACCCTTTTCAATAACCCTTTTCAATAACTCTTTTCAATAACCCTTCTCAATTACCCTTTTCAATAACTTTTTTGAATAACCCTTTTCAATAATAATATTTTTCAATAACTCTTTTCAATAACTCTTTTCAACGACTCTTTTCAATAACTGTTTTCAATAACTCTTTCAATAACTCTTTCAAAAACCCTTTTCAATAACTCTTTTCAATAACTCTTTTCAATAGAACAATAGCCAGCAGTGAGTGGCTCAGCGCTACAGATTCATCTCAGTTCCAAAACAGATGGCAGCAGTCAGCCAGACAGAGACAGACAGACAGACAGATATGAATGAGGACGGAGAGTGACGCAGACAGGTGTGGAGGTAATCAGCGGGCAGGTAGAGAAAGAGACAGACAGACAGAAAGACAGACAGATAAGTGGACAGATAGACAGAGGGAAGTGCATTCAGACAGGCATGCAGAAGGGTACAGAGAGACGCTGGCAGGCAGGCAGATACATATACATACATAGATACATGCATTTACAAATACATATATACATACATACATCATCATCATCATCATCATCAGTTCCTGATGCCAGCCACTTGGCGGCGATGAGTATGAATAAATGATCTCCATTGTCCTCTGTCTCTTAAAAAGTCCATTGCTCCCCTTAGTGTCAGTCCAAGTGACGTTGTGTCTTCATTTATATTGTCTATCCAGCGTTGTCTTGGTCTTCCTTTGTGTCTTTTTCCTTCGAATCTTGCGTGTAGTGCGTTGTGTGGAATGCGGTCAACTGGCATTCTTTCTACATGTCCAAACCATCGGAGTCTTTGTTGCACGACTTGTCTAGCAGGATTTTTCGAATAGATAATGCTTGTCTAATGTCAGCGTTTCTTATTTTCTGCGGTCTTGATATCCCTGCGATCTTCCGTAGCCAACTCATTTTTGCTGTAAGGAGTTTTTGTATTTTTGTATTTCTGTTCTAGTCTTTGCTAAGTTTGCTTAGTTTCTCTGTTCTGCTTTGTGCGAAAATAAAGTATATATTTTCTCATCTTGTTTTCGCATTGTCCAGCATTCCGATCTGTATAGGAAAATCGGTTGTATCATCGTCCCGTATATTTTTTTCTTGGTTTTTCATACATACATACATACATACATACATACATACATACATACATACATACATACATACATACATACATACATACATACATACATACATACATACATACATACATACATGTACATACATACATGTACATACATACATACATACATACATACATACATACATACATACATACATACATACATACAATCATACACATATACACACACATACACACAAACAGACAGACAAGTACAAGGACAGATAGGCAGACAGATACTCAGACAGGCAGGCAGAAGGTCGTTGCCCGTCGTAGTATAGGGAGAGGACGAGAGCAGAGCCAACTGCCCGTTGGCCGAGGGAAACAATCGGTGACTGTGGGCTTAGCTCAATTCCAACTGGCTCTAAACAATGGAACCATCAAAGACACGACATACGTGAAAGAATAGATCTGGAAATGAGGAAGAATGAGAAGGAGTAGGACGAGGACGAGGAGGACAAAGAGGTGGAGGAGGAGGAAGAGGAGGAGGATGAAGAGGAGGAGATCGGGAGGAATAGAGGGAAGAGAGAAACGGAAGAGAATGACGGAAGGGGAAGAGGAGGAGAAAGATGAGGAGATAAGGAAACGGAAGAGCGCGAAGAGAAGGCAGATGAAGAGGAAGACGAGGAGAAATAATGTACAAGGAGGAGGAATACGGAAGAGAAAGGTCAGCGCTGTCTGTGTGTCTGTGTCTGTGTGTCTGCCTGCCTGTCCGTCTGTCTGTATCTGCGTTGATTCTTCTCTTGAGCCCTCTTCACTGATTCGAAGCAGTCTGCTAAGTAAGGAAAGGAGCAACAGAAGTTAGACGGTATGGAGTTTTGAGAAGGAAGAAATTATTTTATATCAAGGGAGGAAGGAGAATGATAAGGAAAATGAGTATGGAAGGGGAGGGGAGAGAGGATGAGCAACTGTCAAAGTAGAGGCAAATGAGGAGAAGGAAGTAGCGCAGTTCAATGGGGAATAAAAAGGTGATGACGACGACGACGACGACGATGATGATGATGATGATGACGATGATAAGGAGGTGGAAGAGGGGCGAATTATGGAGCAGACACAGGAAGAGAAATTGGAGGCATAGGGATACTGACGTGAGCGAGAAAGACAAGGGAGCGATTGTTACATAGGAAAGGAGAGAAGTAAAGAGAATCTTTTTGTATTTTTGTACAAGCAGTTCTTTGGAAGACTATTTGTATAGTATTACGATAATCCTCCTTCTCTACGCCCTACAATCCTCTCTAGTAGCATCTCTACCTCTTTCTCTCACCTTAAAACCTTCCTTTTTCCTCGGAGTACCTCGCACTGGGAGCGCTTCTGAAAGGCTTATGCTATGAGAAGCGCTTTATAAATGATCAAATACAATACAATACAATAGAGGAGCGTCACAACAGGAATATTTTTGCGTCTATTGTAATAGTAAATTGTAATTTACTATCGCGCCGGTATCTAATGCATGAAGTACCTTGCGATTTCGTACCAAAAGCAACTCGTGATTAGGCCATTAACCTGGATATCGGTCCACTACGGCAGAGTTTAGGCACTCATGTTTAGATGCATTGGGAACATTTTACGACTAAAAGAATATTTACGAGAATAGGAACATCTACGAGTCTAGGAATATCTATGAGTATCATAAGTAAGTAAGTAAGTAAGTATATCCTTTATTGAAAAACCAACTGCTAACCGCATTTTGGTGTACAAAGATCATCAAATAAAAAAAATTAAGTATAAAGCATCCGTGTGACAAATGTTTTACGAGATAGAGAGTTTGCCTTAGGTATTATTCTATTGTGGGTTCTGGGGCGTAGCGAGTATGAAACAGTTTTCACGGGAGGCAGTAGTTGATGTAATACATGTGCAGGGTTGCTGATGATGGTAGAAAAGAGGTTAGAGTCTGCTTTTCATGCGAACATTTGTACTTGCGCTTGAGTGAATTATCCATCAGCGATAAAACACGACTGACAAAACTATGTTGACAGAGCCACTTAATAACTGAAGGCCTTTTCTGGACGCACGCAAACAGGCAGACAAGGAGGCACGTAGGCGGACATACAGGTATGCAAAGAGACAAAAAAACGGCCAGTACGCAGATACGCATGCAGTCATAATTATACATGTATAATTTATAAAGGCACAGAGGATGGCATGTACGTAGATACAGGAGTTCCAGTATGCATACATACATGTATGTATGAACACAGAGCTACACTCGTACAAAAGAAAGTACATGTATATACAAACGTACACAGAAACAAATATGCATACATACATACACATACATATACATACATCCACATACATACATGCATACATACATACACATGCATGCACGTACAGCATACATACAAACATACGGACATACACGCATATATATACGCATACCTATATACATACATACATACATACATACATACATACATACATACATACATACATACATACATATATACATACATACATACATACATACATACATACATACATACATACATACATACATAAACCAATCTCCAGCGCAATGAACCTGGCAAACAGACCCGTCATCTAGCGAATGAAAATTAAACAGTACTGTTTGATCAGTCGAATGCCAATTTAAAGGGAACGATAAACGTGACAGTGAGGTCATCCTCCACTTCTGTTCTCCCACTAAACAGAATTTCTACGAAGAGTCCAATGATCCAACCGCACTCTAGTGCCAAGTATAGCTATAGCGTACGAAGCGCCAATATGCAATAGACCACAGAAGATAGGCAGGATATTTATATACGTGTCTGTTGATCTATTATGACACCACAACCACCACCACCACTCCAAAGACAACCACCACATCCGTCACCATCACCACCACTTTCGTCACGACGACAACCACCTTCACCGCCACCTCAAAGACGACGTCCACCATCACCACTACCTTCACCATCACCACCACCACGTCGATCACCACCACTATACACCAACACCACCACCAAAACACACACACACCACCATCACCACCACCAACAACACCAGCACCACCACAGTCACAACCACCACCATCACCACATCCATCATCACCATCACCACTATCGTCACCACGCCACCACCTCCACCATCACCACCTCAAAGACGACGTCCACCACCACACCAACACCACACAAGCACCAACACCAACCGGTGATAAAAATCATGAATCATTTACCTTCCAAGGGTCCAGAATGCCATTCTTGACCGCCACTTACGAATCCGACTGCCGCCCTTCCCTGAGCTTTTAGGCATCGTGTTGTGGGCAACAGTAGCAGCAGCAGTAGCATCAGAAACCCTCGCATCAAAGAAGCTGCGTTCGCTTTTCGATGCAATCATCTTGGCACCAAAGCATCTCCTCCAACGACGCTTGCAACGTTTGTGTCCACGACTGTAAGTCCAGTTCTGAAGAGAGGAACAGGGTCACTCAGATTGCCAGGCTGCCCACTCCACACACGCACGCGTATCCGTCTGCTGGATGAGGGTCCATGGGTCTGCTGAATGAGGGGCCATGGGAGGGAACGGGGGAGGGCTCCAAACCTCGCCTCTCAAAAGGAATGTAAATTTTCGTGTGGATAAATAGGTCAATCTGAGCCTACTTGTTAGCACGTCTCTCAGACCTGAAGTGTGAACCCTCAGAGTCAATAACACGTCCACCCACACCATCCCAATAAACACTACCACCCACACCATCCCAATTAACACAACCACCCACACCAGCCCAATAAACAAGACCACCCATACTCCCCCAATGAACACTTCCACCCACACCAGCCCAATAAACATGACCACCTACACCACCCAAATGAACATAAAGGGACACAAATCTACAATGTATATGGCACTAACGCCACTAACTACTTGCGATACTGCAAGTCCCAAGCCTGAATAAAGGAGGGTGACGCTAATGGTCTTTGCTATGACACAGTGTCGATAGACAGCAACTAACTGTCGATTAATTAATGGCTAAACAAAAAGACCAGTGTTAACCTTTCCACTTTATACCATTGCCACGCTACCACCCTCTCCGCTGGAAAGGACTGGGCCGTCAACGAGGCAGGTCCACTTGTTTTTTGTGTACCATCCTGTTTCCAGATAAGAGTGGGATAATTCCATTAGCCGAGCTGCTGTCCTTCAAAGACACAAGTGTCTGATAAACGCGCACAGCCGTCGCCGTGTACATAGTTAGTGTCTAGTGGGCAGACACTGTTGAACGACTCCAATCGCTCAAAGTAAATCATGCATTGGGATCGAACTGTGGCGCAGCGTGGTGGTCCTCAGCAAGGAGGCTGTCCTTAATCCAATCCAAAACACCCCAGCCCAAATGAATGAATCTTCTCCAATCCAATCCAATCCAATCCAATCCAATCTAATCTAATCTAATCTAATCAAAGTACTTCTATGGCGCCATAACCATAATTTATAGGGCATTAATGGTCAATAATTAATAGTAATGTAATGTAATCGAACATTTATGATAATGATAATAATGATTTTGGAAATCCTCAGGGATCATTTGTACCTCAGGGTTTTAATGATAATAATAATAATAATAATAAAAATTTATAATAATTTATCTGGACTTTTATAAAGCACATTATAGGAATCCTTCAAAAGCGAGCAGTATCAACAATAGTAATAATATTCCATAACTATTGAAATCATAATGGATCATACATGTACCTTGTCTTGAGTATATAATGATAACAACTCCTCACGCATTGATTATTGTAACTCTGTACTAATTGGGCTTCCTAAGGTTCGCCTGTCCTCTGTGCAATCTGTCTTAAACGCTGCAGCCAGACTTATTGCATGCCTTCCTCGGTACTCTCACATCTCCACATACATGACTAATGATCTTCACTGGCTCCCTCTCTCGGCTAGAATCAAGTACAAGATCCTGCTCCTAGTTACTAAGTCTCAGCAGGGCTTGGCTCCTAGGTACCTTTGTGACTTAATGTGTAAGCCACTATCTTCTCGCCATCTTCGTTCTGCTGACCGGCTTGATCTTTTCGTACCTCGGTCGCGAACCTCATTAACCCAGCATCGGGCTTTCGCTGTAGTGGGTCCATCAATATGGAATGACCTTCCCCTGCAATTCGTAGCAGGATTCTGGAGGGGATTTCACTGGCATCTCTTCGCTGCTTAAAGACCTTTCTCTTTTCTCGGGCCTGTCACGCTGAGAGCGCTTCTGACTAGCTCTGCTGTGATAAGCGCTTTACAAATGTTCAGATTAGATTTAGATTAGATTATTAGATTAGAAAAAAACACAATAATAATAAATATAAATAAAAATTAATTAATAATAATCATAGTACCAATAATAAATAATAATAATAGTATCAAAAATCCCATAATAGAATTTGTGAACATACATGGATAAATACATATGATGCATCTACGTAGCCTGAGTTTATATCTCGTTCGCATCTGCTCCATTGCTGCCTACGATATCAACCGTCAGATATTAAATATTAAGAACTCAGATTCGTCCATCAATAAATCCCATTATCTTGACAACAGACGTCTGAGATCAGGATCTCATGAGACAGATCAATAAATCCTGTGCGCCTATAATATGTACTACAGATCCGAAATATTAAGACTAGGGATTGATAACGAAATCATATAACTTGTACTAGATGGTCTAATCGCGAAATCTTGTCATTTAGGTCTGCAATAGCCAATAGGTAAGTCTACCTCATATCCAGAGTACCTCTGTGAATCAATTCGTCGGCATATCTCGGCTGCCTCTCTTCGTCCTCTTCGATGCTTGTATCGCCTTGACCTTTTGGTCCCTCGGGTTAGCACTGCCATGGCCCAATCCCGAGCTCTTGCCTGCATTGGTCCCTCACTGTGGAATGACCTATCTCTCTGTGCTCGCGCTACGATTCTGACTAGACAACATGCATCTCTTCGCTGTCTTAATTCTTGTCTTTTCTCTCTGGGTCCTTCACACTGGGAGCGCCTCCAGTTGGTATGCACTGCGAGAGGCGCTTTAGAAAATACAGGGCCTACTACAATACAATACAATACAATACAATACAGTACAATACCAAAATTTGCTGAATTATTTACCCTACGAGTGAAACGCCCAATACAATGACTGGTAGAAAGCAAGTCAGTCGCAGGATCCACGAACTCTCACTTAAACACCAATCCTATATCTATGTCATAATTATATCGGCAGACTCAATAGGGTTTCTGAATATACTACGGAAATGACTGCAATATCCGCCGCTGTATGTCAGAGAAACCGGGTCATGACAACAATAATAATGATCAATAAGTAATAATAAATAAATAATAGTTAATAAATAATGGTTAATTAATAATGGTTAATAAATAATAATCAATAAATAATTATTAATCAATCAATAATTATCAATCAATAATTAATAAATAATAAATAACAATTAATAACTAATAGTGAATAAATTATAATCAATAAATAATTATCAATAAATAATTTTCAAATAAATAATAACCAATAAATAATTATCAATAAATAATGAGCAATCAATAATAAGCACAAATTAATAAATAATATTAAATAATTAATAAATAATCATTAATAAATAATACATAATAATTAATATTTAATATTTAATAAATAATAACCGTCGCTGGAAGACTGGATAGGATTCTGCAGCATATCTAGACGTGTTACTCCTTCCTCACAGTGTGAGATCAGCAATGGCCTGGGACTTATACCTGAACGAAGTATCGTGCTGTTAATACTGTTCGCTCGATCGCTTGGCATTCAGTACATGCTCCAATCGCAGCCAATTTCCGCATTACAGACTGCATGGCTTGATAGATCAATGGCTACTTCAGCCTTGCGTGATGATAATTAAAGGTCTCAGATGTTATGTCATAGGTCAAAGTTCAACTACGGTGTGGCCTATTTATAGCCTCTATTCGTCACCTTGATCATTCACGGCAGAGGTAATTATACCTGGGCATATGACCCATTTTTTATTAGTTAGTCACTCATTAGGACCACTGAATTGGAGGCCTAGTCAGGTTTTTGAGTCAGGAAGGATCTAAAATTGTTTTCCTACGCTTATTCGATCACAAAGCAACACTCATATTCAAGTCAAGGGGTAACTCACCATCCACCAACACAAACAATTCACCAGAGTTGCAGACTTGAATTGATATGACACCGATGTATATTTGGTCTGCATGACACAGCTTTTGTGGGAGATGAAAATTTTCTGAGTTACATTCAGTTTTAGAACGGATATGGAAATCTCATTGATGACTCGCAGCTGGCTACTCAGTAGCCACTGGACAGGATGAGATTTCTATGGGGCGGATGAACTTAGTCTTCCAAATAATCTTCCAAATGGTTCAGACCGCCTCCAACTTAAAGTATACATCATGTTCACCAGACATTTTTCGCAGTCATAGATCTCCCCTTCGGTATCCGCGCTTCTGAACCACACAGTCCTGAACCACACACTTATGTATCACACTCACCTATATCACATCCTTCTGTCCTATACAGTCAACTGCGTTTATCACCGCTCATGGACCACTTCCTGGTCTTCCACAACCTACTGTATCACCGCTTCTGAACAACACCTACCTGAACACATACTGTTGAACCTAGGGTTGCCAGATACATGCATGGATAGCCTAAGGGGACACATAAAGCCGAAAAGGAGGACAAAGGAGGACGAATTGAATGTTTCACTCCGGACTCCAGAGTCAAAAGGTCTCCTAAGTAACCTAGAAACGAAGTCACACTGAAGAGCTGTTTAAAATAAAATTAGCACTTTGACCATAGAGTCCATAGCTACATTGCAACATCACTCAGGTCATGGACAAGAAACGTTAGGAAGAAATAGAGCTGGAAAAATATAAATAAGTAAGTAGATTGGACTGTTAGCCTGATAGCCTGGTAGGGTCAATGGGGAAGTCAAGGGCAAGAAAGTCGTTAAAACGGCCATGAAATAATAGACAATAGCCCAATACAATAAACATGCAAAAGCCGGACAGTTTCCAGGTTTGAGAGAACATGAGGCCTATTTGAACCACACTCCTCTGAACCACACTCACCTGTATTATACCACAGCCTCCCGAACGATACACTTCTGATCCATACAGATCTGTACCACAGCTTCCTACACCAAACACTCCTGAACCACATCGCCCTGAATCACACACTTCTGAATCACACACAGTGTTATTTTAGTTCCAGCATTAATTTCTATTCCTGTTCTTATTCTATTCGTCATTTCTGTTCTAGTTTTAGTTCCTCTTTCTAAATAAATTTTGTTCTTGTTCTAGTTCCACTTCCTATTTAGAAATCATTTTAGTTCCAGTTTCAGTTCCAGAAAATTTATATTTGTAGTTCCACTTCTACTTCCAGTTCTCACAGAAATGTCTAACATAAACGATTAATGTCTATCAGAATGTCACACAAAAGTGACAAAACAGTGTCTTGACCTATTTATGAGATTAGTATATTACGGACAATGTGAATGCCATAGCTATTAAAAATAAAAAAAGATTATTTTTTCTATTCCGTTCTCGTCCGAGAAAAATATTGAAATTTTGATTCCTATTCTAATCTCGCTCCTAACTTATTTTTTATTCCAGTTTTCGTTCCATGGAACTAATTCAAAATAATTATTATTCCTATTCTATTCTCAGGAACTAGAATAACACTGAGATTCACACACTTCTGGACCTCATCACTGTGAAATACACACACCTGAACCACACCATCCTCAATCACACACACCTCCGCACCACACCCTCCTGCATCACACCTTCCTAACTGATAACAGTCAAGGCATTCTAACCACGTAACGGCAAGCTCAGAGTAATGCCAGGCGGAATAAATTTGCATGATAATCCTTCCATCCATCACTAAAAGCGGCGCAAGTACAGGTCAAATTCAATTCTTCCTCTATTATACTCGAGGCTCAAGAGGGACACAAGCATGAAAGAACTCCAGGAAATAATTATAATTTATGCGCATATTTAGACATTAGGGACCACCAGGTTCCAAAAGATGCATAAATAAAAGTAATGTCTAGGTTTAGTCGACGTTAAAGTGGTGAGAAACCTAGACAAATGTATTATTCATTCATTCATTCATTCATTCGAGCACTTGTTATAGCGCCCCTTCAAGAGTTCTACTCAGAGGCGCTCCCGACTACAGCGCGCGCGGACACTGAATCGGAGTTTCACGCCGAAGCGCATGAGCAATTGCGAGTGAAGGTCTTGCCCAGGGTCCATACGCGGCAGCTTGAGTTGGATTCGAACCCGCAACCCTATGGCTGCAAGGCACCGAACATACCCCTACACCACCGCACCCCACACGTAACGTAACAGTACATAGTACCGTTTCAAAGAAAGTTACCCATCAACATGGCTTTGTCGTAAACACTGCAACTATAGCCCCATCTCGCCAGATATTTTTGGCCACTCATAAAATCGTGTGCAATATTTAAAGGAAATTTCATCACTACATATGTCTAGAAATTTGGATGAATGGGTTGTCTACTGCATAGTCTACTGATAAGTAGACTATGCAGTAAGATTACATGATATAGTGGCAACAGATGATAACTATTAACAAGAGTCTAATTTAACTGCATGGCAGCCTATATAAACGTGGAGTACAATACAACACATAATACAACACATCACAATACAACTGGGGCGCGGTGGTTTAGGGGTATGTTCGGTGCCTTGCAGCTGGAGGGTTGCGGGTTCGAATCCACCTCAAAGTCGCCGCGTAGGGACCCTGGGCAAGTCCTTCACTCGCAATTGCTCATGCGCTTCGGCGTGAAACTCCGATTCAGCGTTCGCGCAGTAGTCGGGAGAGCCTCTGAATGGGAAATCTGGTAGGGGCGCTATAACAAGTGTTCAAATACAATACAATACAATATAAGGCGCCCACCTGTCCTACTGCTCATTTTGCAGTTGCTGCCTATGGATTGAAAGGCTGAGTCAACCTTGTGGGGCGAGTGGGTATGGAACCCGCGTCCTTCTGATCTTCGTGCCAGCGTGTTACCATTCAACCATCTCATCGTCCAAACGAAAAGGTTATCTATGGTGACACATCCCCAGTATGAAGTTCAGGAATCCGGATGTGTCTGCATTCTCCAATCTTGCTAAAAGCTTAGTAATTCCATAACAGTCACCACAAATATCAGTCGTTTCCTGGCAGCCAAGCAATGGCTAATGCTCACCTAAATGCACTAAGTGGCCATTATGCTTAATGGTGAAACAGTGTCTGGTAGCGAGACACACCAATCGATGCTGTCCTCGTAGGCAGACATTCAGTGTCTATCTGGCTATATGTCCCCCTGGGTATCAAAGTACAATGTGATGCAAGTAAAATACAATACAAAACAATGCAATGCATTGCAATGGAATGCAATACAATTCGACACAACAAAATACAATACAATTCGACACAACACAATACAATACAATTCGACACAACACAATACAATACAATTCGACACAAAACAACACAATATAGTGCAATGCAACACAACACAATAAATGCAGTACAGCCCAATCCA